>CM039521.1:17050562-17065320 GCA_022433055.1 Begonia peltatifolia
GTTCACCCTGCAACTGGTCAAACAAATCATCTATCCTCATTAGCGGGTACCTGTTCTTCATGGTCAACTTATTGAGCTCCCGGTAATCCACACACATACGTAAGGACCCGTTCTTCTTCTTGACAAACAATACCGGCGCATCCCAAGGCGAAATAGCAACTTTCATAAATATCAATAAAGCATGTAACAAGTACTTTCTCTCCTAACCAAGATTAAAAACCTATCCCATAATCATAATAATAAAATCCATCCAATTAAAATTCATCAAAAGGAAATTAAAAAGTAGAAGAAGAAAAGAAGAATCCTTCTCCAAGAGCCTGCTGGTAAGCCACTCTTCAGACCCCTCAAAGGTGCTTCCTGGCTCCTTTTATCTTCCAGCAAAAAAATTCTTTTTTTGGTTCCTGTTTTTCCACCATCTCAAATGTGTTTCCTTCATTTTTGGATTTAGCAATCATTCTCTCTCCTCATCCTTCCAAAATTCTCAGCCACCTATTTTTTTTCTCCTTGATTTTAGGATTCAGCCACCTCCTATTCTCTCTCATCATCAGCCAAGAAAAACGTGATCCTCTTTTCAAAATCAATTTTTTTTCTTTATTGTTTCAGCCCACCTTCTCTCTCTTCCTTGATTCTAGAAATTTCTCTAGCAACTTCCCTATCTCTCCTTTATTCTACGGATTTATTCTTTCAATTGCTATTTCTCTTTTGGTCATTCAAATAAAAATCTGATCTTTCTTTTTTCCTTTTTTGTTAGTAAATCTGTGATCAAACGTGATAACAAGATAATTCAAATTAGCGATAATAATATGATTTTTCTGAAAATAGTCATGAAATTCATTAAATTCTTAAGATCTCTTCGTGCACATCAACCTACGATAATTTCTATAATTTTGACCTAATTCTTTTGATATTCATTCAAATCACACGAGTTTTAATAAATAAAAATGGAATAAAATAACTTTATTTTAAGAATTATCAAACACCAAAAATAATTCTTACTAAAAATATATAAATTTGTAGATTGGTAAGCAAGATCGAATCCACAGAAAATAGTAAATAGATTTACTTCTATAAAAATTATATTACGAACAAATTGGGAGTTTTGAGTTTTGAAAATTGAACATAAGCAATAAATAATTGTAATAACCTAGAAATTTCTAGAATTTAAATTATTTTCTCGTTAGAATTTTTGGGAAGTTTTTTTTTAGCAAGAAATTTATTTTACGAAGCTTGGAATTTGATTCATAGAAGAATTTCTGAAGTTTTAAAGTCTGGTGGACGTGAATTTAACGAAACTACAGACGGTTAAAACACGTGAGGGCGTTTTAGTAATTTAAATTTTTCCAATTTAATAAAAAAAATATATAATCAAACAACTAAATGACTTCAGAGAGAAGCCATTTGGCTGTTGATCACCGAGAAAGAGAGCGCCCGAGGGGGAGAGCGAGAGAGCGATTGGGAGAGCGAGCTGCCGACGACCGACCACCAGGGGAGAGGTGTTGACGTCCCAGACGGTTCCGACGAGGCAGAGACTCAGGTGTGAGTGGGTTTTCCCGAGCTCAAAACCAACGGTTAGCTTCTCCCCTGTTATGATTTTTGTCGACCCCGCGTGAGGCCTCGATTCCTTCTGATTCTCCGAGGATTTGGCTTGGTATAGGGGGCGGTTGTGGTTGAATTGTGGGGGAAGTTTGGTGAGATATGCTGAGGACCGAGAGGAACCAAGGGTAATTGTGCTGCCATTTTTGGTTTCCTAGTTGGGAACTGTCCATTCTGCTAATGTATGTCTAGGTGAGGTAGAATGTTATAGATTGGTGAAAAAATTGGTGGAAATCGGGTTGATGTTGAAATCTGGATTTTTTTTGTATAAAAATAGGTTCTGTTTTTTGGGGGTCTGGCCTAGCTTCGGCTATTCATTTTAAATTCTATTTTAGTGGGTAAAATTAGGTTTTTAGAGGAACATTTGGCCGCTAGAATCGTTCGATTCCGATGTCCAACGCGAAAGTTATGCACGTCAGAAGTTTATGTCAAATTTTAGACTGAGTCGAATTATTGAGCGTTTTTAGTGGAATTGTGACGCGTGATGTTTGTGTTGCTGATTTTAGTGCGTAAGGTGAGTTTTGAGTGAGTTTTGTTGAGAGAACCAAAGATGTAAAATTTTTGGATGAAGGGCAGATTCAGTTTTTGGTGTTTTTCACCTAGCTGTGTCTAATCGTTTTAAAATCAATTTTAGTATGTTAAACTAGGTTCCTAGAGGAGCGTTTAGCCTCTTGAATCATTCGATTCCGATAATGAACGCAAAAGTTATGGGCGTCCGAAGTTTAGGCCGGTTTTCGGCAGAACCAAATTAGTGACCCGTTTTAGTTGAAATTTCATGGATTTAATTTAGAGATGTGATTTTTAGCATATGAGTGATTGTTTATGTCTAGGTTGAACCAGATTGTTGATGGAAACGTGCACCGGGAAAAGCTTAGGACGTTAGGTAAGTAGTGCATGTATGCGTTTTGCCCAGGGGGCTTACCCTATGGAACATTAGGATTTATGTTGTTTGATTGTGATGTGCGTGCATATTGTTTGACATGCATTATGTTTTAAAAAGGGAACGAAAATGGTTTTGAGCATATTTTGAGTAAGTGGTGAGACGTGTGGCGGTGGTACAGCGGAACCTGCTAGTGTGTGGGCCGGTACGTAACCAACCGCGGATTTTGCTGGAGTAGTGGGCCGGTTGGGCCGTCACGCAACGTGTATGTGTCGATAGTGAGGATGATGAATAGTGGCGTCGCGGATCCTGCTCGAGGAGTGGGCCGGTGCAACAATAGTCGGGGATTCTGCTCGAGGAGTGGGCCGGCTAGGCTGTTGAGAAATGTGTGTGTGGCAACTGTGGCCCCGTTGCTAGGGAGGCCGGGACAGGGGTGACGAGTCAGGGTGTAGTGTGGCGGGAGGTTCACCCTCACTCTGACGTGGTTGCTGTATGGTGATGTGTGTGTCCAGCTTGTGGGCCTCGTTGTTGGGGAGTCCGGGATGGTTGCGACGTGTCGGGGCGTAGGGTGGCGCTAGGTTCATTTTCATCCTGGTGTTGCTGCACTACGCATCACAGATGTAACAACCTGAGTGTGAGTGTAGAGACTGCATGTGATAGGATTGCATTGTCGGTTTTTACTTTCATATTGCATTACTTACTGAGCGTTAGGCTTATGATGTGTGTTCTATGGTGGAGGTGCAGATATTGTCGCTGGTGAGCCTCAAGAACCTAGTCTAGAGGAATAGGACAGTTGGCGGCGTGCGACCAAGACACCAGACGGCAGACTGTTAGAGCGACCCGACCGTGGAGATGCTGAGTTTTGGGTGAAGTATACAGAGTTTGGTTTTCACGATGTATTTTGGGGACGATTCGATTTACATGATATATAGAGTATAGGGGTGGATCTATCCTATAGTTGGGATAGTTTTGAGGGCTTATATATATATTATATGATTGAGCATTGCGTTGCTCTATAGTATAGATTTTCTTCATCGAGTGTTGTTAGATTTATTTTCTTCCACTCTGGTTTTTTCTTCGGTGATTTTCTGGATAAAATGGGATATCTTTGAAGTTTTCTGGTGAACTATGTGCAGGTTATAATTTTTGGGATAGCCAGTTTTTAGGTGTTACTCTGCCGAATTTTCGGGAGAATAGTTGGTAGGTCAAGGTACGCGCGGTGAGGCGCGAATAGGAGTGGCGGAGTGCGTCAAGCACGCAGCCCTGCAAGTGCGCACGAGTCGCACGACTTTGAGTGAGGGCGTGCGTGCGGACGCGCAGTGCAAAGGCAGGGCGCCTAGGGCGCGCGACACCAAGTCGAGTGCGCGCGCAGCACCAAGTCGAGTGCGCGCGCGGGGCAATGAGTCAGGTAGCGCAAGGCATGTGCTGGACTTTTTCTTGGAATTTCAAGTCTTGTCGTCCTATTTTTTATAAAAACTCTTTTAAATTGTCATTTTTCGCAATTTATTTTATGTTGAGGATTTCGTGTTCCCTCTTTGGAGGCGTGAGTCATTTTCGAATCGAATCGAAAAATTTTATACTTATAAATGTTCTTTTGAATATGATTTGAAAATTAAAGTGATGTTAAAAATTGACTGAGTTCACGTTGAATTTTCGGAATGTACTAGCATGGGGTTATCGAGGATGTTACCATCGGGTTGTGACGGGTCATGGTGCCAGAATAGTGTGTAGTCGTAGTGAGCGCACCGGGAACGTGTGGGTTCTGAGGGTGCTACAATAATAAAATGAGATTTCAATGGAAAATTGTTATCTAGTCAATGGATAATTTTAGTTTTGATTCGGTGAACTGATTATTGAAACATGAGTAAATTTCTAACTTCTTATATAAATTGGTTATAGTTACCAAAAGGCTCTAATAACATAATTTCTCCCTAATTCTTCCATAATCAAGAGACGTTCTATTGATTAACTCTCTTATTAACAAAGAATTTTAAAGATACGCTCTTAGAATTTAATTAATCAATAGCATTAAGAATTAGAGAGACCAAATTCTTTCCAATCATCTCAACAAGTGCGGATAATTTAGATCAGATCATACACCTTCATAACCTATTTTATTTATCACGTGTATTAGAACCTTTAAACAATTATGGATTTAAAAGTCCGAAATAGCAATATATTAAATTGATAAATTGAAGAATGACCGGTTCAAACAATCCATAAAATAATAATGTTATGAAGCAAAGAAGATGTATAAATACTCTAAGAAAACGAATCATGATAAGATTAGATCTCACAGTTTTTTAGTGAATCAAAACTTCAATTAATCTTTTGACTATAAATTAAGAATTTAGCAATCTATAAAAGAGAGAAAAGAAGAGAATGGCAAGACCGTGATCGAGAGAGAGATAGGATAAAGGGAGAAGATCAACAGAGAGAAGAATCTCTGTTCTCAAAAAGAGATCTCACCCCATTTGAAATTATTCAAATCGTAGTTTTTTCTTTTTCATAATATAAATATCTCTTCAAATTTGTAGATCTAACTGCCAATAATATCTCCACAACAACATTTCAAAGATTGTATTTTTGGATTTTCTTTTAAACAACATTTGGTGACGTGATCGTAAGACTTGGACACGTCTTATTCTGGGATTTCTTCTACCCATTTTGCACTTCCTCTCGAGGCTTCCTACAAAGCTTATTTTTAGTTTCTAAAACTTCAAATTGATTCCAATCAATCTATGTAACACCCCGAAAACCCACACGTCCCCGGTGCGCTACAGTGCATCTACACACACACACTAACACTTAATGTAATTCACTCAATTTAATACCCTTTTGTTTCCAATTTACTCTCCTCTTTTTTTTTTCGACTCGATTCGAAAAACAACTCGCGTCTCCCCTTCGACACCTCACGCACACTCTCACGGCACCGCACATACCACTCAACGTTACTGTGTTTCGCGCACGCTCACAGCGCCGCGTGCCCCATGCACCCTGCCGCTGTACAGCACGTCCGCGCGTACACCCTCACCCGGTGTCGCACAACCCGTGGGTACCCAACAGGGCCGCATGCCCCGCGCACCTGCGATCACGCCGCACATCCACACTCATCTAAACTCCTCTAGCATTCATCATACACACACCTTGACCTATTTCGTATCCTCTGGAATCTCAACCCCTCTCTCGAAATTTCGGCAGAGTACCGCCTAAAAACTGGCTACCCCAAAATTTAACCCTGCACACAATTCACCAGAATCCAACAATATTTACCTATCCATCATCCAGAGAAATCATCCCAACCCAAATCAGAGTAAGAAGACGACGAAAATCCATCAAATACAAATGAAGAAAGTCTCCAGTATAGAGAAATAACATACTCTAACATGGAAAATATCCGCGTACGTCACCAAAATCACACGCACTCCATATACACCTATACACTGACGCATATACAACAATCAATCCCATCCTCCGTACATAATCACCGCAAAAGAAAGAAAACCCACAAACCGACCAGGCCACAACCTACCATATTCACGGGTCGGGTCGCCCTAACAAAAGTCTGCCATCCGGTGCCGCAGTCGCACGCCGCACGCCGCCAACCATCCTACGCCTCAGGACTAGGCACTCGAGGCTCACCAGCGGTATCGTCAGCACCTACACCACAGAACACACAACATAAGCCTAACGCTCAGTAAGTAATGCGATATGAAAGTAAAAGCCGACAATGCAATCCTATCACATGCAGTCTCTACACTCATACTCATGTTGTCACATCTGTGACGCGTAGTGCAGCCGCACCAGGGTAAGGAGGAACCTCACGCCACCCTACACCCTGATACGTCGCCACGGTCCCGGACTCCCTAGCAACGAGGCCCACAAGCTACACCCACGCATTACCACACGGCAACCACATCAGGGTAAGGGTGTACCTCGCGCCACTCTACACCCTGACACGTCGCCCCTGTCCCAACCTCCCCAGCACGGGGCCACAGTTGCCACACGCACACGTTTCGCGACAGCCCAACCGGCCCACCCCTCGAGTAGGATCCGCGACTGGTGTTGCACCGGCCCACACACTAGTGGGATCCGCGGTACCACTGCCCATATCCTCACCGTCAACACATTCACGCCGCATAACGGCCCAGCCGGCCCACCCCATGAGTAGGATCTGCGACTGGTGAAGCACCGGCCCGCACACTAGCGGGATCCGCGGTACCACCGCCACACGTCTCACCTCATACATCAAAGCATGCTAAAAAATCATTTTCGTTCCCATTTTTAAAAAAAATATGATGCATGTCACACAATACGCACACACACCGCAATCAATCACATAAACACTAAAGTTCTACAGTGTAGGCCCACTTGGGCAAAACACATGCATGCACTACTTACCTGGCGTCCTAAGCTCGCTCGACGCACAGTTTCGCCAAAAGAAAGCCTCAACCTAAAATACAACAAATTTCTCATCAGTATTTATCTCAACATTCACCAATTAGCTAAAAATAACCTTATCTAACTACACTCATTAAATTCTAACTAAAACGGTCCATTGGTTTGGTTTGGCCGAATACCAGCTCAACGTTCGGATGCACATAACTTTTGCGTCCGTCAACGGAATCAAACGATTCAAGTGGCTAAACGTTCCCTTAGGAACCTAGTTTAACATCCCAAGACGGATTTTAAATCGGTAGGCCGCAGATAGGCAAAAAACGCCAATAACCAAATCTGCCATTTTTATTAAAATTTCACATTTTGACTTCCCTTCAACCAAAACTCACTCCCAACTAGTTATATGCATCAAAATGGCTATGCTACTCTCACACGTCGAATTTCCACGAAAAACGGTCACTAATTTGACTTAAACCAAAATCTCGCATAAACTTCCAACGCGCATAACTTTTGCGTCGGATATCGGAATCGAACGATTCCAGCGGCCACACGTTCCTCTAACAACCTATTTTTAACGCGCAAAATAGAATTTAAAATGATCAACTTAAGCCTAGCCAAAATAGCCAAAAACAGAAACTGTTTTTATACAAAAGGTAGCCGAAATTCATATTTGATCCAAATCTCGCAAATTCTTTCACCAAACGATCGCATTTCGATCTACCAATGCACACATCAACAATTTGGAGAGTTCCTACTCAGAAGACAGCATGACAACACCAACAGCTTCGCGGTTTTTCTCCCCAAAAACCGAGAATTTCCAATCGGTCCATTGAACAGGCACCGCCTCCCTCATTCCTTCTAATTTTGTCCCCTACTCCCTTGAAATGTAGAGGGTAACATGATCCCACACTCGGCCATCAGAGCAGGACAAAAAAAACCGAAGAGAAACCCCCCGTTTCTGGTCGGATTTTGTCGCGGAAGCCAAGCCACCCACTGGCTCCAGCGCTCGCACACATTACACCCTAATGCTCCGACGATCGAGTCCTACTGTCGGGAAAAATCCAAGAACAACCGAGGCCCTCCACGCTCGGTCAACAGAACAAACGAAACAGGGGAGGACTCACCTTCGATCTTTTCTCAGCGTAGGAAGGCAAGGTAGCTCCTCACTTCAGTCCACCGGAGTGTCCTGAGCACCGGCGTCTTTTCCTCGACGGTCGGTCGTCGGCGATTCCTCCACCTCGGTCTCTCTCTCGCTCTCGCTCTCGGCCGTGCAACACTCGGTGGAATGGCTTCCACCAGAAGCCATTCCATCATATGTTTTTTTTTTTTTTAACAAATACAAATTACAAAACTGCGCTCACGTGTTTCAATCGTCTGAATTTTCGTAAATTTCTCGACCTCCCGACTTTAAATTCCGAAAACCAATCGCAAAAGTAGGCCTCGAGCCTTATAATGTAAATCTTTCCCGTTGAAATATTCCTCAAACTCTGACCGGGAATAAACTAAAGATTTCCAGAAATTAAAAATAAAATTCGAAATTCCCGGGTTATTACAATCTGAACTTTCGTCGTAACTTGCAGAAATTCAATCAAAAACCATGATTTCCATAATAATAAATGTATGGAAAAAATCACATGAAATGAATGAGATTTTGAGTTTTATACATGGCTAAAGATTTATTAAAGAAAGGTGATATATTTGGAAGTGTAAAATAAGAGTTTTTGAGTTAAAAATTACAACCAAAAAATAAAAAGATCTTTGGTGTGCACCTTATAAGTCAATTAAGCGAAAAACATGAAGTAGTGCACAACACCATGCTCAATAGAATTGGACCCACCTTGTGCGACCCGCATCCTAAATTTCCAAAATTCATTTTTTAATTTTTTTGACATTTTAGAATTTCTATATTTTATTTTTTTGCACTTATTAGTTTTTACCATATTTTTAAAGATATGTTGAACTATTTACTATTATTTTTAGGGTTTGTTTATATCTTATTTAAATATCAAATTTGTACTAATTTTGAAGACAATAGTTATGAAATAAACTTTTAGTTTGTTAGAATGTTCACTTTGGTGAAATAAACTTTTAGTTTGTGAAGACCTAGATTTTCTTCAAGTGAATACTTGAAAGCTCCACATGATAGCTTTCGTTCTAATCACATGTCCGGTTAAGGTCAAGCTCCTTACTTGATAATTTTTTTTCAGTCGACAACGTTTGATTGGGATCAAGCTCTTCATACTTAATTCAAAGGTGATCTTAAATCTTTAATTTTGCATTGTTGAAGAATCTCGGGTTTGATATAGTCATGATTCAAATCAAAAGTTGTATTGAAATTTTGAGTGCCCATTGCTTTTTGCATATTGCTCTAGAACTTTGAAGTGAAATGAATATCTAGATTTGATACTATAAAGATAGGCGTACCATGTAGTTTAATAATTTCCTAGACATAAAGTTAGGCATATGAATCCATTGTATATGTATTCCTTACTGGAAGAAAATGTGTTGATTTGGTTAGTTGATCAATTGTAACCCAAATAGAATCATGGACCAGGATAGTTTTTGAGAGTCTCAATGTAAAATCCAATGTTATATGCTCTCATTTCCATTGATGCACTATTAAAGATTTCAATATAGCAGCATGTTGCTGATGTTCCACCTTAACCTACAAACATGTAAAACATCTTTAAACAAATTTATCTACATCCAGTTTCAATTCATACCACTAATAATGTTGCTTCAAATCTTGATATATTTTAGTTCTACCAGGATGTACTGAGTATGAGGTTGAGTGTGTTTTCTCCAAAATGGTTCTTTTCAATCTAGTTTCCTCTTGTATACACCATTCTTTTTAATTTAATAATCTCATCATTTGATATGGAGAAGACACCTTCCCTTCTTCTAGTAGATCTACTATGTTAATTATGAATGCAGCACCATGTTGTTTGTACTTAATTTGCTTGGGCAAGCTCGGTTGTAGCGTTATTATCGATAATCTCTCAAATAATCAAAATGGTATGATCTCTAAATTGAAGCTCTACATTTTTTTAGCTAACTTTCTTGAAATGAGCCGTAGAGATAAAACCACGATGGGGCTCTTCTACTTAGTGTGTCGGCTACCACATTTGTCTTTCTAAAGTGGTAAATGATTTGAAATCATAGTCATTTACCAATTCTAGCCTTTTACATTACCTCATATTCAGGTCTTTTTCAGTCAGAAAATTCTTCAGACTCTTATGGTCAGTGTAAATCTCACATCTTCTCATGTTCTTTCAATTGTCTAGAGGCAGTCCATATTTTGAGGCATTACTGTACACCACATATTTTTTTGTTTCAAATGGTATAATACGTATCAATGCTGAAATTAGTCTCTTCTTCAACTCTTGAAAACTCTGCTCACACTCATCGGTTCGCATATGCTTGGCCTCTCTTTTGGTTAGCCTTATGAGTCGGGTGGCTATTCTTAAAAATCCTTCAACAAATCTCTCATAATAGTCCGCAATATCCAAGAAGATTTGTATTTTAGATGCATTTTAGGTTACAACCGCTAACTAATAGCTTCAATTTTTCTTAGATCCACTGATACACCCTTTTTTGAAATTATGTGGCTAAGAAAAACCACTCTCTCTTACCAAAATCTACACTTGGAGAATTTCGTATAGCTTCTCAAGTCTCAAGGTGGAAAGAATAATTCTCAAGTATTCTTCATGCTCTTTTGTACTTTTTGAGTAAATTAGTAGGTTGTCGATAAAAATAAACAAGAAGCCATCCAAGAATGCTTTGAATATCTAATTCTTCAAATCCATAAATGCAGCCGGTGCATTACTCAATCCAAATGACATTACTCGAAACTCATAATGGTCATATCTTATCTGAAATGTCATCTTGAACACAACTTCTTCTTCAATTCATAGCTAGCAATAGCTAGATCGGAGATCTATTTTAAAGAAAACTTTTATTCTTTTTCTTAATGATCAAATAAGTCCTCAATTCTCGAAAGTGAATACTTATTCTTTATAATGACCATATTAAGTCTTCGATAACCGATGCACAACCTCATGAGTTTGTCTTTCCTTTTCACGAATAAAACTAGTGCTCCCTATGGTGAAAAGCTCAATCAGATGTGTAAAACATGGTATTTTTACACAAATTAACTTATGAGTAAATTTTTTGCCTTATTTGCAGTCGATGTATTTTTGTTGACTTGAATTGTAGTGGTTGGTTATCGTTAGACCACATAAGATTTTGTCTATCAATTTGTCAAGGTAATGAATTTGGAAAGTTATCATATAGCTAATTTTTGAGAAAATTAAAGTTGAGAAATTTGAAATTTTACCATAACAAATTTTGGCTTGCATTTTGCATTTCGTCGAATTGAAATTTAAGAATTTTATTTAATACATATAAAATATTATTTTATTTATATATATTAAATAAATATTATAGAAAATGTTGATTTTTATAAAAAGGGTATGTGAAACCCTTTTTCCTCCCATTTTCTTTGGCCAAGCAGGCAAGGAGGGTAAGAGAGAGGGAGATGAGCAAGATTGTGCTATCCGTCCAACTTCAAGGTTAGATTTGTGTTCGTAGAGCTTCAACCAACAACTTTTGTTTAAGAGATTTCGTGGGTTAATCACTCTATCTTCTCCATTTTTGTTCTTTAAAATTAGGCTTTATATTTGTTTTAGATTTAAGCTTGGCTCCACCTTGGGCTTACAAACTTAATGAGATAAAATCCACGAGACACTAAGACAAACATAACAAAAACTCATAAAAGCAAATCACTAATAAAGACCACCTAAGGGCTTTATAGTTATGGCCCACTAGATATTTGCATGAAACAAGACAAAAACATCACCTAAGGCCTTATACATATGACCCAAATAAAAAACAACTTAACCTAAATAAAAGAGCATAAATAAAAACTTAAACGACCATCTAATTCTGTCATTCTCTCCGGGTTGTTTAGGATTTGTCTTCAAGTCCATTATTCGAGTTCACTGTTGACGAGGTAGTTGACGTCTTCATTCTTGCAGATTTTGCTTCTCTCATTGTCATTATTTTCAAATCCAGCACTTGGCATTGCTCTTGAGGATGTGCTTAACTTCATGGTTGTTATAGTGCCAAAGGGATGATGTTTATGCGTGGACGGTCAAGATCAATAGCGTGACTGACCATATTCTTACTAGTTCGTGCGACAATATTTGCATTAGTGACGGTTCATTGGAGCTCACAATAGTACACCTGTCCAAATTCAAACGCTTGTTAGGTTGGTTAGAGTGTGTCGACACATGTCATCTTTGCCTCGACGTTTGTTAGAGTAGAAAGAATGCATTTGTTGAGTTTTACGCAAATATGGTAGCAAATGTTTTGGAGAGCTCGTAGTTGGTTAGCCTGTCTCACGATAATAAGTGTGATCCTCTTTAATTGTTTTGCGTTCAGCTTTTGGAGAAAGTTCACTTTGCGATCCATGTGAGCTAAAAGAATAATAATGCATGAAGTATAGATAATGGCATTAAGTTTATACACAGTTTAAAAAATAATAATTCAAATTTTTGTATACTTTTTGTTTGAATGATCTTGTCAAAAATTTCGCATTTCATTCCTGAAGTAGTTTTGACCAATTATGTAATAACCCGGGAATTTCAATTTTTATTTTTTATTTTTTGGAATTTTTTTTAGTTTAATCCCGGTCGGAGTTTTGAGAAATATTTCAACGGGAAAGATTTGAATTATAAGGCTCGGAGCCTACTTTTGCGATTGGTTTTCGGAATTTAAAGTCGGGAGGTCGAGAAATTAACAAAATTTCGGACGATTGAAGCACGTGAGGGCAATTTGGTAATTTGTAATTTATAAAAACAAAAAAACAAAAAAACAAAAATATGAATCACCCGAATGGCTTCGGGAAGAAGCCATTCGGCTGATTCCTGCAAACACCCGAGTGCCGAGAGAGGGCGATCGCGTGCCGTAGTCGGAGCTGTGATCGACGGCCGACGAGCGTGGGCGCGAGGTGCGAGTTGCGAGCCGGTGCTGCTGTCCCGACAAACCGAAGCCGTCCGGTTTCAGCAGCTCGAGTCCCCGAAGTGAGAGCCGAGTGTTTCGGCCGACGACTGCTAAGGGCGAATTTTCGACCAAGTCTGCCACTGACAATTTGGGCGCCTTGCTGGAGTCCCTTTTTCCCATTGTGTACAGAACTCCATTGCTTGGTAAGTCTTTCCCCTCTTGCTGCCCGCCTCATTATTTTTTGTTTAGCCGAGCTTAGTGCTCGGCCTACTTTCGTCATTGATGGAATTGGCCGCAAGGTTATAGTGTAGCACGATAGTAATGCCGCGAGTTTAAGAGAAACCGAAAGGAGCCCTGTCGGTTTCCTATTTTGGCCAAGCTTAGTGCTCGGCCTCCTTGCAATTGCAGTGAGCTTGGCCGAGAGATATGGACGAAATAGGGCTAGTTGTGCGTGGAAGTTTGTAAATTGGAGTTTGAAATCAAGATCAACCATTGCTTGTGCAGGGGCAGTTCCGTTTTTAACTATTTTGGCCTATTTTTGGCTAATCGTTTTAAATCCTGTATTTGTGGGATAAATTGGGCTGTTAGAGGGACGTATGGCCGCTGGAATCGTTCGATTCCGATATCCGACGCAAAAGTTATGCGCGTCGGAAGTTTATGCCGGATTTTGGTTTAAGTCAAATTAGTGACCCTTTTTCGTGGAAATTCGACGTGTGAGAGTAGCATAGCCATTTTGATGCATATAACTAGTTGGGAGTGAGTTTTAGTTGAAAAGAAGTGAAAATGTGAAATTTTAATAAAGGTGGCAAATTCAGCTTTTTTGGCGTTCTTCGCCTGTCTGCGGCTTACCGTTTTAAAATCCGTTTTAGTATGTTAAACTAGGTTCCTAAGGGGGCGTTTAGCCACTTGAATCGTTCGATTCCGTTGACGGACGCAAAATGTTATGCGCGTTCGAACTTTGGGCTGGTTTTCGGCCCAAGCCAAACCAATAGACCGTTTTAGTTGGAATTCCATGAGTGTAGTTAGAGAAGGTTATTTTTAGCTAATTGGTGAATGTTGAGATAAATACTGATGAGAAATTGGTTGTGTTTTAGGTTGAGGCTTTCTTTTGGCAAAACTGTGCATCGAGCGAGCTTAGTACGCTAGGTAAGTAGTGCATGCATGTGTTTTGCCCAAGTGGGCCTACACTGTAGAACTTTAGGGTTTATGTGATTGATTGTGGTGTGCGTGCGTATTGTTGGACATGCATCATATTTTTAAAAACGGGAACGAAAATAATTTTTAACATGTTTTGATGTATGAGATGAGACGTGTGGCGGTGGTACCGCGGATTCCGCTAGTGTGCGGGCCGGTGCTTCACCAATCGCGGATCCTACTCGAGGGGTGGGCCGGCTGGGCCGTCATGCGGCGTGAATGTGTTGACGGTGAGAATATGGGCAGTGGTACCGCGGATCCTACTAGTGTGTGGGCCGGTGCAACACCAGTCGCGGATCCTACTCGAGGGGTGGGTCGGCTGGGCTGTCGCAAAACGTGTGTGTGTGGCAACTGTGACCCCGTGTTGGGGAGGCTGGGACGGGGGCGACGTATCAGGGTGTAGAGTGGCGCGAGGTACACCCTTACCCTGATGTGGTTGTCGTGTGGTGATGCGTGTGTGTAGCTTGTGGGCCTCGTTGCTGGGGAGTCCGGGACGGTGGCGACGTGTCAGGGTATAGGGTGGCGTGAGGTTCCTCCTTACCCTGGTGCGGCTGCACTACGCGTCACAGATGTGACAACATGAGTGTGAGTGTAGAGACTGCATGTGATAGGATTGCATTGTCGGCTTTTACTTTTATATCGCATTACTTACTGAGCGTTAAGCTTATGTTGTGTGTTCTATGGTGTAGG
>CM039521.1:17065720-17079093 GCA_022433055.1 Begonia peltatifolia
GGGGTGGGCCGGCTGGGCCGTTATGCGGCGTGAATGTGTTGACGGTGAGAATATGGGCAGTGGTACCGCGGATCCAACTAGTGTGTGGGCCGGTGCAACACCAGTCGCGGATCCTACTCGAGGGGTGGGCCGGCTGGGCTGTCGCGAAACGTGTGCGTGTGGCAACTGTGGCCCCGTGCTGGGGAGGTTGGGACGGGGGCGACGTGTCAGGGTGTAGAGTGGCGCGAGGTACACCCTTACTCTGATGTGGTTGCCGTGTGGTGATGCGTTGGTGTAGCTTGTGGGCCTCGTTGCTGGGGAGTCCGGGACGGTGGCGACGTGTTAGGGTGTAGGGTGGCGTGAGGTTCCTCCTTACCCTGGTGCGGCTGCACTACGCGTCACAGATGTGACAACATGAGTGTGAGTGTAGAAACTGCATGTGATAGGATTGCATTGTCGGCTTTTACTTTCATATCGCATTACTTACTGAGCGTTAGGCTTATGTTGTGTGTTCTGTGGTGTAGGTGCTGACGATACCGCTGGTGAGCCTCGAGTGCCTAGTCCTGAGGCGTAGAATGGTTGGTGGCGTGCGACTGCGGCACCGGATGGCGGACTTTTGTTAGGGCGACCCGACCCGTGGATATGGTAGGTTGTGGCCTAGTCGGTTTGTGGGTTTTCTTTCTTTTGCGGGGGTTATGTACGGAGGATGGGATTGATTGTTGTATATGCGTCAGTGTATAGGTGTATATGGAGTGCGTGTGATTTTGGTAACGTACGCGGATATTTTCCATGTTAGAGTATGTTATTTCTCTATACTGGAGACTTTCTTCATTTGTATTTGACGGATTTTCGTCGCCTTCTTACTCTGATTTGGGTTGGAATGATTTCCCTGGATGATGGATAGGTAAATGTTGTTGGATTTTGGTGAATTGTGTGCAGGGTTAAATTTTGGGGTAGCAAGTTTTTAGGCGGTACTCTGCCGAAATTTCGGGAGAGGGGTTGAGGTTCGAGAGGATACGAAATAGGTCAAGGTGTGTGTATGATGAATGCTAGAGGAGTTCATATGAGTGTGGATGTGCGGCGTGATTGCAGGTGCGCAGGGCATGCGGCCCTGTTGGGTACCCACGGGTCGTGCGACACCGGGTGAGGGTGTGCGCTCGGACGTGCTGTGCAGCGGCAGGGTGCGTGGGGCACGCGGCGCTGTGAGCGTGCGCGAAACACAGTAACGTTGAGTGGTATGTATGGCACCGTGAGAGTGTGCGTGAGGTGTCGAAAGGGAGACGCGAGTTGTTTTCGAATCGAGTCAAAAAAAAAAAAAAGAGGGGAGTAAATTGGAAACAAAAGGGTATTAAATTGAGTGAATTATGTTAAGTGTTTGTGTGTGTGTGTAGTGGGTAGATGCACTGTAGTGCACCGGGGACGTGTGGGTTCTCGGGGTGCTACAGTCAGTGTATAGGTGTTTATGGAGTGTGTGTGATTTTGGCGACGTATGTGTATATTTTACATGTAGGAGCTTGGAAAGGCTCTGTATTGTAGATTTTCTTCACTTATTGTTGATGGATTTTCATTGTCTTCATACTCTGATTGTGCTATGGTGACTTCTCTGGATGATGGATAGATAGATATTGTTATATTTGGTAAACTGTGTGCAGGGTTTTAAATTTTTGGGATAGCCAGTTTTTAGGCGTTACTCTGCCGAAATTTTGGGAGAAGGGTTGGGAGTCGAGAGGATATGAAATAGGTTGAGGTGTGTACAATGAATGCTAGAAAATTGTAGATGAGCGTGGAAGTGCGGCGTGATCGCAAGTGTGCGGGGCACGCGGCTCTGCGGGTACTCACGGGTCGTGCGATGCCGGATGAGGGCGTGCGCGTGGACGTGCTGTACAGCGGCAGGGTGCGTGGGGCTCGCAGCGCTGTGAGCATGCGCGAGACACAGTGACGTTGAGTTGGCACGTACGGCACCGCGAGAGTGCGCTCGGGGTGTCGAAGTGGGAATGTGAGTGCGCGGTACTGGATTGTGCAGTCCGATGCGTGCGTTGGATTCTTTCTCAGGATTTCGAGTCTTGCCGTTTTATTTTAAAAATTTATTTAAACTGTTTTCTTTTCCGCTGCATATTTTTATATTGAGGATTTCGTGTTTCCTCCTCGGGACACGGGTAGTTTTCGAATCGAGTCAAAAATTTTTCATACTAACAAATGTTCTTTTGAAAATGTTTTGAAAACGAAAGGGGTATTAAATTGAGTGAATTATATCAAGTGTTAGGGTGTATAGTGTGTAGTTGCACTGTAGCGCACCGGGAACGTGGGGTTTCTCGGGGTGTTACAAATTACCTGTTTTTTCATCTGAAGAGCTTCCTTATGTGTGTCATGGATACGAGTTAATTCTAAACGACATTTTTTTCGATTCCTAGTATGATGAAGTATAAATTATAATTGACTAAAAGGTAGCTTATTGAATGAAATGTATACTTGACTAAAATGTTTCTTGTTGACATTGTTTTAACGAGAAGTTGGAGGATTCGATTTTTTTGTATGGTATGATATAACAACAAGCATGGGAGAGAAGAAGATTGTCAACACAATTTAATAATGTTGAACGTTTAAAAACAACTAATGAGAATCTTACAAGAAAGTTTCGTACATAATTACGTTGATTGTGCTTTGTAAACATCATTTAGTTACCAACGTTTTTTGCAATTTATGCGCATTCTACTAAGTAAACATTATTTAATTGTTTTATAACAACTTGGCACAAATGTACTAACAATGACTTTTTTCGAAATGTACACTATCAACATATTTTCTTGCATGAAAGTTGATACTAAAAATTTGAATTTTTGTACAATGAAATTAACTCAAATAAAATGTATCATCAAACATCACCAATATTTTAAAAACATCACAAAACACGGGAAATAGATGTTCTAAAAATATGGCCAATGATGTTCTACCAAAACATATGACCAACACATTTGTAAGTATATCTACACAAATCACAAAACCGATGTTTATATCACTACTAAAAAAATCATATAATCCAGCTTGACTAATACGATAATAGAATCCATTATCACAAAACCATGAAAGAAGTTCGAGCAACCCAGATTCTTGCCAGTCTTGAAGACCTTTCCTGTAAATACCACAATAGTATTAGATATTTAGATAAGCATTGTAAATTAATGAAATGGAATAATTACAATTCATAGATGTTATGTAAAACTATTAAAAAAAAAATACAGATGCACGTGTCGTATTCAAATAATATGTGATGCATAAAGTATCGATTCTAGAGTCAAAATTATCAAATCTAAGTAAATCTAGAATAATTAAAGATGTAAATTAATTAGGTAACGTGAGTTAATAAAAAATGAATAATTTAACAACAAAAATAAACACGAAACACATTAGCTCAAATAAACACGATGGAAATATAGCTCCAATTCAATCTCTCCTTTTATATGAATTTATGACCCAGTGAAATTGATGCATCAAAATGATTTAGATGACTTTGAATTTCTAATTTATGCAAGACTCGTTAGAGGTGCTTCTAGTTCATACAATATTTTTTTCATATTTTCAATAGACAAATATTATAAAGAATTCATAAAAGTGTAATTCTAAAGTGATTATGTGATTTAAATAAAACGGTGTGTAAATATTTGAAACTAGCTAAATATCATATATGAAGTTATTTTTTTCGCACGATTCAATATCAATCCTAATTTCTATTTACCATTAAGCAAATAAAAATTTAAATATTTGTTCATGTGTTTCGAACATTAAATTTATTAATTATAAAGAATATATTAAATTAAATAAATAATTTCATTAATAAAAATCAACAAGAGTATATAGTAGAGATAGCGGGTTGAGTGGGCGGGCCAGCTCGCTACAGTAGCGGGGCGAGCTTGGCTTGGCTCGGCTTCCTACTGTAGCGAGCCGAGTTTGGCCCGGTCCCATGAAGCAGGCCGAGTCGAGCCTAAACGTTAGGTTCGTGAGCCCGTCAGCGACCAAGCCAAACAAGCGAGCTCGTTTGCTCGGCAGACCAAGCTTGCGAGCTAGCCCGCCCCCTCCTCTCCCCCATTGACTTGCGAGGCATTCGCGATTTTTATTTTTTGTTTCAAACAAAACTATTTTTCTATTGCAAGAAGCCAAAAAACCAATGTTTAAGTTTTAACTAACTCTAGTTTCAACAAAAAATACCTAAAAACTTTAACGTTCAACTAAAAAATTGGGAAGTAATTTCAACTTATGGCGGAATCTTTATTCACAAAGTTGACGAATATCAAAAGTTTCATCAAAATCAGACTCCATCAGCCGATTTCTTCTCTCCTCATTGTTTCTCTCCCCTCACCCCTCTCTGGTCTTCGTGGTGCCAATGGCAAGCAGGCAGCAAGAAACTGAGGAAAAAAAGAAAATTCTTTCCTTATCTAATTTTTTTTAATTAATTTAATATATTATATTACTTTAATTAATAAAAAATATAATAATCTATATATATATATTATACCTCAATCCTCGTTGAGTTAGGTGATCGATCGCCTCATATATAGGCGATTCGGCGTGCTAAGCGCTTTAAGATTAGAAAATTGGCACCTAGAGGGCGCCGATTGATCGCCTATTTTGGTGATCGATCGCCCCTCAAGTACTCGTGATGCTGACAAATGACAATTGACAAATCGCTGTCCGAGAGGGCACTGATCAATCGTCAATTGATAGGCAAACGATCGGCCTTTCGTTGTAAACAGGCTGCAAGCCTGCAACGGTCTGCAACGCCCAACGTTCTGCAACGGTCTTATGGTCGTTGCTGTTGCCAACGCACTCACGCACTCTAATGGTCTTGTGACCGTTACCCACCCCTACCCCACCCCACCCCACCCCACCCAGGCATGAGTCACCCACCCAGCACCCTTTCCTCTTCTCCTATAAATTCTTTTCCACTCTCTCTATTTTTTTTTTTTTTACCAATTTTTCTCAGTCTATCTCTATCTCAATTTGTTTTCAATCTGTTTGTTGCTCTCAATATATCGGTGCTCTCAAGTCTCAATACTCAATTTATTCTTCAATTTGGTTCAAGAAGGTAAAATTTAGTTTATTTTTTTTAAATTTTTGATTATATTTGTAGTTATAATAACTAAATTTTTTTATATTAATTTTTTTTGTAGATTTTGTATAAGTGGAGTTGATCAATTTACACCATCTACGAACTTTTGTTGGATATTGTTTTTGTGGTATCATTTTCTTTAAAATTTATGTTAAATAAGGAATAATGGCACCCGAAATAATATTGTTTCCATAAAGTAGAGATCCAGAAACAGGTTCACGAATACCATCAATATCCACCGGAGGGGCAGCAATGAAAGCGATAATAAATACAGAAGTTGCGGTCAATAAGGTAGGGATCATTAAAACACCAAACCATCCAATGTAAAGACGGTTTTCAGTGCTGGTTATCCAGTTACAGAAACGACCCCACAGAATCAATGGATTTCTTTTTCAATTCTAGTTATGAATCCATGTAATTATAATTTTATTGATAATGATATTGAGGAAATTAGAGAAATAAATCATGCATTTTTAATAGAACAATCATCTGCATCTGAACAAGCATCCACATCATCACCTCAAAAAAAAAAAGAAACAAAACGTCTGAAGTATGGAACCATTTTGTAATGAAAGAAATTAAAATTGGTGGAAGAGTAGAATATAGAGGTCAATGCAACTATTGTATTAAAAATTAGGCATATATTCTAGTAGTTCAAATAGCACACTCGATAGGGATTATCAAAAATATCACTTAAACGAGCAAATTGGAGACCCTATACAAAAATTATTAAATGCTAGTGGTAATGGTACTTTTTTTTATTCACAAAATAAAATGCGAGAAGGAATAGCAAAACTTGTAGCACAATGTGAGTTGCCTTTAGCGTTCACCGATAGTGATGAATTTGAAAATTTTATGAAAGAGTATGTTACTCCTAATTTTAAACGTATTCCTAGAAGTATGACTAGAAATGATATCATTAAAATGTTTAATAATATGAAAAATAAACTAATTTCATTTTTTTCAAGCGCCCTTTCAATATCTATTTGTATCACTTTTGATTTATAGAGTGCACGTAATTCTATAGGGTATGTCGTTGTAACTTCTCATTTTAGTGAAGACTCTTGACAATTAAATAAAAGAATTTTAGGATTCCGTAATTGTGAATATCCTCACACTGGTATTACTATTTATAGATATATTATAACGATATGGCAAAAATATTCTATTCAAGTGCTAACGATGTTGCTATTTCTCATTTTAAAAATTATTTTCAATTAGATACTACTCACGATTCTCTTTTCCATATGAGATGTGTTTGTCATATTTTAAATTTAGTTGTTAAAGATTGTATGATATATATTTTGTCTCATATTGAATTAATTAGATTCGTAATTTCTTATACAATTGGAACTAATTTGAGACAACAAGAATGTAGAGATTTTTGTACAACTGCCCGACTTAAACCATGAAAATTAAAAATCGATGTACATAATAGGTGGAATTCTACTTATTTAATGTTAGAAAATGCTAGGGTATATTGACAAACTATTTGTGCTTTTATTAATGAGAAAACACAAAGTATTAATCTTGATAAATCTAATTGCGATGTAGTTAATATATTTTTTGATTTTTTAAAATCATTTTTTGATGTTACGAATAAATATTTTGGAATTTATTATCACACTTCTCATCTTGTTCTTCCAATTTTTATAAGCTTAACGGGTAATTTTGCACCATATCGACAAATAAATAAATTTAGAGATATACTTAATAAAATGAAAATAAAATTTAAAAAATATTGGCTAGACATTCCTCTTATTTTTTGTTATGCATGTATAATGGATTCTAAGTATAAATTAAGAGAAGTATGTCTCATGATTAATAAAATTTCTAATAATTTAAATACTACTTCATTACTTCCACGTGGATGATTGATAGAGCGATTAGCGAGCTGTAGAATCACTCTCGTGGACTTTGCTTCACCAAGACCAATCTTGTAAAATATAGATAATGGCATTAAGTTTATACTAGCCCCTAAATCATACAATGCTCGCTCAAAAATGGACTCCCCTAGAGCACATGGAACGGTGAAACTTCCCAAATCTTTCAATTTTTGTCGAAGCTTTCATTGAATAATAGCGCTACATTTCTCAGTCAACGCGATCATCCTGTCTTCTTCGATCTTACGCTTATGAGACAAACTATCTTTCAAGAACTTTGTGTATTTAGACATTTGCTCAAGAGCCTCGGCGAATGAAATGTTGATGTGTAATTGTTTGAACAGTTCCATGAATTTTCTAAATTGTTTATCTATTTTTACGTTCGTTAGACATTGAGGAAAAAGAATCTGTGGTGTTATCCTTGTCAGACTTTGTGATGAAGCTTGTTGCGGCTTCTATGCTTCACTTTGAACTAAAAATGATGATGATGAATCGTTACTCACACATTCAACTACTTTCTTTGTTTCTTGACTAGAATTCTCAACCACTGTGCCACTCCTAAGAGTAATTGCATTGCATTGATCTCTCAGGTTCACTTTCGTGGACCTGGGCAATGCTCCTTGAGGTGTCCATTAAGTGCATTTATAATTTGGCTCATTTGAATCTCTAAGCTTCGGATTTGAGCCGATTAATTTTGTAAAGTAGTGTGAGTTTCTACCATGAATATATTGGTGTGATCTCCCATCCTAACGACTACCTCTTCAAAATTGGGCTTTCTCTCTTAAAATGTATGAACTTGCTAGGAAAAGTGCGACATTTGCATGGCATTATTCAGATTCGTCCATGAAAACTTTGGGTGATTATTTCGCGCTCTTGTGTAATAATTGTTCGAATTTTGAAAATTTGATCTATTGTTATTTCCTACGAATTGGCTTCCTCTGAAGTGTAATTTGTCATTTGATTCCCTTCTTGGCATTCTTCACTTGAATGTGGTCCTTGACAACATTGTTATGCTCCCATTGGAGAATATATCGAATTTACCAAAGCTTGGTTATTCTGCAGTTTCTTGGTTAGCGATGCAATTTGAACTGTCAGAGATTTCACTGCGTCCATTTCAAGCGTGTTCGGTTGCTTTTTCAGGATCTGCTACTCGACAGGACATTGATCGTTATTCAAGGTCAACTCTTCCAGTAGATTAAACACTTCTGCTTCAGTCTTTTGGAGAAGTGAACCTCTTGCAGCTGCATTGACGAGTGTTCTTGTAGACACGGATAAACCAATGAAGAATGTTTGTACTTGCATCCAACGTGGCAATCCATGTTGTGGGCATTTTCATAATATCTCCTTGAAACGCGCTCATGATTTGTATAACGTTTCGCCGTCGAATTGGTTAAAGTTAACTATTTCGTTACGATATTTTGCAGTTTTCTCAAAGGGAAAAAGTTTAGATAAAAATTTTTGACAAAGTTCAACCCAGGTTGTTATAGACTCTGCCAGCAATGAATTTAACCAACTTTTTGCACGGTTCCTTAATGAAAATGGAAATAATCGTAATCTAATAGCATCATCAGAAATATAATGAAACTTAAAAGTATCACATACCCTTACGAAGTTGGCGATGTGATCTTTAGGATCCTCAGAGGGCAAGCCACTGAATTGTGACTGCTGAATCATGTGTATAGTTCCTGGCTTTATCTCAAAATTATTTCTCATAATTGCCTATTTTCGAATTGCAGATTGGACACCGACTACAGATGGCATCACATAATCGAGTAGTGTCCGTGTCTCAACTTATTCAATTCGATCTAGGTCCATGGCTGTTTTTCTTGTTTCCTTTCAATTCTTACGACAGATTCATTCAATTTCTGGATTGGTTGGAATTAAGTTGGCAGTACCTAGTTTTCGCATACACTAAAGAAAATAAAATAATTAATTAATAAAAATAAAATAAACAAATTAAATAATTGAATTCAAATATAACCTAGAATTATTTAATTTAATAATAACAAACAAATAGTCCTTGGCAACGACGCCAAAAACTTGTTACAAAAAATATTACGAACGCAAGTAAACGTATCGCAGAAGTAATAAAGTACGTAAGTAAAAGTATGTCCCACGAGGACTAGTTTTACAAGTTATTAAACAAAATTAATTCCAATTTAATTTGAATAATAAGAGTTTGATTTTTAATTTAAAATAAAGCAACAAAATAATTTAATTAAATAACAAAAAATTAAATTAATTTGTAGAAGATAATATGAGAGAAACTTAGGATTTACGAATTCACCTAAATTAATCATGTTTACTATTCATAATCTAATTCATTAATTTCTATTCCTATTTGTTAATGGCAATTTCACGAATATATTTATCAGTCTCTCTCGAGTATTGACGAACTTATTCAATTAACGGATTTTTACCTCTGCGTCTCAAACCCTAAAAATTAACTGAATACTTTACGAATAAGAAATTATAACACCATATGAACGAATTTGCTATCCCTAGTCTAACATCATTTTCATGTTAAATTAACCAATGCACGATTATTTATCTCCTCCCGGTTTCAAACTAACCTTACGAACATGCTATTGTCGATAAGGCAATCACAAACATTAAAAATAGAATAAATTACTCGACACAATATCGGAATAGAAAATTAAGAAACTGAATTAAAAGAAAAAGTAAACGATCATAATTTGGCTACGTCGTAGCCCTAGAAAATAAAATTAGTTCATGCTACAGTAAAGAAAGATAACGAAAATAATAAAGATAATCATAATTCAGAAGAAAAAAAGAAAGAAAAATTATGATGAAATCCAGTTCTCGAAGCTTTCGCTCCGTTTCGGTTTCCGTCTCTCCAGCTGCTGAACTCTCTCCAACGATCTCTCTGAATGATGGATGTTGCCTCTTGACCTCTAAGTTAAGTTATAACCCTCTGAGTGAGCTCCACAATCCACAATTGACGGTTAAGATTAAAATGATGAAAATTCTCAAAACGACATTCAAATTTTTAATTTCATTTTATCTGCACACTTACACCAAAAACATTAAATTTCTTCAAACACTTGAGAATAACTTATCGAATCAACTAGAAAAGAGTACAAATAAGTGTGTAAAATACACACTTATCAGTAGGGGAATGTTGATGCACAGTGAGAGTGGGAGAAGGGATAGTTTGGGATAGAGAAGTAGGTTCGGGTGAAAGTGTTGCAGGGGTGGTTAATGAAGGAATGGGTAACGAGATAATGGGAACAGAGAGAGCTGGTGAAGATGGTATTGAATCGGTAAGGGAGGAGAAAGGAAATGACTACTCCTCAAATGTAACATGACGAGAGATATAAACTCAATTGGATATAAGATCTAGACAAAAGTAACCCTTGTAGTGGGAACTATAGCCTAGGAAGACACAAGAAAAAGAGCGGGGCTGTAACTTATGTGGGTTGAAAGGACAGGGAAAAGGAAAATAAAGGCAACCAAACACGCAAAGCGATAAGTAAGGAGGTATAGAGTGAAATAGACATTCAAAAGAAGATTTGTCGTTTAAAACTAGAGTAGGTAAGAAATTTATCAGCGTAGTTGCAGTGCTACAGGCATAAGGCTAAAAGCGTTGAGGCACACATGAGTGAAAAAGAAGTGTTAAACCAGTTTCAACAGCATGACGATTTTTGCGTTCAACACAGCCATTTTGATTTGGCGTGTAAGGACAAGAGATTCGATGATGGATGCCAAGAGATTTAAGAATAGAAGACAATTATTGGAATTCACCACTCAATCGGACTGAATAGTTTTAATAGGCAAACCAAATTGGGTTTGAACAAATTTATGAAAGTCCAAAAAAGTTTGACGAACAGTACTTTTAAATTTTAGGCAAAAAAGCCAAGTAAACCGAGAGAAGTCATCAACACAGAGCAGAAAATAACGATCACCAGTGTCAGAGGTAATAGGGGATTGACCTTAAACATCCGTATGCACAAGTTCAAAAGGAGATAAAGCATGAGACGTTGAAATTAAAAAAGGTAAACTGTGATTCTTACTCATTTGACAAGCAGTACAAAGTTCGATGGAACGGGATTTAACAAAAGCAACATTACATTAATTTAAAATAGAAAACAAAATTAAATTTGATGGATGGCCGAATCAAAAATGCCAAAGTTTGGAAGTCTAAAAATTTAGGAAGACGCAGGGACCGAAGATCTATCTGTCAAGGACAAGGCATGAGATGCAAGAGAAATTTTGCAAAGGCTGTTACTGAGTGAACCCCGAAGAAGTGTCTGGTGTGAACTTTAATCCTTAATCTAAAAGTAATCGAAGTGAAATTCAATAAAAATTGGTTATGACGACATAACTTATGGGTACTGAGAAGATTATCAGATAATAGTGGAGCATGAAAAACATTGTTTAACAACAGTGGCGATGAGCAGTTTGAAGAATAGCAGAACCAGAATTTTCAATAGAAAGAGAATCACATCGGCTGTAAAAACTTGTGTAGATCCACTGTAGGGAGTAGGATTTTGCAACAAAGAAGGATTCGGCGTAAAATGATGTGTGGGACCGAAATCTAACATCCATTGCACTGCCAGCATAGAGGGAGAAGAATCGGGAAGCGGTAGGAGAACGGTCGAGTTCGTCTGACCAGAAGAGGGAAAAGAGTTCGGGTAGGTGGGATTAGGATAAGTGAGCTGTGGGTAAGGGTAGTTTGGGTAAGGTCTGGAATGCTGAGCGGGCAGGTAAGATCCATTGAGCCTATCGTAACATACCACTGCTGAATGGCCCACCTTAAAACAAATCTGGCATTTGGACTTGTTGGACCCGGGTCGTGGGCGCCAGCTGGTTTGTGGTCCAGAACCAGAACCACGTAGAAACTGATGATTCGAAAATGGGGCTGAAATTAGGTCTGAAGGGTGGTTGGTTGAACGACGTCCGAGGAGGGTGGAACAGCCTTTGAACGGCAGCGTTGGCTTGAAAAGAGCTCGGAGACAGAAGCTGGATGGCTGAATGATGTTTTCCAGGCGAAAGTCATAGCTCTGAAGAAGGCTATAGATCTCCTCAAAAGGCGGTTGATTGGGGCGATTGGTGATGGAGGTGACAAACGAGTTATATTCAATACTCAAACCTCTAAGAAAATAGAGTAGCCAGTCGCGGTAGGACATCAGTTCGTCAATTGCCGATAAGGTGTTACAGATGGAGGTGAGTTTTTGCATATAGGCTACGACTGAAATACCATCCTTCGATAAACTGTGAAGTTGGCCATGGAGGTCAGTTATTCTAGCTAAAGAAGCTGAAGAAAACGTCCGACCAAGTGCTAGCCAAATGTCTTTTGCAGTGTCCAGACTAACTATTTGGGGGAGAATTTCTTCTGAATGTGAGAAAAAAATTCAGTTCAGAATGAGCCAATTATAACACTGCCAAACCGTAAAATTGGGATTCGACTTGCTAGAAGAGGGATCAAGAAATTTAGGGGGAGGAGGAAAGAACCATCCAGAATGTTGTCAATTCTGTTGGCAATGACAGCATTAAGGAGTTGTGTTTTCCAAATCAGGTAACGTGAGGAACCCAATTTGATTGTTAAAGTTTAGTTCATTAAGGGGAAGGGAAGAAGGGTGGATGTGTGAGGAGAATTTGGAAATGTGGAGATTGAAAATACCATAAGCTCTGATACCAAGTTAGGATTCTGAAATAGTTGGGAAAGAAAGAAGATGAAGCAGAAAGAAGAGGAGAAAGAGAGTTGCTGAATAAGTTGTCTTTCTGTATATTTTCTCATGCTATCGTGATTACAATGTACATATGTATAAATACTAAAAAACTTATGATAAGGGTAATTTAGGAAACAATAGTACAGAATGACTAATATCACTAATATCCGCTAATAACTTCGATTAACAAAGACGCAATTTGGGAGATGGTGAAGACAATTTGGAGGAGAGAGTCACGAGACGTTAAGATGATAGCAGAGAAGACTGGCGAGGAACGAAGACTAAATGGCTACGGAGATTGAGAGAAGAGATGGGAGAAATGAGAACTGAGGGAGAGAGATGTGAGTTCGGAACTTTCGAACATCAGAGAAAAGCTCTTTACATTTTTGTTATCTTTCTCGTAACTTCATAATTCCATCAACTTCCATATGTGTTATGTCCAAAAGGCTCTGTCCTTAAGATGATTACTTCAGTTTACCCAAATATTATAAACATTGATTGGCTGAAAATCGAAACCGAACAAAAAAAAAATCGATACCAAACCAAAATTTGAAATAAAAAATTGAACCAAAACTGAATTGATGAGAACCAAAAACTGATCGAAAACCAAACCTTGATTTTCAGTTATCCTGCGATTTTGGTTTCCTTTACCGAAAATTTAACAAACTCGGTTTGGTTCCAATTTTGTCCAAAATGGAATCGAATCAAACCGAT
>CM039521.1:17084093-17137172 GCA_022433055.1 Begonia peltatifolia
GAGAGAGAGAGAGAGAGAGAGAGAGAGAGAGAGAGAGAGAGAACCTCGAGAATTGAAACCACATCGCTAGCAAGCTTCTGAGCTGACGGACTAATGGGTCTACCTGCAAAGACGATCATTAAGTGGAAAACAAGCAAATCATAAGATGTTAAAGTTTACGTACGTCGAATTTCTAC
The DNA here is from genome assembly GCA_022433055.1 of Begonia peltatifolia. Lineage (NCBI taxonomy): Eukaryota > Viridiplantae > Streptophyta > Magnoliopsida > Cucurbitales > Begoniaceae > Begonia > Begonia peltatifolia. The sequence continues at coordinate 17,084,270 of CM039521.1, forward strand.
CAAAACAGCCATGCAAATGACCCAGAATTCAACTATATTTCAACATGGAGCATGCATTACGCTCAAACTGAGAGCATGCAAAAAAGACAGGCGATTAAGTGATGGTGTAACGGAGGTTGATAATATTTTCTTCCATTTTTTCTGACGTCCAAGCAAATTTGATCTTTTCGTAAAACCACCAAACATTGATCGCATTCTATGACGCGTAAAATCTTGAGCAATAATGAATGTGTTTTGAACCAACATAACAAAACAACCAACCTGCCATGGAAGTTGGCAAAAGTGAAGGTGAAATCAGCAGGAAGAAGACGAAGAAGAAGATCAACTTGTTGAAAAGCATGTTGAGGATATTCACCCTGACTTGTTTGTTCTCATTCAGAGAGTTGAGGCGATTTCTGTCTCTACCCTTAGTAAAACTGGAGACTAGGTTAGCATTAACGAGTCTTAAAAGCTAAAAGTTAGGATTGGGAAAATTGAGAATTAAAGAATTTTTAAACACTCTCTTCTTTTTAGTTTAAAAAATTCAAATGGAAAAGTGAAGGAAGGCCACTTTTCTTTTTGTTGGGGCACTACTTGCTCTACGCAACTAGTGGATTGATGTGTCCTTAATTGAACTAGTCAAATTACCTTAATGCCCTTGAACAGTTTTTGTATGTTTGCAAGTTCCATTTTCACACAAGTAGATTTACATGTACCACCAATGAGAAGTTCGCTTCGAGTCGAGGGGCGATTTTGTATGAGCTACTTGGATTATAATCGAACAGAAACATTACTAAGAAACTATTAATAATTTCGGATAAACTCAAGTCTATCTTATGATTCTTACTACTGTCTGATGCAAATACCACATAAAGTGTATTTGCAGGTAATTGGAAAAGGGCAAAAATGGAAACATGGGAGGCATGCTTGGTTAGTGGGGGGATTAACTTGGTAGTTTAAGTGCTAAAAAGAGGAGAAATTTAGGTTGAGAGAATAATAAAGAGGACAAGTGGAATGAATTAATCCAAAAAGACAAAGACAAGCTACCAAATACCACTCAAGAGGGAGAGTGGTGGAGAATAAAGAGGACTCTCGTGAAAGGGTGTCTCCGGGGACACCTCTTCCCCCTCATTTCTGTGTTATCTTCCTCATCTTCGCACTTGCACCTGCAACATGTTTGTTAATTCAAACTTTTCCATGTCCTAATCTTTTTTTATTTATTTATTTATTTATTTATTTATTTATTTATTTCGAATTGTGATAATTAAAAGACATACAAAAAAGAAAAATAAGAGATTTTATCTGAAAAATGATAGTGGGTGAAAAATCACGTACAAATAAAATAAATTCATTGTGTTAAAAAAAAAAATCAAAGTACAAATAAATCTTGAGATTCAAACATAATATATGCAGTATAGTGCTCAATATCCTATTGCGACGATTTCTAATATGACCGAACACTTTTGTTTGTTTAAATTGTATTTAATCTTTCTAGTCGTGGCACCCGTCCAGTGAAGATAAAATTATCTAAAATTTAATTAACGAGAGCTAACCTATATCAAAAGATATACAATCATAATCACTTGAAAGTAACGAAAGTGAATAATTCATAATTGGAATTCTCGTCCGATCCAAAACAATATATTTTTGAAATAAAATCCAACAAAAAAAAACCCATACAAATTCCAGCTTAAAGAAGATAATATTGTGTTAGCAGGACTTCAGACTTCATGTTAATAATCTTCGTGTGAAGTGTTAACAGCCGAATTTCTGACCTTTACTTGTTTAAATTTGTTGATACGCACCGCAATTGGTGATGGCTTTTGTTTTTTCTCAATGCAATTTGGGATCATCAAAACGGATCCTTCTATAACTGATGCGTTTGACAAATCTTCCCCACTTGCTTACATGATTGGATTATTAATCCCAAAAAAAAAAAAAACAATTATAAAACAAATGCAATAAACAATTCTGAAAACAGAAATCCAGAATCCAGACTCGGGGTGCGATTAGAATCTGTGTTTTCATCCTCATCATGCAATTAGCATAAAACAGTGAAACGGTATGACACGTGGCTATTTCCTATTGGTACACTCGGTCAATTTGGCGACACATTTGATCAAATTTGTTCTCTCTCAACAAGCAATTAAAGGGATCGAATTACCTAGCTTGAATGCCATAAAACAATGCAATAGAAATAGTGTTATCAAATAAGACAAGTCAAAGCCAAGCACAATATACAGATGATCAATCATAGTTTAGTATGGCTTCTTTTTTTTGTGCAAAGCCCAAGAGTGAATGTCGCAAATTTACAGGCAGGATTGGGATCCTCATCCCGATCATGATGATGTAGGATTGATAGATTTGTCACTTTCATGGCGGAGACTGTTTTCTCTACTGTAAGCAGCTTTGGCACCCTGAGCAGTGACCATAATTAGAGGTCGGCGTTCATTGAAGATTATATATGGAGGGTTTCAAACAAGCTGATTTCAAGTCTCACGGCAAGAGATAGACAAAGGAGTCAATTTAAAATTAAGAAACTTACTTGGAAGATTGTTCCAATCTTTTTCAATCCTTGGGCTCGTAGTTTGAGTACATCCTTGGATGCATTAGTATCATTCAGAACCTGTAAATAGCACAAATATTAGATTTAGAAAGTTGCCTGAAAAGGAAACTGAGGTAATATCTTCTTTCACATCCTTTTCTACATTGGCAAGCACTCAAATATGTTCATATCTATTGAAGTAAATTCTCATGTAGTTCCAGTAATAGAACTACAGAGATGCCATTTTAAAATTGGACAATACATTCCTTAGCTTCATTGGAATAGTTACACAGGAAAAGAATTTTGAAAGACCTCCTTTGAGGCTGACATATTCTACAAGTATGATCCAAGAGAGATAGGAGTGCATGTATTAGGAGAGGGAAAGCTTGCAGGCTCTCCCTTCCCCTAGCACATGCATTAGGGAAAGGGAGAGTGATAGAAATTGCCACAATTTATAATAAAATTAACAAGGACAAACTAAACACATGTATATTTATATATAAACATGTAAAATACAATACTTAATAGAAATTTGAGTCTCTGCTATTCATCCTTGGCAGAAATTCGAGGTTTTGCAATCCTCTCCATTCTCAATCGAAATCCTTAGATAATTCAACCGTCCCTTTACATTTCCCCTCGTCCTCTATTTAATTTCTAATTCAAACTAAAAATTACCTTTAATTTAAAATATAAACTACACAAACATATTTCTTAAAATACCTTTAATACAATAAATTATTACTTTCCTAACAGAGTTTGCTGAGATCTCGAAAATTTGTTGCTACTGTTTCTTAACATTTTCCTGGTTTTATTTGTTGATTTTACTGAATATAGAATGACTACTCTGTCAAATTACTTAAAAAGAATGGTCGGTACTCTTGACGAAGAATCATTTACTAGAATTGTTGAGTTATAGAAACAAGTTTCCATTTAAATATCAACTAATGGGTTTTCAATTCTAGTTTGCAGTATTAATAATCAATGTAAATACTACATTATAGGTAGCTAAATTAAGAAGTGAGAAAAGCCACTAATCAACTAATGAATACGCTAAGTTACAAGGAATTAATACAAATCATAAGGAAGTATCTCTAAAGCAAAAGGATATAGACTACACTCACCGCTTGGCAAACTTTTGAGAGGGTTGACTCAATGTCAACAACATTAATCTGCCAAAGGGAATTAAGCATGGCATCTTTCTTATCTTGAAGGGCTTTTACTATGTTCTCCTCTCTGTTTTCTCCTTGATTTAACTTCTTCAAATCTTCCTGTATTACTATTAGTGAAACTGCCCCTGCACATTCAAAGATGCAGAGAGAGAATGGTTTCATCAAAATTCTACTGAAGGCCTAAAGGATTTAAATATCATACCTGAAGCCGCCATCACTTGCGATTTGATCTGATGTCCTTTATCTCGTACCCATTCTGCTAAAAATGGCACCTTCATAAACCGCTTGTCTTTTCCAAGTTCTTTTGCAGCCTGCCTTGTATAAATGTATCCAATTGTATGTAGCATTGCTTCACCGAAAGCTAAGCATGTCCAACAGGAGAAATAAAAAATAAAAAATAAACTTGTCGGCAGCTACAACGAGAATATCAAGAATTGATTAAATTGATTGCTACTGTAAAAAAAATAATCAGATGAAGATATATAAGATAGCAAAATTACTTACCTTCATGGAGATATTGCCTTAAATTTAGTCTTTTAAAGCAGAATTATCCAGATGAAATGGTGAAAATTCTTTTGTAGCTTACAACATATTATCATCTTTCCATGCTATGGTAGATATTCAGTTTTTATGAAGAAAGGCGTACATGCTCCATGATATTCTGTAGTTGCTAGACTAATAATAAACTTCTTAAAAAGAAAGGAGACATAGTTCACCAGCACTGGAGAGACGTTGAGCTTCAGCAGTTGCCCACTTCACAAACTCATCTCTATGACCTTCTACAAAAGGTAGAAGGTGGCCTTTCAGACTACTTATTAGTCTCTCTTCTCTTTCCTTTTGAAATGCCTATTGTTGGAAAATTTTAATGATGTGAATAATTATTCAATTGTGCATCATTTCAAGATCTTCAAGGATGTTGTAGAAAACAATACCTTCAACTTTTCCTGAATTTTCTGCTTCTGCACTTCAGCATCCTGAGAGGAGTCATCAATGTCAACAGAGGCCAAAGCTGCCAAAGCAAGTTGACCAACATAATCTTCAAATACATCGCTGCCAAAAAGCATCCCAAAGACAGCAGAAGGATCTACCATAACATCCCTACCAAAAAAAGCAGCAATTAAATGAATTTTTATATCCAACTTTCTATTACTTCAACATGAGATAAGAAGAGGAAAAGGTCTTAAAAGATTAACAAACGAAATACCAAGCTTATATAACATTATCTAACAATAATTACGCTCATCTGCTGATGAACTAATTCTTAACATTAGCTTTGTCCTTTCCCAAGCAAAATTTTTCAAATCTACTTGCAATTAAATAACTTTGTTATGCACTGTCCATTGAAATGACATTTTTATTTTGTTCAAACCAATCAAAGGCCAAATTATGATAAAAAAAATGTTTTATCAGCACTCTTGTGGATACTAGTAGAAATGAAAGATGCATAGCAACAAATGAGAATTCGGTGTAACAATATCACAACTGATAAGAGCTTGAAAGACTATAAGATCATTAAACAACGAGCAAGAAATCATGATCTTTAAAGGAAAAAAGTTGAAGCATGAACCAAACTTTCAGTAGAATAATATGCATAGCAAAGACTAGTTTAAAACTCAAATAAGCATTGTAAAAACAAGTTGTAAGAAACTTACTGAGTTACCCCTTCCTTTCCGTACTTGTCATATGCGTCACGTCTTTCAGGATCACTCAGCACTTGATAAGCCTCCCCCAGTGCCTTCAGCCATACCATAAGCAAGTCACATATATACTTCGATAACCACCAATCCACACAAATAAATGCACTGTGCCAGGCATTTGGTCGTAAATTCAGAGTACTTTATGAGGGAAAAGTAGAGTTCTTTAATATAAGCACAAAAACAACGTGCTAGAAACAAACAGTGTATTTAAGACCAAATGGAGGAAAAGAATACATGATAAATAGACTTAATATTTTCAGAATGTTCACCTGGAAATTTTCAGCAGCCTTTGGATCTCCTGGATTTTTATCTGGATGAACTACCCTAGCCTGGGAAAAAATCCATAAAATATGTAAGATTTAACCTTTGCTAGTGACATTAATATCTCATGTTTTGCTTAAAGCAGTTTTGGAAAGGATGAAAAAGTAAGTAAAAATCTAAAACATTCTCAGTACAAAAGTCTGCTTGAACACAGATTTGCCTACTACCTATGCAATAAAAATAACCAAATATACATAACATTGACATATGATTGCACTAAACAAGCGAAAAACTATAGCAGGATTTTCTTTATTGATAAAAAAAATCTGAGAGTTTACCTTGAGGTAGTAAGCTTTCTTTATCTCAGCTGCGGAGGAGTCTACTTTGACACCCAATATATCATAATATGCAGTCTCTTTCACCATAGCTCTTATTCACCAACTAAGAACAGATCAAAGGCAATATAAGCGAACAGAATGGTTAATTGATCAATCATCAGCTGTACTCAATTAAAACTCAGTATTTTTTAGGGTAATCAAAACCACCGCTATTTCTTCAAAACCCAGTTAGAAACAAGAAAAGGGCTTCAAGGGAAATGGCAGGCAAAAAAAAACAACTTCAAATTCAAGGATTTCAAATTGATACCATGTGAAGCCAAAGCAAAAGGGAAAAGCACAACGGAAGCAAATAAACAAGTCGGTTTCCTCGTAGAGAATGGAAACTTACCTGGTGTAGATTAAATCAGATCTATAACAGAGAAAGCTCACAAACAAAACGAAATCAGGTTATTCAAATTCTGGCTAAAAAATACGAAGAAACTCTTGCAAGTGGCGAAGGAATAAGAAGAGAGAGAAGCAAGATTTACCCCTTATTTATTTTATTTTATTTGCGCCTGCTGTTCCTGAATTATGTGGTGGGCGTAGGTACGACGATGCTCCAGATGAACCTTTGCAAATCGACACGCCGATGGAGAGATTAAATAAATTTAAAGTAAGGAGCAGATCTTATTTAGGAAAAGACAGATTTACTCTTTTACTAATAAATCTCTCCCTTCCTCTGCTCTGCCCACAAAACCCAAACTTGCTTCGAAGCCGATTCCATCAAATACACCACAAAGCCACGTTAATCTCTCTGTCACGCAGGAAGCATACCCAACCATCAACCATCAACCATCAACCATCAACATAGGCTGCTGACCAACGGATGTCCACACTCAAATTTAACCAAAATAAATAAACAAAAATGACAGTATTATTTATTAACACATTAGTTTAAAGTTCAATTTATCCCTGCTCCATAGTTTAAAGGTTTGTTTAAATTTTACCATAAAATAAATAAATACATTACAGCGGAGCATATAATTGGGATGACTGAGCAATAAAATAGTGTCAAATGAGGAATTGAAATAAATATTTATTGGAGAAATTTTAAACTAAATTTTTATATGACTAGATATTTAAATTCATTTGTGTGTTGCTCTTATTTTTAAGGGAAAATAGTAGTCTTCACAGTATAAATACACTATAACTAGTGATGTAACACAACTAATTTTCCGAAATCTCGAATAATATAAAAAGAATAAAAACACAAATACAAACCTTTTGGTACTCCTTTTTTTTGTGTCATACGTAATTATATAAAGAATTTTCAACAAAAATGTGGATCTTTTTACGAATTTAATGTCGAGAAATCTCCCTCAAAAGATCTAGTCTAGAAATTCATTTTAGACAATTTAATCTTTTCAAATTGTTTTTTTTTTTAAACAAAAAAGATTTGTGCTCCAATCATATACGTAACAAAAGAACAAAAGACCTTGAACACGTAATACTATTTTTGCCTCCCTCTACTAAATCTACTTTTCTTGAAATTTTAATCATGATTTTAAGGTGAGTGGATAGTTGAGTCCATCCTTCTATTGTGTATTGAGGATGTAGTTAAGAACTTGTGAATTAATAAATAATAAATTGAAATTTAGTTTGATATCATATTTAATTAAGAGAATTCAAGGATTTAGGCACTAAATTAAGATGAGCAAGACAAAAGACAAAATTTGTTAGTACTATGTTATCTACTCATTTTAAGCTTTCATCTTATTTATATCTCTAATCCGATGATCAGATTTATAATATGTCATGAGTTCTATATTTTAGTGTAGTGAGATCTCTATCATATATTATATTTTGTGTGCATCCATATTTAACTTACGCAATCAGTACAGTTAATAAATACATGAAAAAAAATAATAATAATAATAAAAAGCTATTTAGTGAATTTTTAGGTATTTTCATAAAATCGGTAATGTTTGTCTTCAATTTGAAAGAACTAAAGATCCTGTAATTAAATACATTGATTCTGACTATGATGAAAACCTTGATAACAATAGATCTCTTACAAAATATCTCTTTATAGTTGGAAGTTGTTCTATCTATGATAAAGTTACCTTACAAGAGATGTTGCATTGTATACTACAGAGACAAAATATATAGCTATATTATAGAGCAAATTGCAAATTACCATAGTGTCTTACAACGTGTTATATTTCTCACTAAATATCATATGTTTCTTGAGAAGTGAAGCACATTGATATTTGTTATCGTTTTGTTCGTGAAATGATTGCTCGTGATGATTTTGCAGTGATAAAAGACATTACTCATGATAATCTATTGATATAATGATCAAGTCGTTGATTACACTCAAGTACAAGTATCATTTGAGATTAGTTGATATTAGTTACCGATTATGTAATGAAGGGATTTGTACAAGAGAAAATTATTTTCTTGATTAATATTCTGGAAATATATTTTATACAAAGAAATTTACGTCCATGCAGAGAACACAAATTCTTTCTAAGCGATGATTAGACCCACCGCCTCTTGGTTTAGGTTTTGGAAGTCGAAAAGAAGATTCGTGATCTCTTCCATGCTAGATTTGATCGCAGCAACTTCGTCAAAAAAGAGGGAGAGATTTTGCTCATAAGCAGGATTGAGTTCCCCCATCTCGATGTCCGGCCCAGCTTCCAAATCCTTCATTGCTTGTTTCTTCAATTCTACGTAGCTTAGAAATGATTTCGTCATAAGATCATTCATTTTCCGACGTCGTATTACCCACCTGCAAAATTGAACTATTTTGGCTTTACCTTTGGAAATCAAAGATGATGAATAGAAAAACTGCCATGGTCGTGAGAAAAGACGATGTAAGATACAGAATATCAAAGAAAGAGGACCTGTAAAGAAAGAGTAAGGTGCTGCAAACGGATGAATTAGTTTTATGGAGAAACCTTCGAATTAATTTAGTCAACCAACTAACGCTTAATGCTTTAAGGAGTTAGCAGCAGAAACTTTGTTACGATCTTAAACTCCATTAGAAATATGTTAAACTTGGGTAGTAATAGGGGTGCAACCAAAACTTAGCAACGATTTTTGTGATGACTTGAATGTATACGCATGAGCACGATTGCGGTGCAAACCTCGGGACCTAAGCTGAGTGTAGGCAAATATTGGACTCGAGTATAATCAAATTCTAGGTCGTAAAGAATGAGTAATCACAATCTCATATCGCATGGGGAGATATATAGAAATGAAACAGAAGTAAAAGAAACACTCCCAAGATGGTAAAAAGCGTTTTGAAGCACAATTGGCAACAGATGTTATAAGAATTCTAAAGTTAAAAGAACTTCGGCGAAAACAGTACCATGTTGGGTGGTCGACTGAGAAATCCTCTCCAAAACAAATCAGTGAGGACTGTATGGGCGACCCAAAGCAAACAATATATTACCGAAAAAAAGGGGTTCGTTATAAATGGTATTAGAGCCTGTACCCAACAGAAAATGTAGCCAACGAGTACGTTGGGCCCCCAGGGAGGTAATTGTGATGACCCGAATGTGTATGTATGAACACGACTGCAGAGCAAATTTCGGGACTTAAGACAAGTGTAGGCAAATCCCGAACTCGAACATAAACAAATCCTAGGTCGTAAAAAAGGGGTCGTCACAATCTTAGATCGCTTGCAGAGGTATATGGAAATGAAATATATGTAAAAGAAACTTTACTAAGATAATAAGATGTGTTTTGGAATACAATTGACAATGGATCTCATAAGAACTCCGAAGTTAAAAGTGTTTCGACGAGAACAATACTATGTTAGGTGACTGACTGGGAAGTTCTTACCAAACAAATCTGTTAGGGCAGGATACTAAGTTACGGATAATTTCCAAAACGGATAATATCTTACTAAGAAAATGAGTCGTTATAATTTTGTTGCCTCCTCTGATAAGAAGTGTGTGGATATCCATGTTTTTATCAGTCGTAATGCCGAAGAAGAGGAGTCAGCCACCGTCTTCCCTCATAATATCATAGGTTGGAGGGTTAGACGGGAAGAAGTCGTTTGATTTGTTGGTATTTAGTATAAGATTTGTCATTTTTGAGGGGTTTGGTTTTGGAATTTATGAAACAAAGATAGACGAAGAAAGCATAGAGGAAGTAAACCTGTGAAGGAAAATAAATAACGTCTTCCGCTTTACTACAGAAATCTGAAATGGTGTTGCCCTAGAGAACCAGGCAGAAGAGGTTGAAGACGAAAAGGCATCCCCTAAAATGTAAAATCATCTTCTTCCACTCTGAAACTTCTTGGTGTTAAGAAGTTGGGTGGGCTTCCATTTGCCTTCTTACTCCAGCACTCGAAAACACTTCCATCATAATCTTATCTTTCTTCGACTAAAGCTGTTCCTGAAACAATATATACACTACATTTTCCATGAAGAAATTTAATAGTATTTCTTGGTCTGCAATTCTACAAGTATGATTGTACTTGTATTGTTTTCGGAATGAAGTTCTTCTAATTGAACCACTAGGAAGCTGTTTTTCTATAGATTTCCCAAATCTTGTGTGCATCATGATCTATTAACGGAGGTGGTGGATGTATGACTCTTTGTCCGTCTAATTTGAATTTCAACAACGAGATTGAAAAAGACGTCTTCGACGAAACCCTAAAGAGTAATGTTTGTTACGTATACTCTCTTATTCTATTTTGACATGTCAAACAATTATCTGTGCAATTAATATAATAAAAAATTATTTATAATTTATTATATTAATTATACTAATTATTTTTCGACGTATCAACGAATATTTTAAAAAAGTATAATATATGATAATAAAAAGTAATATTATTCAATGGTAAAATTTTAGAGAAGAAAAACCCTAAAATAGCTCACCTAAATCACCGCTGAATTGTGCGACATCATCCCGCCGTGGGGTTCCTGTGGTTAGATCAATGGGGAACCAAAAATAAAAGTTGAAGGTGCAAGGGGTCTACATTGCACACACCCGTACTCCGTCAATCTCGCCATTACCTTAAAAACAAAAAACGAGCAAAAAATGACAAATTTAACCCTGGAGACGTCAACTTGTAACGCATTTCTAACACCATTCCGGGGAATGGTCATTTTGAAAAAGTAGAATGCGTTGTCATGTAATTACTTTGTTTGTGGTCGAGTATGTGAATGACCAAACTCACGGACAGCAAGTGGAGCTACTGCAGATTGGATTCCCCACCCAAATTTAGCTTCAACTCATACTCCCTGTTTTGCAACTCAATATTAGCTAGTGGTAAGAGATGAATACTGTACTTGATTAACAAGTCTAGGCCAGCAAAAATGAGACCACTAATAGAAAGATGAGTACACATAGCAGTTGAGAATCAGAACCATACAAGAAACTTCAAAAAAAAAAAAAAAAGAGAAAAACATTAGAACATCAAAAGGAAAACAAGAGGAAATATGTGAATTTAGAAAGGAAAATTAAGAGCAGAGATGGCAACAAAAGGAATTTCACATCATAAAATCCAAATTCTTACAAACCAACATTGAAGATACAAATATATGTTTCACTCTAATACTACCAGAGATTTAACAGAAGCCCATTTATTTGTAATTATTCTATATTGGCAGGATAGAATACTTGGAAACTCCATGGGAGAGGCTAAGTAGAGCTTCCATCTCAAACAAATTGATCAAGGAACTCATCCACTGTTGTGTATTTAACATCTGGATAAAGCTCCGAAGCCTCGACTCCGAATGATGGCTCAATATCAAAGTTCGTATGATCTCCCTTCACAAATACAGAATGTCCAATTGCCAACACCACATTAAGAGGAAAGGCGGCCTCTGCAAACCATCAAGATAGAAGCTAGTTCATAGGTTGAATTCTGAGATCTTGAAGATCTTGGCAGCATATAAAATTTAGTGGCTGTTGTTTTATACTAACCTTGAATGTTTTTCAACACTTGGTCCTCCGGAACGTAGACCTTATCAACCGTTTTGCCAATTTTTTTCTCCCACAGTGACACGAGATCATTCATCGAGTATATGTTGCCAGGGCATCTTATGTAAAGGATTTTGTTCAGGGTTCTTGGATCGTCAACTGCTCTAATACAATAGGTTGCGATGTCTTCTTCCTTGTTGAAAATTGCTGCGAATACAGAGAAGATTAAGAAAACTTTTGAAAAACAAACATTTTGGAAACTAGACTAAGTTATGTTCGTATGCAAATTGATTGAAGTTGAAAGTGCGTTTGCAAAAGAGACCCCACTTGTACCTTACGCCTACTAGTTAGCACATACAAAAGAAAATAAAAAGAAGCATTAGCCTGATACTGAAACACACAACAGTTCCATATGGAAGCCAGCACATTAGTTCTATTCACCTCTTTTCTACAGTTTTATGTACGTGGATTCTCTTTACCTTTCGGATTTCCATCTCCTAATATTACAACTTTGTCTCTTGGGGGAGAAGTGGCTCCGGGCTGTGACAGACTAGGAAGAAAGTAACCAGCAAAGAAGTTACAGGAAACAAAGGTGTGCGGAATTCCTTCAGTCTCTACAGCTCGTCGAATTTTAGCTTTAGCAGCAAATGCCGATTTTGCCGGCTCCACTGCATGGACGCGATCCACATCGTTTCCAAACTCCGAAGGAAAGAACCTCTGGAAAGTCCATCAGGTTATGTACATACACAAAGACATTATATATAACAAGCTTGTCATAACTTTCTTTGAAAATTACCTTGACATTTCCGGATTCTTTGATGGCAGAAATAAGTTTATCTTGATCGACTAACTGAGCGTGACCAAGGGTGGATATCACAACATCCACCTGTTTAACCGCTTTCACAAGGCTCTCATGATCGGAGAGATCACCCTGCCATTTTCATTGCAAACACGATTCTCAATAGTGATGACATGCTTATATCTTCTTTCACAAACTAAAATAGCAAGTCCATTATAACATGTTGATTTTCTAGGAAAACAAACAAAGTCGAGAAAAGAAAACTAATGTGAAGAAAAGTGAAAGCAACGAAGTAATCATGAACGTACGATGCAAAACTGGACGCCGAGGCTGTTTAACTTGTCGATGATCTGAGACTTGGCTGGGTTGGGGTTGGAGAGAGTGGACTGGCGAATCAGAACACAAGTTGGATGACCGGCCTTAATGCTCGCTTCCACAATGAACTTTCCGATGTATCCCGTTCCACCGACGAACAGAATCTTGCTTTTCGCCGCCGCCATTGGATCTAACAGTCGAGCAGATTGAGCGGAAGAAACAGAGACACGATAGAGTAGAACTGAACGGATATGGTGCCTCCCTTTATAGACATGCGACACTAAGATACTAGAGGGACCATGCAATTACGATATTACCCTTAACGTCAGGGCCATCTCTGCCCGCATCAGACTGGTTTTTTGGTCCTCGTCCCCATTACTCCCGAGCGAAGAGTGGCGTCTTTACGAAGCCCAACGTTAATGCGCTTTTCGGTTATAAATAATTAAAAAATAATAAATTAATTCGGTCAATACGCGTGTGATCTGATAAACTGATCAAGAAGTACTAATCCAAGTAATTAGGTAACTTATTGAGAGGCTTTTTGAACTGACATATCGTGGGAGAATTGAGACAAAGTAGGCTCCATTACTCAATCAAAGTCCTCATTATGATAATAATGTGTTTAAAAACTCGCTAATCGTGGTGTGCTTGAGTTGCGGATACAGCTTCGTCCCGTCTACCCCGTTGGCCAGCGAATCAATGTCGAAGTAGGTCTGATCTCCTTTAACAAAACCAGAATATATGAAGATCAACTCCATTTTGTCAGGATAAGGTGTTTCTGCGGTGGCAATAACAGGAAAACATCATTGGAGAATCACCCAAACTGTCGTTGAAATAACAACAGAACATGGTGAATACCTTCAATTTTCTTGAGCAGATCCTTTTCCTGAACATAATTCTTGTCGAGCTTTTTTCCAATCTTATTCTCCCAAAGTTGAACCAGCTCATTAATGGAGTAAACATTTCCAGGGGGCCTCAGATAGAGTACCTTGTTCAATGTGCGTGGATCATCAACTGTGCTAATTGTGAAGGCAGCTACATCACTCTCCTTCACAAACACCCCTGAACAGAAATCACAAAGAAATAAGAGTCGGGTCCAATAAGAACACAATCGAATAATCGTCATTGACGAACCTTTCGTATTTCCATCGCCAAACACCGTGACTTTGTCCTTCGGAGGACTTTTCTGGCCAGGTTGAATGAGCGAAGGAAGTAAATAACTCATATAGAAGTTGCAAGAGACGAAAGTGTGTGGAATGCCTTTGGCTTCCACAAGTCGTCGAATTTCACTTTTCCGGGAATAAAAGTTGTAGTCCATGCCTAATATCTGAACTTTATCTGGGTCTGACCCAAACTCTGACGGAATAAACCTCTGCACAGACAGACATCAGCATTTTTTAGTATCGTTGCTGCTTTTCCCGTCCATGCATAGGTACAATAACATGACAAGATCAGGTTAACATATTTTAGGGTCTACTGATTCTTAATGTATAGATTCCAGTTTCAAAGAATTCCAAGCATAGTGCTTCACTAGAACCTTAAAACATAACGAACAAGTAAAAAGCTAAATGCATTACATTTCCAATCTCCCTGATTTTAAAGGCACAAAGATACAAATCAATCTAGTAAAGAAATGGAATTCTGTGGAATGCCATCAGGCTTCCACAGATTGTTGAAGTTTATTTTTACAGGAACAAAGGAAGTAGACAATGTCTAATATCTGAATTTATCTGGTTCTAAGCCAAATACTGCAGCAATAACCCTTTCCAGAGTAAAAATCATCAACATCTTCCTTCTCATACAAGTAAGCTACAGACTACAGTGGGTCGATTAGATTTCAATATATTGTAGGTAGCTGATACTTTGAAGATCGATTACACATTCATAGTCAAAACACAGCCGAATTCCAACAGTAGTTTATCGTGCTAAACTTTAAATATGAACTAAGCTGCAAGTGAAAAAAGATTACTTACCCCTGACAATCAGGCAGAAAGAGAAACTTATAACGAATGAATAGCATCGTCGATATCACAAAAGCTTTTAATCATAGTCTAGATTTGAAAGTCCATCCAAATACTTTTTGGGTACCACTAATACGTCAATAAAGAGTTTTGTTTTTCTAACTTTCAGAATGAAACAGAGACAAAGATTTGCATCATTCTATAACTGTGCTTATTTTAATCAATTTCAGAATAATGGAAGTTGGGCCAGTGATAAGCTTCTTGCGCTAAAGTGAAAATTGCATTCACCACACAAATCCCAGTTATCAATGCAGGACCAAAAAGAAATAATCATAGACAGAGAAATTCGAAGACTTCAGAGGTACTTACTTTGATGCATCCAGATTCTTTAATAACAGTAATCAGAAGCTTTTGATCGGAGACCTGTTTAGAAGAAACGGCACAGATGACCACATCCACCTGTTCGACAGCTTCAATGAGACTACCTTCATCGTGCAGAGAACCCTAAAATTAAAATCACATATCAAGATACGCACAAAAAACTGGGTCGCAGTGAAGTAGCGAAAAATAAAGAAAAAAGCGAGAGAAAAACAGAGACTCTGAGAAGTGTGACGCCGGCGTTGGCGAGAGATTGGAGGGTCTGAAATTTGAGGGGATCGGAGAAAGCAGAATCTCTGACAAGAGCGAAGGTTGGGTGGGAAAACTGGAGGCTGGCTTCGGCCAAATGGCGTCCTAGAGTTCCAGTCACTCCGATTATGAGTATTCTGCTTTTCTTGTCCATGAAATCAAATCCCACCACCTTCTTACTGAAAGTCGGAAATCTTAAGACAACGTTGGCTTCAGTCTCCTTGGGATCGCTTCCCTTTATTTCATTTACCTGTATAAATTCAGACCGGTTTATGGTAAAAGAGAATCTTCGTCCTATGTCCGGTTTTCAATTGTCTCGCGATCTCTCATGTTGAGTGATTTTTAGCAATCTTGACAATTCTGGTACGTTGAGTTGTTGGATTTGTTTCTCTTTGATGATCATCAAAACTGTTACATGAAGAATTACTTCTTTCTAAATATCACCCAACATATAATATTACGAGGCAAAAACATGATTTCTTGAACTGCATTATTAACGACATAAACTTAATTGTTAATATTCTTAAGTTTTAATTATTATTTACTTAAAATAAAAATTTTAGTACTGATTTACTTTTGACTCTTAAGTTTAAGGGTTAATTTACACTTTATTTTTTAATTTTTAACTTAACAAGAACCAAACTGAATTTTAGGGTTTGGTTCGATTTGACTCCTCTCAGATGGATGTGTTCAATTTGAGTCCAAAACTGGGTCAATGGTCTGTTTGTTTGAGCGGTTTTGGCCATTAAGGCTCACGGAAAATGGAAGTGTTTTTTATGTGAAATAAAGAAAAGAGCTGTTGACTACCATCAAGTTTAAAAAAAACCAAAGTTGTGTACAAATTGTCTTCTACCCCTAAATTCAGAGTCGAATAAAAACTCCTAACTAAAATTTCAAATGTAAGAATTCTTGATGATAGAATGATCGTTGGACAGATTTCATACCAAAGATAAAGTGAAAACCAATCCCAGATGAAGATTTAGAACTAAGAGCAGAGATTTTTTTTCTAAAAAAAGGGTTTTTTTTTTTCATGTATTCTTAATAGAAAAGAAATTTAGTGAATATGTAATTAAATGTATTTTATACGAAAGTAATAGAGTAACTTGTGATAAATGTAATATTGATTTAACTTAAGAGAGGAGGTGGGAGGGATGGGATTAGGTTTAACAACTTTTTTGTGAGGTTAAAAACTTTAGTTAGTTACTATCTCTATCTAACTTTTACAATGACTCTTCACGGACATTACTATTTTTCTCGATTGATCTCACATACGTCAATCGAACCTTAACTGACTATTCAAGAGAGTTGCTCTTTTGGTTTCTACAATGAATAAATATGGTATAAAAATTTAAGTACAAATAATCTAAACATTCTCAAATATATATAATTTCAAATTGTAGAAGTAAGAGAGATTTCGCTTAAGAATAAAAGCGTAAATCTCAGTAAGTGGATAGATAGAGATTCAACGTAGTTAGCTCTTTGTTAATTGCACATCAAAGTGAGCTTCTATTTATAAACACCTTCAAAATTCTCAAACTACGGGTGTCCTCTAGTAATCACCGGGTGTCCACGATATATCTCTTTTAGAGATGTCAATGAGGTGATGCGCTTTTTCAAGTTAAGTTAATGACAACCGCTCTGGACGTTTGCAAATAATATCTTAGCATCCGTAGAAGCTTCAATTTGAATTCTTTGTGTAATGATCCGGGATTTGTATATACTTGAATCTGGGATTTGCCTATACTCGGATTTCTCCGAGCTTTGCCCTACAATTGTACTCATGATCTTCTCATCCCTAGAAAGGGAGTTTCATGTTTTTCCCAGTTCTCGAACCTAGGGCCTCCAGGCTATAATCCAAAGTTCCTTAGATCTGGTACCACTAGGTCGTGCCTTTTTTGTAACGATCAGAAATTTGTTTATACTCAAATTTGAAATTTGTCTATACTCGAGTTTCTCCGATGTTTGTCCCGCAATCGCATTCATAATCTTCTCCCCCCTAGAAATGGAGTTTCATGTCTTCCACAGTTCTCGATCTCAGGACCTCCAAGCTATAATCCCAAGTTCCTTAGAGTTGGTACCACTAGGGTAACCTAGTGATACCAGCTCAAGGGAACTTTTGGATATAAGTTTGGAGGTCCTGATTTTGAGATGGAGAAGACATGAAATTCCCTGCCATGAAAGAAAAGACCACAAGGACGGTTGTGGGGCAAACCTTGGATTGCGGGGAAAACTTCGGAGAAAACCGAGTATACACAAATCTCATATTCAATAATAGGAAAATCCCGGATCGTTACAAAAAAGGCATCTTTTTTGTAACGATCTGAGATTTGTCTATACTCGAATCCGAGATTTGCCTATACTTGATTTTCTCCTAGGTTTGCCCCACAATCCAAGGTTTACCTAGTGGTACCAGCTCTAAGGAATTTGGGATTATAACCTGCAGGTCTTGGGTTCGAGAGCTGTGAAAGACATGAAACTCTCTTTCCATGAGGGAAAAGATCATAAATGTGATTGCAGGGTAAATCTTGGATTGCAAGGCAAACTTAGGAGAAATCTGAGTATAGACAAATATAGGATTCGAGTATAGACAAATCCCGAATCGTTACACTTTATCCCAGAACATGATTTATGCAAAATCCTCTCTGTGATGAAGTTAAGACTAACTATAATAATTACAATTAAAATAACTAAATGTGTTTAAATTGTAATAAATTATGGGTTGATAAATATGAACAAGTTAAGCCACTACATTGTATAGTCATTTTAAGACATGACTGAAAAAGAAATTTGACTAACAAATTGAGAGGACATTTCCAAACTTAAAATACGTATAATATTTGACACCTTAAGTTATCAATTGGTGGTGGAATTAAACCCAATAGGAGGGTGTAAAAGATGTTAACTTTATCTTAATTAAATTTTACATATAATTTTTTTTGTGTTACTGACGATCAACGTGTTGACTCGTTTTGTCATGTTTTTCCACATGAAATTTTCATCGATCAAATTGGTAAATTGTGGAAGTTACCGCGTAGTTAAAAACTTGACAAAATAATTTTCTAATTTGGAATTTACCTCGGGTTAAGGTTTGGAAAATATTCGGTTTCCGTCGAATCAGCATTTAAGGGGCTTAATTAATATGTATAATATAAAATATTATATTATGTATGTTAAATTAAAATTAAATTGAATAAAAATGAATATTTTTATTAAGACTCTTTTTGTTCATTACTCGATGAGAGGGAGAGATTGGAGCATTCCCTTCCAATTAGCAAAATTGAAGTCTAAGACTTCGACGTTTAGCAACGTTCATAAAGGGTAAGTTGTTTTTAAACTCCATTTTAACATTTAAAATTTATGGTCAATACCAGTTTCAAATTCGAGCTCAAAAACTCAAATCATTTGGTTGTTTTGGGGATATTTTGGTATATAAATGTTGAATGTTAGATTTTGAATCACTTGGTGTAAAAATTTGTGGGAATGAGATGAGTTTTAGCCATTCTCATCGCTGGAAAATCGCAAAAATGTCAACCACTACGAGGAGTTAGTCGACACTTCAAAGTGTCGACCCTACTAAAGGTCAGTCGACCCATCAAAGTGTCAATCCCTTATGGCGTCGGTCGACTAGTCTAGTCAACCCTTACCCTAAAGAGTTGACCTTGGTTTAGATTCATGACCATCTATACGACCTATCCATTTTTCCTGTTATTCAAAAGAAATATTTTTGATGTTAGTGGATATAGGTTTTGATGGGTTTGAGGATTTTGAACTAGTACCTGAGGTTGTTGTCCTAGTTAGCAAGCAAAGTTTATCGTTGTCAAGGGAGGATTGCATTGCATTGTTTTCAAAACTTTATTTTGGTGAGTTACATATGAAAAATCTGATCGCCACCGCGTAAGTTTTTACGTATATGTACATATGTTATACACATTTACCATTGACACATAGTATTTTATTTCTTACATATATATTGAAGGATGAATTTGCTTAATTCTTTGGATGACTTAAATGCAAAAACATCACGAGACTATTCTAGCACATCTTTTGTTTCATGAAAATATTTTGTTTGCACGTTACAAAAATGAGTAATAGAGTGGTGATGATGTACTCCTTGACTTTCGAAATCCAAATCTGATTATGGTATATTTGTTAATTACAATTTTACGAATTGAGACATTGCAGACCATTGTTTGTCGATAATGTAAAATTTAATGTAAAATTTTACATTGTAGACCATTGTTTGTCAACATGTTATGGGTTGACTTGTTTTGTCATATTGCAGCCATATTTGATTTTTCGATTAATTATTTGAAATCAAAAATTTGGGAAATTACCGTGTGGTTGAATTAAAAAAATTTAATGTTGAAAAATTTAAGATTTACCTAGGGTAGAAAATTATATAATGTTCGGAGTTGTTCGAATAAGGATGTAAAGGATCTTTATTTAATTAAATTAAAGAAATAAAGGAAAAGTAGAATAAATAAAATGGTTTAATAAAAGAGAGTTGGGAACCCTCTTTTCTCATTTTCCTCTTGCGACCAGAGAGAGAGAGAGATCGTCAACTTCTTAGGCTGAAATTTTCCTCTCTACTTTTTATGTTAAAGTTTAGGATTTTTACGAAAATCGGATCGAGTTTGGAAACTTGAATCCATGGGTTTTTTTGTTTACCTTAGTAGATTTAGAGTTTATTTAAGTTTGTTGGTCGAATGGTGGTGAGAAACAACGAAGGGAGGCGATTGCCGTGACTTTTCATAGTTGGAAATCGCATAAGTGTCAATAGCTGTGAATGGCGGTCAACACTTCAAACCATGATGTTGGAAATATAAAGGTGTCAAGTATCAATCGCTTGAAGGAAGTGTCGATTGTAGACAAAGCCAAGAGGTATGAAGTGTCGGTCGCTTGGTGAAGTGTCGACCGCAGACTAAACCCGACAGGTTACAAGTGTCAACTGCAAGATCAACTCGACAGTTCCAAGTGTCAACCAATGACTTAAAGTTTCGGTTGCACAACTTTTTATTTTGAGAAAAAGTTTTCGCCTAAGTGAATATTAGTATTAGATGTAGAATGTTTGAACTTTGTTGCAAAGTTATTTAATTTAATGCACTATATTTCTCGGGATCATTGCATAAGCTATGACTTTGATTTATGTTCAATTCTTCCGGTACCAACCAAGTCATGTGATGGGCGATCGGATCCTCTCTGAGGATCGAGTTATTCAACCTGGCATTTCTGGCTACTCCAACCTTCGAGTCATGACATAGGGTGTGCATGAAAAGCAATTAAATTTTACACGAAAGTTAATAAACGTTATGCTTATAAGCATAGTCATTGTTTGAGAATAATTAAAAAATTATAATCCTTATAAGTCCGAACCATTTTGAGACAACAAACTAAACTTACTAGTAGGAATTGACTTCGGAATTAAGTCAATTAAGTACAAGGATGAAAAGATGTGCGTAAAGTCAACACATTGCTAAAAAAATTGAATTTGGACTTGATTTTAGGTGATAATAATAGATGTTGAATTAGGATTGAGGAACATGAAATAGGTCACATGGACTTTGTTGAGATTTTGATGAATTATATGAAAGTGGCCTAACTTGATAAATAAGATGTCAATTTTGGTAACTAATAAAGTTTGTCACATGTTGCATACTTTGGAAGCATTAATATGTAAAATGCTTAATTATGGTTTAAAAATTATAGTAAAATGTCTATCTAGAAGACTAATAATGTGATTGTAATCTTTGATTGAGTTTTAGTAAATTTTGGTACGAAATTGGTGGAAATTGTGTCAATGATACATTAAAATAGGAAGAGAATAGAATATTTGGAGCATGTTTAGTTGGCGTCTAGACAAACAAAAAAAAATAAGAACAATCATTCATGCATAAATAATGCATCAAATTGCTAGTCATTTAATAAAGATTTTCACGCGCATACTTCATGCATTATTAGTATGAATTATGCATTCAATGTATGGATAGTGAAGATGTTTAAATCATGCATCATGAAACAATTTATATATATAAATGGTATTTACGAGAGATATAATTAGTTACATTCAAACCCAAAATATATCTCGCTGACTATGTATTATGTGACATATATAAAGTCAAGAAATAGAAGGAGAATAACTGTGAGTCCCTGTTGGGCTGCAAATCCCTAGCTCTCATATAATATGATATGCAGGCGTTATTGTGAAATAGTCAGTAAAATATAGGTATGTGTGCAGCTTTACATATTGTGGATCATGTATATCAACATTCACTTCACATGTTGACATGATTTATGCATATTGACATTCACATAACATATTAATATGATATTTGATAAGTATGAGATCAATTAAATAATATAGTGCACATATTTGCATTGATTCGTTTATCATGACACAAGTGATGTGTAATTTCATACTCATTGTATATAGGTGAGTATAAAAATGAAAAATAGAAAAATCATGGCATCTAGACAATGATTTCATTATATATATATACACATTGATAATTCTAGAGAGTTTGTGAGAATTATAAAATTAGAGATACATCATAAATGTCTAGTGATTTTGTGAAAGATGTAAAATAAACATTAAATAAATACAATAAAATATGGACCATGAGATGAGTGTGTGAAACTTAATTAGACATTAAATATAGACCACGAGATTCTTCCCTCTTCTGCGAAAGGGCTACACGGAAGAAGTCTAACCGCACCTCCTTCGTGCCATGTGAGGTGCACAAACACGATTTTTAACTGACTTGATAACAAGAGGGTGTGAGTTGAGCCTCGGTGAATTGACGAAATTTAAAAATCTGAGATAACAACTACAAATACCTCCATATTTTAGAGGGACAAATTGATAATTACTTTAAATAAATTTACATAAAATTTTATATATAATAAGACTTTTATATAAATTATGAGTTGATTTTACTATTTATTGCAGTTCAGTTGCATGTAATTTATTATTTTCGTTATGTCGATAGTTTATTTAGCATTTGTCTGGTGGAAAATCCGCATCGTTACCTCGGTCTTGATGTCGGAATCGGATCCGTGACACTTGTCCGTGTAAATTTTCTAAATTTAGATTTTCAAGTAAAATCTTTCAATATTTATTTTTATTGATTATTTTTTCTTCCGGGAGCTATTTTATTTTCAAAAAACACTGCAGTCATAGTCATCACTCATCATTGTTGAAATTTTCATTTTCACGCCACTAACGTAGGACATGTTATTTCAATATCTTCGTAACATAATAGAAAAATATATTACACGTCACATCATCAAGACAGGATGGTAACACGTTCCACGTTTAATTTAATATGAAATAACAATTAGATACACCTTAATAACAAAGAGGAGAGTCTTGTTAATATGGTCCAAAACTGAAAATCACGAGTGCCTCATTTCTTTTGCTTTGAATTTCTTAATCACGTTCTCAAATTAAGAAATGATCAGCTCATAAACACTGATTTCATATTTGGTCTTTGTAAACACTGATAATCCTTTTTTTTTTTTTAACTTCGACGTGTCGTATGCCTACAATCTAATTTCTTTCCTTTACCATGAACAACCTAAATCTCTTTCTTCTCACAATCAATCCCTTTATTTATCTTGACACAGAAAGTTATGGTAAAACTTTCAATTTGAATCTCAAAAATCTGAACATAAGCTTCTTAAGCAGTAAAACACAACTCCATTCTCAACTAGTAGGCTTTCCATGGTATCTAAATCAATGGCCGACACAGGTGAGTTTTGATTCACCAAAATAGGTGAGTTTCAATTCTCACATAACAATACAATGACAGAATAATATTAGAAAGGAAGGCAACCTGACCACTTTTTTAGCGAAACTATCAATCTTAGTCATGCATGGCCACCGTCTGTCTTTTTTTTTCCTTTCTTTGCCGAAGCCTTGTCGGACCCTTTGCCTCTCGGAGCCTTGAAGTTTTTCCCTTTCTTCAAACCTTTGCCAGATGTAGTCGCCCGTTGAGCCCTCATGTCTTTCTTCATTCGTCTATCAACAAGGACTTTTCCTTTCCCAGTCTTCACTTGTACTCCTTTCTTTGCTACCACATATTCCTTTTTAGGTCTCTTCGGTGTGGCCTTCTTGTAGAGTTGTTCAATCATCTTGCTTTTTGAGCGATCAGATATGTCTGGTTGGTCAGAAATGGCATTTGCCTTCTTACGAACCTTCTCAAGTTTCCTCATCGCCACTCGCTTCTTCCTTGCTTTGGCCTGTGCAACCTTTTTAGCAGGACGAGCATCAATTTCTTTGAACTGTGCTCTTATTGCAGCCATCTCCTCCTTTGTTACAGGCTTAGTAGGCTGCCTATGCTTTTGTTCTTCGTCAAGGAACCACTTGGGTAAACCCTCGTCGTGAAACATATATTTGTTGTATGCATCGTCGAGAATCTGATTCCTTTGCTTTTTCCTCAGCATCTTCTTTGCACAAGCTAATATTTCAGCTTTTGTGTTGGGGTCATCATCTTCTGAATCATCAGACGACAAAGAGTCATCACTTGAATCAGTAGCAGGGGCGGGGACTATCTCAAAATCATTTTCTGAGTTCAAAGCTTCAGTCTGAGTTCCTTTACCCACATCTTTATTCCCTTGTTTTTGCTTGGCCTTAACCTCACCCTTCTTGGAAATGGTGAGTTTTCTTGACGCTGCATCGATCTGCATGTCATCCTCGCTATCAGATTTCCCCAAGTCTCCCTCTTTCACAGCCTCGGCAAAAATATCCTGACTAAACCACTTGTTGGTAATCTCATCTGGTGTTGGCTCTTGTCCCTCATTGAGTGGTACCACCAGAGGATTTTCATCCTTATCAGCTTGGTCTACGTCCGAATCTTCATAAGAATGAATTATATCACCAACATTCTCACCATCATTCTCACCATCACCATCCTATGCAATTAAACAACAGCCACAGGCCAAAGGTATCAATAATGTGAAGATGATGTTCAAATCATGTGATGTGGATGCAGGAAACTGCCTCTATAACAGAACTCAGAATCCTTTAATAAAATCAAATTTTATGCGTAAAACATGTGTTATAAGAGATTAGCACCTCAAGCAGTTGGGCATCTTCTGAGTGGGCTTGTTTTGCACGTTTCCTGTGCTTCGTACTTCCCTCTTTTATGGCCACATAGCGTTCATATGCCTTGTCTAAAAGTTCTTCCACTTCTTCATCGTATCTAATAGAAGAAAACTCCATCCATAAATATGTTCCAGACTGCATCTTTAAATCGTAACTTTTATTGAGCAATTTTTTTTATAAGAAACTTTTATTGAGCATTATCATGAAGAAAACACAGTTTTAAGGGAAAGGATAACAAAAATAACCTTCGTCGTTCTTCGTCAGAATCCACATCACTAGATGAAGGTTCTTCAGCCTCCTTGTCTTCATCATGTTCTCCCACATCGGCATTCTCATGTTCATATTCAACTGAATCAACAACAGCAAGATCTTTCTTTCCCTGGAGAAAGTTGTGCGCCGAATGAAAAAAAATTACTAAGGGCAAGGCAAAATGATTCTCGAAAAAAAACCTAGAAAGTGGATGAAATCATTTGAAGGCATCAAAGTTTCCGTTTCACCTTTTTCTAACTTCCAAAAGTTGATAATTACACAAGGTATTGACAAAAATTACAATTGATTATAAAATTAAAATAAAAATAAATAAACACAAAGATACGGTATCAACATCTGCAAGGTCTTTCTGCTAAACAATGACAAGTAAAACAGACATAAAAAAAAACAGGGTGATCAAGGAATCAATCACACTAGTGTGCAAGTGATAGAGAAAAAAGAGAGAATGATAAAGCAACAATTGACTTCCAAAAAAACTGACGTCAATTCAAACTCATTTAGAGAGCTCATACACATAAAGGTAAACTTTCTTTTTCCATCAAGTAACAATGAGGAAACATAGTGATAACTAGCTAGAAGTTATTGTCATAGCTCACTTTCTTATTTTTAAAATAATGCAGTTCGAGCACAGTTCGAATACTTTAACAAGAATTTTAGAACATCATGAATAATAGTATCCAAGGGATTCAATTACAACCGTGTTTTCTGAATTCAAAAAAATTCAAGATCAGTATACCTTGATGGTCGAAAGAGAGAACAACTCATGATCAATATAACCGTCTTCCACGACATCTAGTTGCATCCCTGTTGCTTTCCGTGCCTTTTCCTATAAGATCGAAGCACATAAAATCATCAGGTAAGATTAACAAATACTTTTACTTCTTATTCTAACAGTTTTCTTCCCTGAAATACTATTTCATATAATCCAGGCTTTCTTCCAAATTTCTTAAAAATTATTCAACTGTATTTAACATTAACTACGACTAACCACATTGAATAAATAGCTTTTCAATCACAAACCTTAGCTCGCCTTTTTGCAAGAAGCTTCTTTTCCCGTTTCTTCTTGCGCTCTGTAGCATGGGTCAGCTCCTCCATTTCATTGAGTATCCTATGATCCTCATCCTCGTTCTCCTCATTTTCAACATCTAATGCAGGCGTAGAGACATTCTTTTCTTTAGATGACAAGGCTTTTCTTATGTTGATCCGCCATCTAAAAGTCATATATTAAACTGTCATGTAATAGCAAACAGTTGTCTAATTTAGAAGCAAAAGAAAAATAAATAAATAAATAAACAGTGTCAAAGATAAATCTTTAAGTTCCTACCTGTCTCACAACATTTTAATTATAATATAAGTCAATAGCCATAGATGCAGAATCAGCATGGGAAGATATCTTACAAATTACTCTAGATTCTTCCTATTTATCTTTCATACAAATTATCTCTATCCACGTATGAAAGCAGGTGTCAGGACCATGGACAACACAGACAAGAAAGTTGATCTCATCTCATCAAAGGCCTTTCGAGATTCATACAGACCATCTTCTGAAAATGCAGATTCGTATGTTCTTAAATCTCAATGCATGCAACAATAATTGAGATGACTTAGTCACAGAGAATAGGAAAACATTATTAGAATTATTGAGAATATATGTTATAAGCATAATAGTTAACGAATTGAAAATATTATAGAATATACTTGGGTTCTTATTTATGAGTATGTGGTCAATTAAATATTTAGTAGCTTTATTACGATGTGTCATATATATCTTTGGTATTTAGGAACTTAATCAGTATTTTTTATTCGGCCTCGATAAATAAGTTATTCATATTATTAGAAGCAACTGTTGTTTTAAATTGAATTCATATTGCTTCCTCTTGATGATTGACTTGACCAACAAAAGCCAATGTCGAGAAACTTGTGGAATAATTGACCACCTTTGAAAATAATTTTTTGCATCTTGTAGAACTCCTTAAATGCATCAAGAAAAGGAAAACCAAAGTTCACCAGGAACTGTTTAATTTTAATTTCTGATCATAACAACTAAAGAACTAGCTTGAAAGATTATTTGATTACATCATCATTCAGACCATATCTTAATGTCCACCACCCACCTATCTATTGATATTCTTTCCTAATACATGCTAGGAAGGAAATGCCGTACGAGTTAACATGTAGAGGAGGAGTTTAAGATTATTGAAGAATTATAATTGAAGAAATTCAAAGGAAGAAAGTTCTGTTTGACGCTGAAAAACTAGATAATACACTAGAATCATAAGAGAAAGTATTGCCTTTAAGCAAGTTGATTCAGAAAGTCCCAACTGAACAAACTCCTAGCGAACGTAGCTATGCAGCCAGAATTATCCAAAACAAAATATGTAAATTTAGTTGGGTTCAACGTTTCAGTGGAGTTCATGTAAATTGTATAGTGAAGACTTTTTGATCACTAGATTCATCTTCAATAACGTATTAAAACTAAACTTTTGGATGACAGTATCCCATTGATCAGAGTCGTAGACATTAAATTTCTCTCAAACTTCAAGGCTAAAAGCATGGCAGAACAGCGGATAATAATGAAAGATTAATAGAATTATTAAGAATAGACGATATCCTGCAGTTGTTCGATAGTTAGGTTACTATTGATCAATATATTATAATTAGGTTTTTAATATCTTTCTTATTTAGAAGAGACTTGATTATTGAATAGATATCTCTTCCTTTATATCTTCTCTTTTGAACTTGTTTCTCTCTTTTTATTCAGTCTAATTCTCCCTAAATTTATCTGTTTCTCTTTCTATGTCTAAATTCTATCAAGCATTCTAACTTTCTGACGAGTACTGCGTGACCCAGATGTCATACAACCAAACAAAAACAAAAAATCGTTAAAGGAAAAAATATGGCTTACTTTAGCAGATCCCTAAAGTCTCGCTCATTCAAAACACGCAAGTCATCACAAAGACATATGACCTGCAAGAAATTAGTGTTCCAATGAGATAAAACTTGTGAAACTACATAATAATATGCTTCAGAAATTCATGAGTAGACAAGAAGAAGAGATTTTACATTTATGGTAGTCAAAGCATGATCCTTTATAGCCAAACATGCTAAATCATCGAAAGTCAAGGAAGTGACTGAACCTAGGATCTCAAGAGGAGAATCAGACCAAATGAAATCAGCCACCGGAGACACTTTTCTCAAAGTCATGTCACCATCCTCGTAACTGTAATCAAGATTTAAATAATTAATAATCACAATTAAACATCTTTGAAGAATCTTTATATAATCTCGGCAGTTAAAATGACAGAAAAATATTTTCACTATTCCTACCAGAAGGAAATATGCACAAAAGTGAGGTATTACGACTCCAAAATTAAACAGAACTATTCTTATACCATAATGAACAAGGCAGGCTTCTGCCTTACCAGCAGATGCCAGACAATAACATTGCAAGATCTAGACATTAACTTAAGACGATCATTTTGTACAAAGAAATCAGAAAGGCTTTTAATGAATTTGTTGCACGAGATTGGTTGTTAATATGGTTATGCTAGTCAGAGCAGAAGATTTACCCGTCACGATGCCTTTTCTGTTTTGTTCCCCTGAGTACGTCGACAACCTATATCAAATATTTACAGCCACAACAAAGAATGATCATAAAGACGAATCATGAATAAATTGGTGATACGCCAATTCGTGTTTAAAGACAAAAATACCATCCGTGGTGGTTCAATGGATCCCTGAAACAAATGTTTCACATCAAGAAGACGTGGGTCAATCTTTGCCGGTGCTTTGTACTTAAGACACAAGAGATATATTTCTGCCGATGCAGATCTACTAGCAGCTGGCTTTTCAACCTCAACATTTTCAAACAACTGCAAAGCGAACACCCAAATGGATCAGATTCAGCAAAAGAGTGCACAAAATATCTGGATATAGATGAAAAAACCTGCTTAAGGCAATAGCGCACAGAATTGTAGTCTTGTGACCTGAAGACCTGAAACAACATTAAAGTAAGCATGCATTAACATAAAACCAAGGTGTGGATTGTTACGTCAGAAGAACTCACGATAACGGACAACAAAAAGTATAAACATGTCACTAGATGCACTTGTCAACAAAAGGATCTCATATCCAAATCTGGCAGCAGAAGCACAATTAAAGAAAACATAATTTTTGAAGTAAAAATGAAAGAAAAACAACAAAGACATAATCTATAGTTTAACATAACCAGATAGAAGCATCGTCTCAGACAACACCAACTCAACTTCGAAGAAACAAAAAGAAAAAAAAAACACGTATGTAAAACCATCATCTGCAATACATAATAAAAAGTTTGAAACTCTCAATAGATTTCTACATCTCAGACACATTAAACAAATAGAATCTAAATTTCTGATAGTCAGTCAACCGGCATCAGTAAGAACAAATTGCATACCATCACATTATGTAAGAACATTTACAGGAGTGCCTAAAATAGATTGCCTATTTCGCAAGGGAGACAAAACAAAAATCAAAACAACAATTAAAAATAAAAATAAACATGAGAGGCAAACAAAAACCATACTTTCGTCACAAATGTGCCATTTGGAGCCAAAAATTGGGTTGCCAACTTTACTGCATCAATAACTAATGCATTTTGAGTCATGGCCTCCTGCGACCACGCACCACCAACATTAGGGGACCCATCGTGCAGCACCAAATCGAAAGCTACACATCCTTTCTCACTCATAATCTTCTTTATCCTAGCCTTGCATTCAGGCTTTGTGATATCCTGCTGAATAGCGATTGCCCCGCGAATAGGAGGTATGGGAACCAAATCGACTCCAAGAACGAGACCGCCCACCGGAACACGCTCAATAGCAACCTGCATCCAGCCACCAGGGGCGGCGCAGAGGTCGAGAACAGAGCGAGAGGAACGGAGAAATGTGTATTTAGAATCAAGCTGTGCGAGCTTCCAGGAGGCACGAGAACGATAGCCATGCTCTTTGGCTAGGTGATAGTACTTGTCCAAACGATGCTTCCCTTTTACTTTCCCCATGGCACCGACTATGGGTTTAAGGTGACGCTAACTCCAAGCACCTGAAGAAGAGTGGAGAGTTAAGTGTTTTTACTATTTACGAGTATACATAGGAGATGATTATGGTGTGGTTTGATTCGGTCCAATTTTAAGAGAGACTAGGACCGGACCAATATATTTCAGTTTTCAATTTTTAAAACCAATAATTATAAAATAATTTTTAACACCGGACCAGAAATTTGGTTATGGTTGATATTCTTGTTTATGTTGGATGCTTGAGTTTAAAATATACTCTGGTCTAATAAAAAATCAGAACCGGACCAGAATATATTTTAAACTCAAGCATCCAACATAAACAAGAATATCAATGTGCTAATACAAGAATACCATATTTCTGATGGTGTTGCTGTTTAATAGAAGCATTATTGGGTAACAATTACAAAAATATCAATGTGCTAATACCATATTTAGAGGAAGGATTTTTGATTGGCTGAGTTCAAATCAAAGAAAAGAAAGGTTTTTTTTTTTAAATCTACCTAATATTATTGAGTAATCAAAAAAAAACTTGAAGAACAAATTTCATATATTCTGTACGTTTGGGTCTTGTAATCCCATATATTCTTCAAATTTCTGAGCGAATTCTGATTAATCAGCAAAGAACCGAAGAAATGATACATATGTCTCATAATGTCGTTCCTTTATTCCAAAATTTTCAGATGCAAAAAATCGATAACGTACGCGATTAGCGGATTAAAAAGGAAATAAAATACAGAATCTGAAAGAGCAGAGACGAGAGAGCTTACCTTCGGGATTCGTCCTTCACAGGCTGACAAAGGAAAAGCCGAAAAGGGGGTCGAACAGAGAGTGCGACGGTAGTGTCTAGAATAATCGAGAGGCGTCTGTCGAAGTCGAGGACTCAGCGACGACGGCGAGAGAGAAAAGAGAATATCCGTCTGTCGAAGTCGAGGACTCAGCGGCGTCTGTCGAAGCGGAGTGCACTGTCTGTAGAGAACCGACGACGATGATTAAACTTTAAAGAATAGGGTTAGTAAATTAGGGTTTAAATGGGTTGGTTCGGTTTTGTTGTATTAAACTTAAAATCCGAACCCAAAACTTCGGTTTTGACAAAGAAAATCAAAATTCATGTCTTTGATGTGAAAAAATCAGCTCAAACCGGACCAAATATGTCTAATTTTTCGATCCGGGTCGATTTTGCTCACCTCTAAAACCCAGCCCAACAGAGTGAGGAACCTCGCATCAGTCCAGTTTGGTCCAGATTTTGGCATTGTCAGTTCCTTACTAAATTAGGTTGAAAATTTGTTTTTATTAAGCTGTATCCACGACATCACCACACAATAACAAAGTTTTTTAAAAAAAAAAGGCAATTTCTCGTACTATAAAAATATAATTTTATCCTTTTAAACCAATTAGATTTTTTAGGTTTTTCTTTTTGTCTCGTAAATACGCTCTTTCCAACTATCTGTCTCGTTCTCTCTCTCTCTCTCTCATTTTTAAACTATCGACTTTGAGAGTTTTCTCTTTTGTTGTTTCACATCTTACATTTTACGTATCTATAAATGTTATTTTGTTTTATAGTTCATAACTTAGGTCAATAATAGTTTGGTTTTCTCGTCTTTTGGTCATTAGATAATATGCTTAATTGATTTAACTAGTTTGAAATTAATGTAAACTATTTTCGACTGAATTTGTTTGTGGTAATTCGTTGTCCAAAGCAAGTTTTATATTATTCGATCAAATGTTGAGGCTAGTTTGGTTTTTCTCTAAATAGTCAAAAATTTGTCAATGTCAGTTCGATCCATTTGATCCATTTGAACCTAAGAACTTGACCCAACCACCCTGTTTAGATCGTTGTTTTAAGCCGATTATAGGACTAGGATTTCTATAGATCTTAAAACTATTTATGAAATCTGACTTTGAACTTTAATTTCTATCTTTCAGTATTTATTACATTTAACATCTTAGTTAGGTTTGAACACGGTTCGGTTTGGGTCTATTTTGGACTCAAGCCGGACTCAAGCCTCACCAAACTTATTCGTACAAATGTTATAAAATCACGAAAATTTTCAAATTATGGTTGAATGATATGGTGAAAATGTTGTAAACTTTTTAAGTAAATCTAACGTCGTTTGATATTTTTTTAAAAACATCCGTCCTTTTTTCTTTATTTTATAAATTAAATTTAAAAATAAATATTAAACGATATTGGATTTACTTTAAATATTTATCACATGGTTATCATATAATGAAAAATTATTTCGTGATTTTTTAATACTTATACGATTTATTGTAGTTTAATGAAGAATGAAAGACGAGTATTTTAAAAAAATATAAAAATATATTAAATTTATTTGAAAATTTATCACATATTTATCCTATTATAAGAAAATAATCTAAAATATTTCTTGATTTTCTAACATATTTATGATTTATTATAATTGTTTTCCCTATATTTTATAAAATAATTAACTAAAATTACAATAAATTGTACAAGTGTAGAAAATCAAGTAAATTTTCAAATTATCTTTGCATAATGTAGTGAAGATGTGTAAAATTTTTAAGTAAATCCAATGTCGTTTGATATCTTAGCATAATGTAGTGAATAAACGACGAATATTTTAAAAAAATATCAAACGATATTGAATTTATTTGAAAATTTTACTACATCATGCAAAGATGATATGAAAATTTTTGTGATTTTCTACACTACGATTTATTCTGATTGTTTTACGTATATTTTATAAAATAATTAACTAAAATTATAATAAATCGTACAAGTGTTAGAAAATCACGAAAATTTTCAGATTATCTTCTCATTATATGATGAAGATGTGATAAAATTTTTAAATAAATTCAATATCGTTTGATATTTTTATAAAATTAATTTGAAGAAGAAAGTGAGATAGAACGAGGGGCCGTTAGAATAGTCCTCCATTCTCTAGGACCGATCCCCCACAAAGAGTTAATTTGTTAAGTTTTAGATAGTTTAATTTGTAATTTGTTAGGATTACTAATTTAAGGGTTTAAAAAAAAAAATAGTTTGAGAGTGGAATTGATTTTAACCCTGCCTTTTTTTTTTTTTTTTTACAGTAGCAGCAAAATTGTAATGATGATATTTTTTTATACATTGTTTCTTATATTTGTTACTCTTCAAAAATAAGTCAATATTCTACTTGTTAGATAATTGTTTATGACCTAGACGTCAGTTGATAGAAAGTGTTATTGTTTTTATACAACACGTGGCAGTTATATAGAACGATAATTGGTAATGTACGGAAATCATGAAATATTCTTCACTCTTTGACAAACTATCCTTGCACTATGAATAAAATTTGTTTGTCGTCCATTTATTGTTAATGTGGCCTTCCTTCTAATACTATGCGTCGTTCCAAACAATCGACTTTCCTCGTCTCCGAACGTGTCGTTTTCTTTTGTTGATTCTATAAGTGTTTTTTATTTTGAGCTTTCGAAAGTATATTTTCATTTTATACGATCGTTTGATTTCTCACGAGAAAATTTGCTTGGTTCACTGCCAATGCAAAATCAAATAACATATTCATCAATTTTTGCCAACACGTCCATGCGGTATCTGCAAAGAAATAAGACATGTAACATACGTACATATGGACACAATAAATACTGTTTTTGACACGATGGATTAAAGCACGAGCAATGCCTCTATCACCGCATAACTGGCAAACAACCGGATGCGACTGTATCATCATAATTAACATTATTGAAAGCAATTATAAGAAAATATGAATAATAGGTTATAAGCAAATAATATAAATATGAAAAGAAAAATAAAAACCAAGGTTAAGTATGCAAATTTCTCATAATTTCTAAGAGTTGTGTTAAAACAAGATTATGTTTCTTCATTGCAAAAAAATAAATAATAATAAAAAAGTAATATAAACACACTCTCTCTTTACCTATATCATTTCTTTCCATAAAATATTATATATGTAAGACATTAAAATGTTCTATATGCTAGTCAAATACATTAGTTATTAAAATGTCAGTACCAATTATTTTTGGCATACTAAAATAATATATTATTATATTATATTATATTATATACAGGAAACTCAACCATAAACGTTTACTTTATTTTTTGTTTTAATTTGAATTTAATATTATACTAGAAACCCAACCACCAGTTGATAACTCTATAAAATTTAGAGTTATTTTCATCGTTTTAAGTAAAGTTGGAGGCTTATTCTTGAGTTTTTGGTTATTTGAATCTATTTTAGATTATTATGTAGGTAAATGATCAAATTGAGTAAATAAAGATGAAAAATAATGAATTTTAAAACTGAATTGCAGCCCAAATATCCAGGAGCTGTCACTTTAAGAGAAAAAAATAATCGATGTCAAAACAACTTTTGAGCCGTGACCCCAACAAAAAAAAAAGGTCTGAGTCGCAACCCCAACACAAAAAATGGTCGGCTCGTACCTAAATCATCTTACCAAAAGTGCAAAATTCTGCTGTTTTTGAAAAAGTTATCGGTGATTTTGAAAACCCTAATCGAAAATTTTTAAATACAACATTATTTGACGAAAGAGAGTACTTTTAACACTCTTGAGACATATTTTAGAGAAATATCGAAGAAGATTTTCAAATCTAGATGAGGAAACCAACATATATGTTATGCTATTATGGTGATATTAGAGACGAATTTTACTATTCTATTTTTTTATTCTTTTTAATTTCATCATGTTCAACATTATTTCTATTATTTTTCATTCTATTACGTTGAATTAACTTTCTCCTTCTAGATGAAGATAGATCGTTTATTTAGAATTATTTTGATGACTAATTATTCTGTCATTTGAATTTATTGTTTATTTGTGATATTATGTTATTAATACTTTCAATTTGCTAGTCACATATTAAATAATTTATAGTTAGAGTTTGACACTTAAGATAGTTAATTCAGAATACGATCTGAATATTACAACATAAAATTTTAATAGCTCGATAAAGTATTAGAGTTTTGTGAATCAAATAGAAAACTAATACATGTTATTGAATAACTAAAATAACGATTTTTATAGAAATATTGAAATTGTAGTTTTAAGAATTAATGTTAGTTTGACACTTGTGAATAGTAGTTTAACAAATTAGGGTTTTTAGTTTATAAATAATTATTCAACTAAAAAATATCAATTTGATAAATAATATGATAAATATTTATTAAATAAATTTTCTAGATCTTTTATGAATTAAAGGTTTTTTTTGTTGGTAATTTGATTTTATTTATTTTGTTTTAGTTTTTAAAATCATATTTTGAATTGTCTAGATAAAATTAGAATTGATTAAATCAGTATAGATTTGACAACACTATCTATTATTATATTATAAAATTTAACATTGTATACTTACAGTGATTTTATTATGATATAAAATTTTTGTGTAAGTTCTTTGCACCGTTGCCTAAAGTATTTAATTTATAATTTTTGCAAATATTGTTGAAAAATTGATTTTTATTTGAATTTGAATTTTTTTAATTCTGTTTCTTTTTATTGTTATGTTTTTAGTTTTCTTCTATTTTCGTTTTATTTTATTTTGTTTTGTAGTTTATGCACCGTGACAAAACATTAGCATTAGTTCTATTTGATCTAGAAGTCGAAATGACACTGTGTGAGTTAAGGAGACCAAAAGTTAAAGGTGGTGAAATAATGGTATGACGAGAATAAAATTAAGATGTTCTCAGGTGAGCGATCAAAGACTACTTTAAATCTGTGGTAACTAATAACTAGTCTGGTATTATTTATTTTGCTATTCATACAAATAATTTTGATGTAAAATCTGCTTTGATTAATATGGTACAACGAAATTAGTTTTGAGGATCTTCAAGTGAATATCTAAATATTCATTTAGTCATATTTAAAGAAATAAGTGACATCATTAAAATGAATTAGGTCTCTTTTGACGCCATTAGATTAAGACTGATCTCTTTTTTCTAAAAAGACAAAGTTAGGGCATGGTTGCAAAGTTTGTAATTAGGTAGTATCACAACGTGTGATGAAATGATAGAAAAGTTTTTCAGAAAAATTTTCCCACCTGTTGCCTGAATAAGAAGTAAAATTTATCAGTTTAAACAATTGAATTTCGAACCCCTTATATGAATTTTGAGAAAGATTTAAAGATTTACTCTGAAGATACCCACAACATGGTTTTTTAGATTCATTGAAAATTCAACTCTTTTATAATAATTGAATGGACAAACAAAAACTACTGTTGATGCCACAAATGGAGGATCACTCGTGGCCAAAACGAGTGAAGATGCATATGCTTTTCTGGAGGAAATGACTTCAAACACCTTTTAATGGCACAATGAGAGATCCAATACGAGAAAAGTAACAACAAACTTAGAGGTTGATTCTATTACAACTCTCACTGGACAAACATCATCATTAACACATCACATTGCAAATCTAACACCAAAAGGAGGAATAGTGATGGAGAATCTTCATCAAATCTCGGTGGATCATCCATGATAACTAAAGAGAATAGAGAAGAGGTTTAAGTTCAATACATGAATAATAGAGGATATAACAACTTTAGAAATAATAACATGTCTTATCAATACCATCTAGAGCTGAGAAATCATGAGAATTTTAGCCATGCAAACAATACCCTAAATCCTCAATATTTTGCTCTCGATTTTCAGAATCAAATGAATAAGAAGAAACCCTCTCTTAAAGTTTAGTGAGCACGTCTGTGGTTGAAATTAGTGCCAAATTTACAAAAATTGAAGAGCAATTTGATTGTTACGAAACCCACATTGGCAAACATAAATGCTTCCATCAAGTCCCTAGAAACTTAAATTAGACAATTAGCTAATGGCATAAACAATCCAAACAAGGGAATCTTTCCAAGCAACATTGAGAAAAATCCAAGAGAGCAATGTCATGCAACAATACTAAGAA
The DNA here is from genome assembly GCA_022433055.1 of Begonia peltatifolia. NCBI lineage: Eukaryota > Viridiplantae > Streptophyta > Magnoliopsida > Cucurbitales > Begoniaceae > Begonia > Begonia peltatifolia. The sequence goes on from CM039521.1 coordinate 17,121,227, forward strand.
GCAAGAAGGAATTGTTATCACCGAACAGTCGAGATCAACTGCATATTACAAAGTTGTCTACTGATAAAGAAGCTGAGTTGTAAGAAGTAAAGAACATTGAAAAGGAGACTGAACGTAACAAGGCAGCAAAGCCCAAATCAATATGTTTTCCCGGCTACCCTCCAATTCTACAACCTGCACTTCTATTCCCTCAACGTTTTCAGAAGAAGAAAATGGATGATTAATTACTAAATTTCTAAAAGAGGTGATGCTTAACAAGAAGAAACTCAACGAGTTGGACATTAAAAACTTGATAGAGGAATGTAGTGTCATCTTGCAAAGGAAACTTCCTCAAAATCTAAAGAACCCTAGAAGTTTCACAATATTGTACATCATTGAGAATTCAGCATTCGACAAAGCTGTGTGATTTGGGGGGGTCGATCAATTTGATGTCATTATCGTGTTCAAGAAACTCGGGATGAGAGAAGTAAAGCCGACCACAGACACTCTTTAATTAGCTGATAGATTCGTGACCTATCTTCATGGTAAAATAGAAGATGGGCTAGTCAAAGTTGATAAATTCATATTTTTAGTTTATTTTGTTGTCTTAAACATGGAAGAAGATTATGAAATGCCATTAAATTTAAGAAGACCATTCTTAGTTACTGGACATGCACTAATTGACGTACAACTTAGTGAGTTAACTCTAAAAGTAAATGAAGAAATGAATCTCAATATATACTGTGAGTTAAGAGTTTCAATTCTAAGACAAACTTGCAATATGATTGATGTTATAAATACTATAAAATCTCACGTTTGTGCAAGAGGAATAGACAGAAAGCAACAAAGAAAAATAAAGCTAAAAAAAGTCGATAGAACCATGGAAATATACAAATAATGATAGGGAACGCACAAAGAAAATGAAGTGAAGTGCTGCTCAACACAGACTTTAATCCTCGGACAAGAAGTGGAACTTTGTAACGCAATATGGTCGGATACGTTTACAGTGAATAAAGTATTTGGTCATAGAGTGGTTGAACTAAAATCAAAGGAGGGAAACACTTTTAGAATGAACAGACAATTAATCAAAAATAAAAATATAATTAGCATGAAAAAAAAAAAAAGAAGGATAATCTACCTCAAAAATAAAAAGAAAAGAGAAATAGCCAAAACGAGTCGAGCTGGGGCTATAAACACGATGCTTGCCGAGAGGCAACTTGGTCTAGAAAGTTTCACATGCCACAAAAAAGAAAAAAAAAAAACTCTCTCCATTGTCAAGTTTTGATGTTTTGTGTCATGTTTTCTCTCGCATTGTAGGAGAGTGTTCGTACACCACATGCAGATCATGAAAAAGGTTAGCACTCTACTTGACAGGCAATATTCTTCCTCTCTTGTTTTATCTTAATTGATTTATATTCATACATTGAGGATAATGTATCTGCTAAGTTTGGGTGGTTAGGCTCATCACCTATCATCCAAACACATGTTTGATTTTACATACTTATAATTTGTTATTTATCTGTTAAAAAGAAAAAAAAAATTTAACTGCTAGCACGATATTGTTTTTGGTTAGATAGAATACGCTTATGATAATATCTTGTGTTATATTATTTATAGCTCCAAGTAACGATGAGATGATGCATACATGTAGATTAAACTTGCTTATTATTTATATTTTATTCATCATTATGCAATTATATCACATAGTCAGATGTAGTGACACATTGAAAACTTAGCAGTAAATTTATGTGAATAACAGTTCTGATTCTTTTACAAAAAAAGAGAAAAAACATAAGAGAAAGGTTTAACAGTTCCTCATTTTACTTTCAAATTTTGAGTGAACCTTTAGAATCCTCAACGAGTGAAAATTATATAATAAAATAAGAATATAAACAAAAACTCCACTGCAAATCTTTTATTAAAAAAATAAATGAAGAATAATAATGTCTATCATGGTTTTGACGACTTCTTGTACTACTTTCAACTTTGAGTGAGTCATTTGGATACTCAATGAGTGGAAACTTTACAATAAAATGAGAAATTCGAGAAGAATTTTATCATAAAACCATGAAAAAAATATAAATAATAAGTTTTATGCTCTTGCATATCTATTTTGTATTTTCATAAGTAATAACAAATGAATATCATTACTCACAAAAATTACTTATGAGTGAAAATGTTAAGTTGTGCGGGGTTACTCACACACATACGAAGTATTATGAGTAAGAAATTTGTAATATTCATATTGAAATTTTATATACATGCGACATTCTTTAATTGATTTAGACGATAAATTTTATGATATACTGAGGCAATAAATTCTATTTGATTAAAACAACCGTACTCGTAAGTCAACTTTTCATTCAAGGTATTTTGCTTCTAATATCTATAAATCATATTTGGATTTTGTTTTATTGTTCATGCTATTTTTATTCGAATACTAGCAAAAAAACTAAGTTTGAGAATGTAATAACTCTATGAAATTTAGAGATTTTTCTTATCATTATAAGCAAAGTTTGATGTTTATTCTTGAGTTTTTGATTATTTTAATCTATTTTAAGGTATTATGCAAGTAAAAAATGTAATAGGATAAACAAAGATGAAGAATAGTAAATTTTGAAGTTGCGTCACTGCCTAGAGAAGCGTGAGCCACGGCTTAAAGAGGGAAAAGTAATTGATGTCAAAATAGCTTCCGAGCTGCGGCCTTAGATTCTTGAGCCGCAACCCCAACACAAAAAAATGGGTTGAACCATGGCTCGCACCCAGATTAGCTTACAAAAAATGTAAAATTTTGTGCGTTTTAAAAGATTTTTCAGTGATTTTGAAAACTCGAATCGAGAATCTTTAAATACAATTTTATTTGACGAAATAGGGGATCTTCGATAGTCTTGAGACATATTTTATAGAGAGATCGAAGAAGATCGTTTATTTAGAATTATTTTAATGACTCACTGTTCCGTTATTTAAATTTATTGTTTATTTGTGATATTATGTTTTTAATTTGCTAGTCTCGTATTAAATGATTTTATATTTAGAGTTTGGAGAGAATATTAGAGTTTTGTAAAATCAAATAAAAAATTAATGCATGTTATTAAAATTGTAATTTTAAGAATTAATATTAACTTATGAATAATTATTCAACTAAATAATATTATATCGATAAATAATATTATAAATATTTGTGAAATCCATCCTCCAAAATATTTTCTAAATTAAAATTTTTTTTTTTGTAATTTAATTTTTTATTTTGTTTATTTAATTTGAATTTTTAAAATTATATTTTAAATTGTCTAAATAAAATTACAATTGACTGCATCTGTACTTTATGAAAATTCATAAATTTCATATTCCCAGTAAATTCGATAACTATATTTATCATTATAATATAAAATTTGACATTGTACATTTGTAGTAATTTTATTACGATATAAAATTTTTATACATCAGCATATATATTTAATTTATTTTATTTTATTTATGAAGAAATTCTTTTATCTTATTCGGTGTGTTGCAATGACGTGTATTATTTGATTCGTTAAGTTTTTATAATATTTATGGAGGAGTCAAAATTCTTATTTTTTATAGATTACTCGGTGAAATGCGTAGATATCGCATGCGTGCACTAATAATTATTAAAAGGATGAAGCCGAAGGTAGTGGAGGGATGGCCGGGGGGCTGCTTCGGCTTGAAGGTAAAGAGAGCCGAGGTGGGCTCCAGTTTGGAACTAGACTCGACCGACCAACTTTGTCGAATTTGAAAAGACTAGTCAGGATCGATCGACACGTGTGCAGTAATTATACGATATCTTACTTTAAGATGGGATACGTAACCATACATAATTGTCCACCTGGGGATAGTTCAGAATGGGCCCATCTCTGAGAGGCAACGCCTTGTATGGAGAGCTCGGCTCGGCTGCTTTTCCAGAACTCTCTCTCTCTCTCCAACTTCGCCTTCTTCTTTGCGTCTCTCTCTCCTCCTTTTCGCCGCATTCTTTGCTTCTCTCTCTCTCTCTCTCTCTCTCTCTCTCTGTCTCTCTCTGTAGTTGTACTCTCGTTTCGAACTCTGCATCTAGATATGTTGGTATTGTTTCGTTTCCGTCGTGAAAGTCTTGGACTCTCAGTCTCCTGCTGAAGGTTCGACTATCGTCTTCTTCTTTTTCTTCTTCTTCTTCTTCTTCTTCTTCTTTATCTTTCGTTTTTCTTTGTTTTCCCTCTATTATTTCTATGGAGCAGCTAAACGTGATTTGGATTTTCTATTGGTGTATTATTCTTTCTTTTATCAAATATTTTGCGAGCTCCTCGATCTTCATATTTCGGCATAGAAATTATTTTCAGCTATCATTATACCGAATAGGAACATTTCTGGTCTAGCCTCAAATTTATTAGTTACAAATTTCTGCGACTGCATATTGTCGCGTTTTAGTGGCAGCTACGTTTGAGCAATTGCTGATTGAAGTACAGTGAAAAGTGTTTTAAGTTTACTTATAAATGTTGTATTTAAAATTTAAAGCGTTGGGTATTGGCGTTGATTCTTTGAGTGTAAATGTAATGATTTTTACAATTAACTGTCGGATTAATGAGGTAGACATTCGACTCTTGATCTTGCTAACCTACCTCACAGAGACTTAGGAAAGGTGTTGCCGATAAATTGCTTGTAGATTGCCCGAAACTAGGCTGACATATGTAGTAGAAAGCAGGAAAAAAAATACTTTACCCCGTTATTCTGGCATTAGACGCATGATTTGTTTTAGTTTTTTCACGCAATATAATGGCAGGGGATCTGGAGAGATTTCACCCAAGATTTTGGTACAACAGTTTCAGGTGGCTTCTACCTTGTAAGAAGTCATTGAAGGAGGGTTGAAGCTCAGAAAATAGTTTTTCATTGTGATAACAAAGTGCACTTGTCTCAGTCACTAGAACTACATCAGCGGTAAATCTGCAAACCAACTTGCACTTGTTGGATGGCCAGTTATGATTCCAGAAAAGATGGTCCTGGTACTAAAAAGAGCCTCTTGATTGGAGAACCAGTGTTAGAGATCAGCGTCTCTGAACATGCAAGGGGGTGTCAAGAAGAAGCAGATTCCATAACAGCTAATGCCACCAATGGGAGTCCTTCTGCTATGTGTAGTTCTAAAAAGATGCAGAATAAAAGCTTGGATTGCCAAGTCTCACAATGGAGTTCTTTGTTTATGAAGAATTCTCAACCCACCTCAAGACCAGAGAAATTTCTGAAATCTAAAATTGGTTCAAGTTCTGCGGCTAATGCTGTTTATTTTGGATCGTTCCAAAGCAAAAGATGCCATTCAGAAGCTGCCAGATTGAATAAATCGCACAATGTATGTAATACACGGCCAACTCTAGCTCTTTCTATTCATGATGTGGAAACCATGAGAATATGCACCACTATAGACTCGTTGGAAGAAGCAAGTAGAGGTCCTCCCAAGATCTCTACGACGACTCACCATTTTCTGATTACTAAGAAAACAGATATTAACTTGTCTGAGGAAGCTCAAATGTTAAGAGAATCAACGGTAACTGCAAAACTAAAAGAAAAACATTTACATGATCTCTTCAACGTATCAACAGATTTTAGCATCCATAATCAGAAGAAGACCAAGCTGCTGCAATCTTTTGGAAGTTCTGCCAATATTGAAGAAGGGGGTAATATTAAAGATATTGATACTTCTGCATTTTGTCCCAGTAATGAATCTTCGGCTGAAACTGAGACAATGGATTTAGATCCATTACAGGAGAATTATCTGGCTGGTTAGTACATTTACTCATCATTCATAATTTACATTCTATATTTCAAAAGAAGTAGAGAGAGGTAAATATTTTACTTGTTTGTGGAGTAGTTGCGGATCTTGTGTAAGTGCTTAAAAACATGGTTCCATAACTAAATGGTTTTGGTTTGATTATGGTTTATAATAAGCAGCATGTCGATTGAACATCATATTTGTTTCCTCTGATTTTATTTATTTTTATGACTTTTTCATCTTACTATGTTTCAACTGAGGGTTCTGTTTGTTTCATGTAGGTCTCGCTTGGCCTCCATCAAATAAGGTAACTTAAAAATCAGTCTCCAGGTTATTCAAAAGCATCATTGGTTGTTGTAGGCATCTTTTACGCTAGGTTAAGATATTTCTGGTTAAGTGAAGAAATGGCGCTGATTCAGTAGAAAGAGGAAACTGATAGACCCCCCAATCTTGAAGACTTAGGCTAAGAGGCCTAAGGGAAGAAAAGGCGGTCTAGGTGGCAGTATAACTGCAGGTTATGTGGGGAAGGGGAGTACTGTTTCTATGGTAGAGGAAATGAGTCGGGAGGGGAATGACATGGCTTAGTGAGGTAAGAATATAGATAAGAAGCCGTTAGAAGAGAGAGGATTCATTGAGAATATTAAAGAGTAGAGAGAGGGTTGAACAAGCCTGCATCAATTGCTTGCTGGATTTTATTTTCGTTACTGTTTGTGTTTTCCAATGGAATTGTCCCTATCTTACTGAGATCGTCTGTAAACTGTATCTGAAACTTTGTGTGAACAAATAGTTACGTCCTCACATTGTTTCTTCCATGTGCATGTCCATCCTGTGTCTTCTTCTTTGAAATGTGAACTACTTGTTTTGATCATTCTTGATCATTATGAACCTCAAATGCATTTTCTAGAAGATCAAGAAAATAAACTTGTCCATTTCTTTTACTTTTTGAAAAATAACTACGTTGGGAATTAGAATTAGATGGTCAAGTATTCAGCTTTTTCTATGATCATCACGGCAATAGTATGATGCTAATTGGAAATTTAGATTTTTCAGGATTTGGAAATGAACCGAAAAGCTCAATCTCATGATGCAACTTCTTCAACTGGAGAATTTGGGGATGAACACCTGAACCCAGAGCTACCTGACATGAACAAAGAGTTACCCGATTTTCCAGTTCAGGAAAGCTCCAAAAATATTAGGAAAATGAGCACATCCAGAACCCAGAGTTTGGGTGTGGAAAGTCTACTTTCTCATGCTCAGCAGCTCAAAAATAAGTGCACCCCACCACCTGATGGCTCTTTTCGACAAGACTTATGCAACAGATGGGTTAAACGCCTCAGGTGCAGTGCTTCAAATTCTGAGTATGGTAATAAAAAATCACAGGAGGGAGGAGCAACTTCTGGGGAAAAAGTCAATCATTTCAATGAAACGATCAAACGCAGCAAATCTAGTTCCGAGCCCACAATGGGTGAGAGCTATGTGATAAAGAAAAAGACATATGATGAGAAGAAGAATCAGGAAATGCTGTTTTCACAGCCTTGGATCCAAAGGTGGTGTAGTAATCGAGTAGCTGTGCCTGAGAAGAAGCTAGAACCAGTGGTGGATTGTAAACCAGAATGCTCAAAAATGACATTAACCGAGTTTCAAAGGAAGCAGTTTCCTAGCATTGCTGCCATGGCACTGATGGGAAAGGCAATGCATGGGTTTCGACCATTTGAGTTGACGAAAAAGGGGTCATACTTTGTATGGAACACTGAAGGCTTTTGAAAGTATGGAACCCTTCGGAAAATACTATTTTTGGAAGAGGTCAGCAATGGTCTCACCTTGTCAACTGTTATGATATGTCCCTTCATAAATATTTGACAATTTCAAATTGCTTAATATGTTGGCTAAGACCATTAATGTTGGGTGCATGGAGTTTAAGGATAGCTTTGGATTTGAAAAGCAATTGCAGCTTTTAATGCAGAGCAGAAGACCAATTGCCCGACCTCGATTACATTATATTGATTTATAATTATGGCGTCTAGGATTTAAGACATGAGTGTATATTTTAAATACTCAGCTCATCTAAAATTTTTTTCTGTGATTTCGTTGAAGCTTACAAGATAAGTAGGCAAAATTCTCGTAATGAGGTTCAATTGTGTTTGATTTATGTGCTTTACTATATATTTTTCCTATCATTATTCTTTTAGGTTCATCAAAAATAAGACTTGGTTACTATCAAGAGGGGTTGTAATGCGTCTTGCTGTGATTCTTAGTTAATTTTGATTGTTAATATCATGCTATGCTGTCTTAATATGATTGTTGTGGTGCAGGAATTTAACCATCTCATGGAAAGCCGAAGAAGATGGTGAACCGAGGTGAGAAGCCGTTCTAGCAGCTGTCATGCAGAACCTTTGAAGCTGAAGAGGATAGGGAAGTGGTCATGCTGTACACAAAATTAATTTTCCACGTTATGAATTTTCTAATTTGCTACTATCATGAAATGGACCTTTAAAAATTAAAAACTCAGCACACAAAATTTTATAGTTATTTATTTTGCTGCTACTCTTTCTTACATTATTCTTAGAAGAAACGAAGTCTGTAAGAGTAGCTACTGTAAATGAAAGTGTGACTGCGATTTCTATCTTCTTCATACAACTGTACTTATTCAAAGTTGGGTTCTATAGTCTCAGTCATCTTTGTTTTATCTGCTTGTTGCTGGAATCAAACCAAATTGAAAAGTTGGAGAAACGGTAGGACACAAATTTTTTGGTTTCATTTGATTTAGTTTTTACATTTTGTTTAAGAAAACAGGAACCGAACATGGTCTACAAAACTAGATTGGTTAAATGTAACGCCCCGGTTTTAAAATCTTCAATTTACAAACCTTAATTTAAAATTCTATAAATATTTTTCAAAAGTTTATTTAAAATCAAGCATTAAATTTTCAAGTTAAAATATTTTTTTTTTAATTTTGAATAAAAATCCATAAATGCATAGAAGCTGTATTTAAAACAATAATTAAAATTTTTTGAAATAAATGTAAAATCATAAATAATTCATAAAAATTTTAATAATAAAATTCAACGTAATTTATTCGAAGTTAAAATAAAAACAGAAATACTTTTAAAAATTGAAACATAACATTTTAAATTCCTTTCTCGAGAAAATCAACGTCTTCTTCTGTATGCTCGTTTGTCACTGGAAGATTTTCGATTGCAGATAGTTCTTCCTCAAATAAAAACTCACGTACATCACAAAATTATTTAAAATATGATAATTAATTCAGCAAGTAAAAATACGTGCAATGTTCAAAATTTTACACTTACTTTTACCGAATCCTAATTACAGAACTAGTTGATACTTATTTCCCAACCTTAGACTCAGTCATCTCATTGTCGTTCAGGATTTGTCAACTTACTTTCGGTCAAACTCACTATCTCATTATTGTTCAGGATTTTGCTATCACGTTAGTACCATTAATGTTCAAACTCACCATTTCATTGTCGTTCAGCCTTTTGCTATCACATATTTTCTGTCAATTCCATCATTTTCATGCACATAAAATATGTCCTATCAATTTTATCTTTATACTGTTCTAAGTCAATGTCGAAACATGCATGCTCAAATATCAACTCGTGTAGTAAAACAGTTATAAGAAAATAATATAATATCTTGTGATGTAGGGCCAAAGCCAAAACATGGGAAAATTGTATTTTTACTTACTTGGATTCCGAGCGATATGGATATCGGGATTCGTTTATTATTTCAAATAATATTATGCTCAAATAGAATTTTTAGTATTAAATTTCTACTTAATAAATCCAATTTCAAAGAAATTTGACTAGAAATTCCTTACGTTGTTCTCTTGGGTCGGATCGGGTTGGTTGGATTGTTTGGATGACTTCCAGGATCTTTCCTACCTAATTCAAATGTCGATGTTAAAATCCAACTTAATTAATTCTAACTTAAAAGAATTTGGACAGAAAATCATTACCGGTTTAATCTTACATCGGTTCGATCAGATTCAGGTCGAAATTTGGTTTGGGTTTGGTTCGAGTGAAGAGTGCCGGTCTGGGTCAACTAGGCCGATCTGAGTCAACTGAGCCGATTCGGATCAACTAGGCCGGTCTGGGTCAACTGGGCCGATCCGGGTCAATTGGGCCGATTCGGTTTAGTTCAGCTGGTCCTTCGGAAATAACTGGTTCTGGTTTTTAAATAAAACCAACTCCTTTCCTTTTCCTGTTCTGCCGAGAGAGAGAGAGAGAGAGAGAGAGAGAGAGAGAGAGAGAGAGAGAGAGAGATCGAGAATGAGCGAGAGCGAAAACGAGAAGAACAGAGCGAGGGAGAGCTTACGCTGTTGAGGGAAATTGTTTGATCGAAAGGTGCTCTCTGCTGTCGCGAAGTGAACCTCAACCGAGAGGAGTTTTGCCGTGTCGGAGAGGCTTGCAGCGTCGGAGGCCGGAGTAAGTACTCCTCTTCTTGAAGGGCTCGGGATGGAGAGTTGATGTGCTTTCCTCCTTCATGAGTACCTCTATTTATAGGAGAGGTTTGCACCCCGCTTCTTCAAGATTTTCGAGTTTCACTCGGATTTCCCGGTTGTTATCTGATTGACGGTAGATTTTTAGTTGAGTGGTTATGCAGTTAGATCCTGAACACTTCCCTTATAACGTCTAGATTCATCTCGAATTTATTGCTGAAAATCAGCAATCCGATCTCTAAATCGGATTTCCAAAGATATTATCTTAATGGAAATCTAATAGTCTTCTGTACCGGGATGATTTTTAGGTTAGGTTCGTTGGATTTGTTTCCTAAAATTCGATTTGTGATTTAGGAAATTTGAATTTGAATTTCCAGATTAATTTTGATTTGGAAATTTTAAATTTTGAAATTTGAATATTGAATTAATTTAAAAATTTCTGAATTTGAAAATAATCTGAAACCCTACGTTGTTACGTTAAAGCTGTTGAAGCATGTGGCCAGCCCGGGATCATCAAAGTTAAATCAACTCAAGAAAGGTAAGTGGCATTAGGAAAAGTGAGTCTATTTTTATTGCCAAGTATTTTTTATTACAAGTACAGAATGACATTTCATGTTTCCAACTAGCTAGATTTGAAGCACCAAATCAGTCGGCCTCTCTGATTTATTGAGTGCAGCTTTATTTTGATAAATACAACGCTGCAAATGCAATCTTCTTCTCCCACCCTGCTCCTGCAAGCTTAGTCTTCTGTTCCTCGTGAAGAAAGGCCTTGGATTTGATTTCTTTTTTTATATGACAGTTCCGTCTTCTATCGTTGCCTTTTCCAATATAACGGTGATTTTGGAACGAATGTAAAACCCGCCTTCTGGCCTGTCAGCTTCTTGAACGTTCTGCAAAGTCAGAAACAGTTAATCTCCAGTGGTAAGGCCAATCGACTTATCAAGATGATAAGAGCACATGGCTTACATCTGTGTTCATAATCACAACATCTTTCCCTATTTTTGCGTTCTTGTCGATGATACAGTTGCTGTAAAAACAGGTCGTTGATGAAAAGGTAGATTGGGATCGCACTAAACGAAGAGGATGAATTCTCATTATAGGTTGAAGCATAGGTACCTTATCTTTGTGTTTCTTCCTATTCCAATTGGAACCTTTCCTTCAGCCAGAAGAGCTGCGATTTCAGGTTCAGTTTGGTAGTAATCTGCACCCATCATCACAGTATCCTGCCCGGAAAAAGTAAGACATAACCAACCGTTCGTACCAAAAGAACAAATAAAAAAAAAAACTTTTAGAGCTCACCTTAATGTCGACTCCACAGTCGAGTCGAGATCGTTCGCCAATGATGGAATGAAGGACACTACATTCTCGCAAAAAGCATCCGTGCGAGATGATTGCATCGACAATCTGACAAAACACAACCACACTTGAGACGAGTTTGCAACCGCAAACGGAAATGAATGAAGAGAAACATACATACTCTGCATTTATCAATCTTAGTTGGCGGTAAAAACCCGGGAGATGTATAAAATGGTGTCTCCGGGTCATAAAATTCAAATTTTGGAATCTGCAGAAAAAAACCATCATTGGTTTTACCTTCATTCGACCATGATTTCATCAAAATCTCAAATAATTAAATCATTATTGACAAGTGAAGTGTCATAAGCAAAAAAGAAATATACCTCTTCAGTAAGAGCAAGGTTTGCATCAAAGAAAGACTTAATTGTTCCAATATCCTCCCAGTAGTCTCTGAAGATATATGCCTATTCAGATAAACAAGTCAAACTTGTTCTATCAACGAGAATTATTCTTCGAAAAAAGAAAAAAAAAAAGAAAAAAAATATTTACCCGGACGTCTTGTTCTTTCACAGCAGCAGGAATGATTTCGGATCCGAAGTCGTTGGACGTGGGGTATCTCCACTTGAGAAGCTTAAGCAGTATATCTGTTTTGAAAACATATACTCCCATTGATGCTATATATGGTGATTTCATGGAGTCTTGTTGAGATAAACCGAGCAGAGTTGTATCGACACGCTGCAGAAAATGAACCAATTTAAAAAAATACACACACACATTATAAGATTATTTCGATGCAACAATGTGATGTATGGAGCTCTCTCATGTATATTTTTTGTCGCTGTTTACCATTGATTTCAAATTAGCACCCTTCGGCTTTTCAGCGAAATGAACGATTCGACCTCTTCCGTCAATTTTCACCAAGCCATAGTCGGAGGCACGGCTGCAATGATACAATAAACTCAATTCATGCGACTGAAGATCAAACAGTGGCCGAAAAGAGAAGAGAATAAGACCTTTCGCCAACTGCTACACACGATATCGAAATATCAGCATTCCTGTCGACGTGGTTCTGTTAAATCATAGCATTAAGTAAGATTTATGGAGACATAACAGTAAAAAAAGTAACTCAATTTGAAGAATATGATCTTCACCTGCACAAAGTCCATATAATCCATTCTATAAAGGTGATCCCCTGACAAGATTAGTATATTCTCCACATTTCTGTTCTTTGCATCCTACAACAATCAATCCAACTTATTCCCATCAACATAGAATGGAACACAATGTTTTTCACCTGCGTATATAAGTTCGAATCTGAAGAGGAAAAGAAAGGTTAAAATCTTCCTACACACCTCGAATACCCAAATAAATTTTCTCACAGCATCTGCTGTTCCTTGGAACCAATTCATTCCTGCTTCCCCAGGTGTTTGAGTGGCTGCTAATACCTGTTCCATCCACAAGTACGAAGTAGATTACTTCTCTAAATTAGTTTTTATAACTCATTGTACAAGTTCTTTCCTTAAAAACCCTTTTGACAGATTGAAATTTTGATATGCATATTAAAATTACGCCAGCAACTTTCGAAAAAAGTCCTAAAAGGGGTGATCAGAGAAAAATAATGGGAGATTTAAAAACAATAACCTTGTTTATTGATCTGAGCAGAGGGTTTCGTGTTCTTACCTCTACAAATCCATCCCCAAAACTAATACCATTTCCCAAGTAAGTGCGCGAAATATGGCGATTGAGATGCGCAGAGTTGAACTGAGTAAGCACAAAAACCTTGTTTATCCCACTGTTGATGGAGTTGCTCATTGGAATATCTATGAGCCTGTAGCAACCTCCAACTGGAACCTGCAGACAAGAAACCACTTATTTTCATAAAAAAAATCAAATGAAAAGATGACCAAAATACACTAGTGTATAAGTAGGATTGTGTGTTTGAAGGAGTCTGTTCTCTTACAGCAGGTGTAGCTGTTCTTCTGGTGAGTGGAAAAAGCGGAGCCCCTGCACCTCCTCCCAATATTATGGAAGCAACATTTTTCGGATTTACTTTCTGTCTCAGTAAAGGTGGCGCTTTTATAGTCTGAAATGATATTTAACAGAAAATTATGAAATCCCAAAATCAAATGGAAAAACAATGAAAATGGAATAAATTGTCTTACGACAGCCTCTTTAGTGTTGTTCGATGTGAGAATGGCGTAAGCAGCTTTCTTCTTCGATCTCAAACTTTCTGCTAACTGATCATTGTTTTTACTTTCTCTTACTCTCCGTCCCCAAAACCCATTACATACTTCGCTCAGATCACTCTTTCTTTTCTGAGGAAAATGGGTTTTGGGTTTGAAGATCACACAGGAAGAATCCATCATGGTTGGCTCACTGCAAAAACGCCATATCAAATGATTAATTAGCAGAGATGGTTGATGACTCAGAAATGGTGAACAAAGTGATGATCTAAATCCAATCGCCGATGAAGGTGTAGTATAAGTAGCTCCATTCGAATTTCAGATTTCAAATATTATGAGTTTTCACTTATTCTGAAGCAACATCCCATGAAAAACTTAGGAAGCTAAAATAATGGAGTTTCAAAGGACACCCAGATCTCTGAAGTTACTCGAGAAAGAAACGCTACAAACTCCCATGAATTTCAACAAAAAAAAAATGAATGCACAGAAAATCTGCACAGACCTATGCAGAAAAACCCTTCACTCGAGAGGAGTTTGATAAGCTAGAAGAACTTCAAATGGTGGGAGTCAATGGAGTTAAAGGTGGCAAAGAAAGGCGTGAATGATGTTGAAGGAGGCGGAGGTTGAGGTAATTGGCTTGTGAGCCTTCACGAGAAAACCTGCAACATTTATAAATACAAAAATGGTGGGAGGGAGACGGGGGAAGCCATTCATGAAACACCTGTACATTACATGTCAAAAATCAAATAAATTTTTTAAAAGGTGAAAACTAATTTGAACCTCAAATATGGGTTAATTTGAAAATCTAATAAATTAAAAATCCTATCAATTAAGACATCGGTCTCAGCCTTTTTTTTCCTGCCTCTCTATTTCTAGGGTAGTCGGAAACAAGAGGTCATTGCCCTGCTCTTATTTTTTGCCTCCCTACTTTATAAGGTGGTCGAGAATGGAGAGTCTACGCCCTGCATCGATCTCTTATTGTTAGCCTTAATTTTTGGAAATAGTAAGAATGGAGGATCATTGCTCTGAAATGCCTCCACCCTCTAATTTTCAATTATTTTGTTTGAGGACAAGAGGTCGTTCTCAAGAACGGGGAGCCGATCCCCGACACTATATAAGAAAACGACCCCCCATTTTCATATCTTGGCTCGCGAAAATCTTAAAACCTCTCCACCATTTTCTTACTCAGACAAATTTTCTTTGTATTAGTGATGTCGATGGATTATGAATCGAGTAGATTGGTTGATTTAAACGAGAAAACAATTTGTGTTGCCAATATGGAATGATATTCATACTCCATGCTCATATATGGTGATGTTTGAATATTCGATCACCTAGAAAGTAATGAAAAAATAGATGTGCAACCAACGTCAAAAATTTTAGACGATGATCTTCGAATACCTGTCAACTCGGAGGATGATGAGGGGGAAAACATATCAATAAGAAAAAAAATTTCGATAAAATTTTATTTGAGAAAAAATATAGTTCTTTAAAGGAAATTCGAGAAGAAATAGTATAATATGCTTTGAATTATAGTTATGAGATTAAATTCATTAGAAGTGAATCTCGACGACTCATGCCTGCTTGTGAAGACGAATGTGATTGACGACTGAATGGTTTGAAGATGCAAAATGAGCTTACGTTTGAAATAAAGATTTTCAAACGATTCTTACAACTATTTAAGGAAAATTGAAAATCGACACGTTACTGCAAAACAGGTGGCAAATCATTATTTGGATAGATTCAAAAGTCAACCTGCGTGAAAAATTATTTCCATTATCGAGATAGTGAGGAAAGATTTGAATGTCAAATTACACCAAGTTTTACTAGAAGAGCAATAAGCGAATTGCGAAAACTTAATGAATAAAAGAGCGACGAACAATACAAGCTATTGTGACCATAAGTAGAATAAATACGTCAAATCCGGGCAGCACATTGGTCCTACTGACTTACTTGGTGGACTCTGTCGATAATGAGTCATGAGTATTTGAAAGAATGTATATGTGTATGACTGTTTGCAAGGCAGATTTGCTGTATTATGATAGATTTATTATCTGTTTGGATGATTGTCATTTAAAGGGCTCGTGTCCTGGTCAATTATTGACAGCCGTCAGCATTGATGACAACGATGAAATATATCTAATTGTTGTTGCCAATGTGGATCAAAGTGTATGGACACATGGACATGATTTTTTAAATTATTAAATGAAGACCTATAGATTAAAGCGGGATATAGATGGACATTTGTTTCAGATCGACAAAAGATATAATGCA
>CM039521.1:17147040-17160779 GCA_022433055.1 Begonia peltatifolia
TAAAAGGTCACTGACAAACCATATGAACTTTAAAAAGAAGCTGTGCACAATTGCAGTGGAAGAATCTAAGGAAATGCAGAAACATGTTGATTATTTCAATAAAATAATTTGGACTTGAATAGCATTAGTGTCAAGATAAAAGAAGAAGAAGAAGAATCTATTATCATATTTGCGTTCTCCACTGAAGCAGTATCAACGTTTCATCGACACAATTCTCTACGAGAAGCTAAGCCTAACCCTCAAAGAGATTAAAGTTGTGTTCAATTCAAAGGAGTTTCAGCGGAAAGCTAGGTATAAGAAAGCTCCGCATGGTGAGAGGTTATCGGTGCGGGGAAGCACTCAAACTCATGGACAGAAGAATTCAAAAAAATAAGGCAATGTCAAAATCTAGACAAGGTAGGTAGTGCGTCTTTTGCAAAAATGAAGGAAACTTCAAGCAAAATTGCAATGAATGGAAGATAAGGATGGTAGAGAAGGAAATCGAGACTGGTGATGCCTTAGTGGTCATGGATGGTTATGACTCTTCGGATGTTTTGGTTGCTTTGGCGAAGGATTTTGATAATCAATGGGTCCTTCATTCGGCACATTCTTTTCTTATGACTCCGAGAAAAGAGTGGCTTTAAAATTTCCAGCCATGCAGAGGTGGAGAAGTGCTACTCGGTAACAACAAATCGTGAACCATACAAGGCACTGGTTTGATGTAAATTATGATGGTTGATGGATATGTTTGGAAAATCCAAAACGTGAGATATGTTTCTCAGATTAGACGTAACCTTCTATCAATTAACATGTTCAATGATTCAGGTTGCATGGTGAAAGTTGAAAAATAACGCATCAAAATCATTAAAAGGTCTATAAATATTGTTAACAATGTGAAAGAAAATGCTCGGTCATGGCATTTGAGGATCAAACATTCAAAAGAAACACATAAAATAGTGCTTCAAGAGGAGTCATCTTTGAGAACAAAAACTAGTTTGAGGAAAGCAAGTAAAACAGTGCTTCAGGAGGAGTTGGCTCCGGGGATGAAAACAGGGTTGAGTGAAGCAGGAAAAATTATGTTTTAGGAGGAGTTGGATGAAAGTAGCTCTGAGAATGTTTCTCAAGTAGAAGATTAGTAGAATGGGTGAGTGATTTTTAGATCAGAGGGCTCGATGGAAGCATGAGTGAAAAATTATGAACTCGCAGGGGAAAAGACTAAACGAGTGGTAAAACCAACTCAACGTCTCAGATATGCAGATGTGGTTGCATATGCTCTTTCAATTTATGCTAAACTTGATAGTGGGGAATTTGTGAATTATATAGATGTTATTGCCAAAGTTCTTTCAGTTGCCAAGTTTAAATCTTATTTAAGCTTGGTGGGTAATGGAAGAAGGCTAATTAATGCAGCAGGATGCAAAAGCTTTGGATAGCAGCATGGAGGTGTTCAAAAGTTGAAGCAAGAAGAAGATTGTTAATATTGATTCAGATTTTATTGTTTATTCTTTCCAGATCTACAGGGGTTTATTTTCTTATTGATACTATAATATTTTTTTTCCATATTAATGATTGAATGAGTTGTAAAGAAATAATAAGTGAGAATAACAAAGTGAGGAAAGTTTATGAGAGTATTAGAGAGAAAAGAAAAGTTGAAGAGAGAGTGATTGTAGAGTGGGTACTCTGTAGGGTTTTCTCTTGGAGAGTGACATCTCTTGTATTCGAGGGTAATGTTGCAGCATTACAGAAAACTTCCACTTTCTTGGTTCTTGAATAAAACTTGCTATTGAGGTTTATTGCCATGGATGTAAGACAATTTCTACTTCCTTCTTGGTGGACTTTATGAAGAACTACAAGGCTACTCAGTGAGCCAATCAGAGCAAGCAAGTGTAAAGCCTTCGTTCATCTTTGTGGTACCTATTAAAGGTGAGTGATGGCTGGTCTTCAAGTGTTAGTGAGTAATATCCAATACTGGCTGATCGGATCCATCTTCACAGCAGTGGTACCTATCCGGCCATGAAATTAGAGAAATCGTTCCATTGAGCTCTAGTCGGTGTGTTCTTCAAGAAAGAACATTTGAAGTTCTTGCTTCAAGACATAGCAAGAATCCAATTGGAAATCATGTCATCCCATTTTTCACCCCGTATTGTAGTGAAGTTTTTGTTACAAGCCATAGCATCAAGGATCCAATTGAAAATCATCCCATTTTTCACCCCATATTACACCAGCTCACTTGGCGCTGTGCGCATTCAACCTGCTGCAACCTCTGCTCCGCACATGTTCAATCAGTGTGCATCGCATTGCGCCCTTGCCATCCCATCTCGAGCCATCTATGCGTGCAATCTTGCAATCCCTTCCCCACACTTACTAAAACTCCCACATTAGTCAACCCTCTTCTTTGCCATGTCACACCTCTTCAAGTCAAACCTATTCACGTCACACCCCTTCGTGTCACACCCTTCCACATCTCACTCCTTCATCTAAACCCTTAATCTCCCAATCTTATCCCTGCTCTCCTTTTGGCCTATCACCTTTTCCCTTTATCTTCTAACCTATCTTCTCTATCCTTTCTATAAATAGGCCCCATTTTCCTCCCTCTTATACTCTGTCGTTTCTCTCCTTTGTTTTTCCATTACGTACAAAGCCTCAAATCGACACTTTCCTACTCACTCTTTGGCTAGGGTGTCAACTTTGACAATCGATAGGGAGCTGTGCCTAATTGACATCAACTAATTTATTTTTAAAAGCTAAAATGATTTTGTGTATTTATCTTGTAAATTATTGGATTTTAAGAGTTTTTAAAAAAGTTGAATTTTTATAATTGAAAGTTTGAAAATTTATAAGTAAAAGCGTGTAAACTTCTCATCAAAGGTGATGTTAGATTGTCCTAGAGTAAGATTAATGAAGATTTGTGTCAATGGTCGAGGTAGGGGTGAATTTGTGTATTTATCTTGTAAATTATTGGATTTTAAGAGTTTTTTGAAAAGTTGAATTTTTATAATTGAAAGTTTGAAAATTTATAAGTAAAAGCATGTAAACTTCTCATCAAAAGTGATGTTAGATTGTGCTAGAGTTAGATTAATGAAGATTTGTGTCAATGGTCGAGGTAGGGGGTGGAGACCCACGTTCACCACACGATAACGGGGGAGTCATCACCCACGGATTGGTCTCCTGATAAAAAAAAGAGAGATGAGAATGTGGGGTGGTCACCCCTCAAAATCGGCCCTCCGTATTCAAACTTGATATTTGAAATCGTGGGGCCGATTTAGAACGGTAACCATCTGTTCTCATCCTCTTTTATAGATCAAGGTCCCGATATGGGGTTGGTGACCCATCGTTTTCAAAATTAATGCTGAGAATGGGGGGTCACCATCCCTACATTGGCCCCTAATTCCTGACTCTATATAAGGAACCAAACCCCTATTCTCAACCTCCGTTGCTGAACATTTCAGTTTTCTCTCAACCCCCCTCATGATTCCAACCCAAAATCGGACCATTTCTGGGATGATTTCTCCAATCCTAATTATTTTCTTCATCTTTTAGCCAAACAATCTCACAAATTCAAGCCTTAAAACTTCAAAATCCCCAATTCTGTAAAATTTTCAAAATTTCCTAAAATGGCTTCTAAAATATTCTTTAAACGAAAGGTTATATTGTCATAAGTAGGTTTGTCATAAGGTGGACCATCTCAAGGGGTCTGATAAACTGGGCATCAGTGTCACAAGGTACTCCAGCTCAAGAGCGATGACCGTCATCTATGTATGTCTCGATGGATTTCAGTAACCAGGAGAGTCAAGAGCAATTTGAGCAGGATATGTCAAATCATTCTATTATTTATTCGAAGACTGTCAACTTTAGAGGTTGGGAGTCGCTGCAGGTCAAGGAGTTGTTCGACATAATTTGTTAGAAATTGATTCCACCAACTGGACCAAAGGGATGCTCTCATTGGCACTCCCCTCTTACAATGCACAGATCTTTACGAGTTAATGGAACATACATTTTCAACTTGGTATCGTAAATTAGGATGCTCCGTTTATAAAACATAAAATAACATACATTTTACACATTGAAAATATTTTATGAAAATCAAAATACTAACACGGAAGATCCTACAAAAGTAGATCACCACATGTGACATTTCAAAATGATTTATACAAAAGAAATCCAAACATCCCACCCAAACAAAATATCATCTACCTTGATGATTCACCTATGCATCTTCGCAAACTTTATATTTTCTCATGTTTTTCCTCCTGGTGAACGTTCTCGATATCTGAAAAATATGAATTATCTACATAATGTGTTTTTAGCTCAGTAAATAAATCTAACACAGAATAACTAATCTAAACTCTATTACCACCATATATGATCGATCACCATCTTACACTATAATGATTCTTTGAAAATCATATAAATTATGTTCTTTTAAAAGCGATGCAACTGCTATAAAAGTATGCATACTCGAAATCAATCTTTGAAAATCATTCAACCATTATTTGAAATCATTTTCATCAAATATATCAAATGCAAATAGAATGAACTTTACATGATTAAAATCATCTTTTCATGAAAACTCCAATGCATCTTTTAACAACCAAATATTTATATTAAAAATACAATACATTCTCATTCCAAAAGGTATAATCATCACACAATCCTACATGTTCCTGGGCTTTCTCTGGCAGGGCTGTAAGACCCTATGCATTGTTTCATCTCGAGGTTTAGGGATTTTCAACTCAAGAAAGGCATTAAGTTGATCTCATTTTCATTTTTATAGTAATACACATTGCACAAGAAGAAGCAAGTCTAACCATTGGGTTCATGTGTTACCAAGATTGTCAACTTCCTCTTTTTCTCAAATGTGTGTTTTAACACATTTTATAAAGCCAATGACATATAGATTTAAAACCATGCAACTCACTCATGCAAACTATTTTGAAAATTAACAGATCACATTGATTTAAAATAAAGTTTTCAAGACATTCTTTTTTAACATCACATACAAATTGAAAATATAAATCATAAAACACCATTCATTTCACTTCAAAACAACATTCATTTTATTACTTCAATCTACAATCAAAATGTTAAGCCTAACCACAACCTATGACATGATTTAAATCTATCTCCACCAAAATAATGCAATAAATGTTAAATTAACTATTCTAAATGTAGGATTTATTTACCTAATGAATGTTCTTACTCTCCCACAAAATTTTTACCTAATAAACTAATTTTTAATCACCTCACCAAGTTGAGCAACTTTTCTTTTAGGAGCAAATTCAAAATCCCACTTTTTCCCTCTTTCTTCCCCCCTCTCTGATCTTGCATGAAAATGACTAAATTCTAAGCCTTCTATACCATTTTCTAACGAGATCTTGGGGTATATTTATCAACCTATTTTTTTTGTCTATGTAAAAGTACTATTTTACCCTTTCTTGCATGATTAATTACAAAAATACCATGATTACTTTTGCTTAAGTATACTTAATTAAAACTAATTAATTTTGATTAGTATTAAGTTAATCAACATGATTAGCATAATTAATCATGATTAATTAGCCTTAATCATACTTAGTTAGTTAGTTAATCACTTAAGCAAACCGCTTACCTAATATATGCTAACTGCCACATGTTCTAACTTTATTTATTATCCAAAATTATTGCATGGATACATGCTACAAAGTGTTGAAAATATTTTTTCCTTCTTCTTTTTTCTCTAAATTCTCACTCTAAGATGTAGTTTAAAGTCATTTACCAAAACAGTACAGTTTAAAACGTAAATTGCATTCATAATATTAGAAATCAAATAACTTTTGCTACATACATTCAACTTCTTTCTTTCTAAAGCCATTCTTTTCCTCTACATGTCTAGTTTTAATATTGTCAAATTTCATAGTAATCCAATTATCATAGTAAAAGCTATTATACTTACAATCAAGTTTGTTCCTACAAAACAGTTTCATTCATAGTATTATCAAGGACTTTGTATCATTTCTTCAATATAACTTCCATAACTTGTATTAATATTCATCCATAATAAATATGCACAATACATTATTGACACTAGAATATTGAAGGTTCAAAGCATTACAAAATCGCCATACATGAGGTGAGGGGCAACAACAGCTAGCGTATTTTATGCGAACTTGACCTTTATTAAAAGGGCATGATTGATTAAGACATACATCCTTGGTACGGAGATGTTCATAACTACACAGACGGTTAATGAAGTGCTTGGATTTGCTGGTGAAGAGCATGATATAGATAGATACTATCCCGCTTCCTGAGATTGCAACTTCTTCACATCAGAAGAGACATTAGAGTTCCTTAGGGATATTCATCGCAATGCTGACATTGTAGGGTTTGTGAAACCAAAGTTGAAAGTTTTGAATGTCAAAGCTCTGGTTATTCACAGGTTGATAATCTACATCCTCCTATCATGGGACGGACATAAAGATCTCGTGAACTGCATAGATCTCTATGTCATGGAAAAACTCTACAACAGGAAGATGTTTGACCCGGACTTTGTGATTTTAGGTCACATGCATGAGATCAGTCGGATGTGCAACAAGAACTTGCCGTACGGGATGTTGATACAAAAGCTCATCGAGGGAGCTCGGATTTAGCTATCGACTGGTTAGCAACTGAGAGCATGAGATCGGTTAAAGTTAACGAAACATGGGTGTTCAAGGGAGAGCAGGCCTAGGGACATCAGTAAGCCTCGACCTCTGCAGATGTTCTTATGGAGGATGCCGTCGCTCGGCCATTGTCCCCATAAATAGACAGTATGTGGGACATGATGAAGCAGATGATAGAGTTCCTTGTAGGCAGAGTCGAGGAGCTCACATTCACATAGAGAGAGCTGATGGGGTTCCAGTGAGAGTTGATAGAGTCCCACAGAAAGCTAATGGAGTCCCAGAGAAATCTGAGACAAATCTTGAGGGTTGGATGGCTTAGGATGATGCCGATATCGTACCATAGTTTAGGTTATGTTTTGTACCTCATTGTATGTACTTTACTTTATGTTTATAATTATGTATTTGATATGAGTAGTATGATTATAATTTACTATATGTTATTGATTTAGTTTTTGCACAGTTATGTATTTGTACTTTACTTTATGCTTGTAATTTGAGTTATCTAGAACTGACTATTGGTTATAAAACTATGATTTTAATATGAAGGAATTGTTTTAAACTAGCTATGAGATAGTCATAAAACAAAGAAAACTCTGCTTAATTTTTCAACTTTATTTCACTAAATTACGCACCATAATACATACATACGTACATTACAGATTATAATAAATCCATAAATTATATATTATAATAAATACATACATTACATATTTTAATAAATACATAAATTACAGCCTGAATAGCTAAACATTTTTTCGTCCATAGCCATGTGTAGAACATTCCTGTACAAAATGAAAACTATATTAGAAAACAATAATAGTGGGTTTATAAGCAAAATGTGTTAAAATGTATCGGTGTCCCATCAAATGTATGGAAATCCATAAATATGTCTTGCGAAACAGAAATAAACGCAACGCCTGAAGTAGATCCCCTGTCAAGACATATGCGACTATTATGCCCCTAACCCCGGCATCTTCCACACAACATCGTTAAGTTCTTCTTAGTAATTATCAAACTTGAAGGTTCATCGACCTGTCACACTCTTTTCTTCTTCATTCTAGCAGGTTGGTATTTTCTTTTGGCCGGGAGGATTTGATTCATATTTAGTACGGGCGGCTACATGTGTTGCCCGCTAATGGGATGAATGAAGTTTGAGTAAATCTGCAGATAAGTTCCCCAGTGATAGTATTGATTAACGTAATTTTATGGTGTTAGTCTCATGAAATGGATGCAGGGAATGTAATGGACACATGAGATTCTAGTAAGCTCACATTTGTAACAATTGCACACACAGACATTCATGTCAACAACATATTATTCGTTACCGTTGCTGACCTCAAATCGTGCAGCTCCTAAAAACATAGGACTCCAATTTTAAGTTGTATGTTCTAGCTTTACAAGCTTTTTTCTTATCTAGAGACACAAGACGTTGTTTGATGAGGCAAACTTCTCGTATTTTTTCACGATCCTAGTCATCAAGCACTTTCAAATCATCTCGAATATGGTCAGGATTGGTTTGTCCTACAGGTAGTAGAACTGCATTAAATGATTTGCATTGTTAGGACTCGGCCCCGCCTAGCCAGACCCTGATGGGTTGTCGAATTTCCTAAGTAGGAAACTTCTATAACAATATACATCCAACAATCATCATACATTTTCTACGTGACATCCTAACTTAGGATCTACACCAATAAAACAAAGCATCCATTTTATACTTAAAACATTTTCTACATTTCATTAGTGTACAACGGAAGCGAACGACATGTGACCTTCCACACCCTAAAGACCATTAACAATGATATTTCACCTATGCCTCTTTGTATACTTTACCTTGCCTTAGTTTTTCTGTCCCGACGAACGTTCTTGTTATCTAAAAAATACAGATTATCCACATAATGAACTTTTAGCCCAGTAAATAAATGTAACACATAAAGTACCAATCCACATCATCTAGGACCACTCCATCCACCTCTACAATAATTCTTTAAGAAACCCTTTACCACAAACTCGTTGAAATCCTTGCAATTATTATCAAACAATAGCAATAAAACACTTATATAATCTTTTAACAATAATTTGTTTTGTTAAAAATGCAACACATGTTCATTCCAACATATATGACTATCACACACCCTTATAATTTCTGAGTTTTTTCTAGTATGGCTGTAGAACCCCTCTTGCATTGCTTCTCACGAGATTTACAGATTTTCAACCCAATGAGGACGTTTTTGTAAGGCTTCTTCTCTTTTCATATTTATACATATTTCACACAACAAGAGTCAAGTCCAAACATTGGGTTCTTATGTTAGCAATTATTGCCAACTTCCTCCTTTATCAAATGCATGCATTAAAACATTTGTAAAGTCAATGCCATGCACCATTAAAATCCATGCAACTCACCCATGCAATCGCTTCGAGAATCAATGTATTCAAAACAATCATTTTTCACATAGAAATACAATTATGAAAATATATGTCTTTTTACGAACTTTCAAAACATAGTCATCAAAATACAATTTCTCAGAACACATTCAATTTACATCAAAACAATCTCCATTAAATCCCCCTCCCATTCACAATTAAAACACAACTCTTTCTACACTAAAACACTTCTAATTCACAATCCAATACATTTCCACCAAAATCATCAACTTCTAAATCTAACCATATCCAAAACACAATTAACACTATCTACACCAAAATCATACATTAGAGATAAATTAATTACTCTAAATGCAAGATTTACTTATCGTATGTCAGTTCTCCACTTTTCCATGAATTTTCCACCGAAGGAGTCGATTCTTAACTCTATAGAATGGTTTCTCCAAGTTGATCAAATTATTTTTAAAGAGCAAGTGCAAACTCCCTCTTCTTCTCCCTCATTTTCTCTCGTCTTTCTCTCTTCATTTCTCTTCTCTCTTTTCCCTATTCTCTTCTTTTTCTCTTTTTTCCCCTTTCTCTTCCACGTAAAAGTGGATAGTTTTTCAGAAAAATCAATAAGCTTCTAGAGAAAGCTTTAGGCAAAATTATTTATTTGTCTAATCTTATCCTCACAGTTTACTCTTTTTCCCTTCTTTACATTATTAATTGCAAAAATACCTTGATTAATAAATCATTAATCATACTTAATTTAATCTAACCCAATTAGATTAGTTTTAATCTAATTTGCTTAATTAGTCAAAATTTTAAAAAATCTAAATCGTACAAATTTTTATTTTTTTAATGAACAGTGCCAATCGATCGGCACTGTAGCGCCGATCGGTCGGCATTCATTCTATTTTTCAGAACGTCGATAATATTTTTAATGGTGATCAATCGGTACTTTTAGGCGATCGATCAACACCATCTTTGTTTTGAGCTCCTAATTCTTCAAAAATGGCGATTGATCGGCTCTTTTAAGTGATTGATCGACTTTGTTTTGGGGTTTTGTTTCTTTCCAAAATTACCCAATTTTTTTGCCTTTGATGTATTATTTCTCCAACACAACTCTTATATCCAGAAGTCCATACACTTTGATTTCACATTGACAACAGTAACGAGATATATTCCATCATTTCCATCAATGTAGATAGCTGTCAGTAATTGGCCGGGACATGACTCCTTTAGATGACCTCCATCAAAACAGATGATATGTTTACCACACTACAGCAAACTTGCCTTATAAGCAGCCGTACACATATACATTCTTTCAAATACACATGTTTCATTATCGGCAAAGCCCACCAGGTAAGTCTGTAGGTTCAATGTGCTACCAAGATTTGATTTATGAATTTCTTCTGTGTACGACCTCAATGGGTTGTATTGTTCGTCGCTCATTCTTTCATTAAGTTTTTTATCTTCGTTTAATGTTGTGTGTCAAATCCTTCCTCATTGTCTTGATAATGGAAGAAATTTCTCATGTAGCTTGACTTTTGAATCTGTCCAAATAATGAGTTGCCATCCATTTCGCAGTTGTGTGTCAAATCTCAATTTTCCTTGAACATATGTGAAAATCGATAAAACTCTTTATTTGAAACATAAGTTATTTTTCATGTTCGAAGCATGCAGTCGTCAATCATATCCATCTTCATAGACTATTGTCAGTCGCCAGTATTCACTTTTAATAAATTTAATCACATAACTATTATTCAAAGCATATTCTACTATTTCTTCTCTAATTTCCTTTAAATAACTATATTTTTTCCCCAAATAAAATCTCATCAAAATATCTTCCCTTACTAGTATATTTTTCACTTCATCATCCTCTGAGTCGATCGATGTTCAAAACTCATCGTCTAGAGTTTTCGACGTCGATTACACCTCTATTTCTTTATTATCTTCAAAGTAATCGAATGCCCAAATATCATCATATATGGGCGTGGAGTACAAATACCAACTCATATTGACATCACTAGTTGCTGTCTCGTCTAAATTAACAGATCTACTCGAATTAGGATCTATCGACGTCGCTAATATAGAGAAAATTTGTTGTAGCAAGAAAGAGTAGAGGTTTGGGGAAATCAATACGATGAGGGTGTGAAATGGTAGGATTTTGAGTTGGAATTACAGGGGGTCGAGAAAATTAAGGTTTCGGCGAAGGGGGGGTGAGAATGGGGGTTAGTCTTTATATAGAGTCAGGAATCGGCCCCCGATCTGAGGTGGTGACCTCTTTTCTCATCCGGCAGGGTTTGATTTGTTACATTTTACATAGTTTAAAGTTTTAGTTGTTAAAATTTTTAGTTTTATGGTAAATTAAAAAAACTCATAGTTGAGAGTTTAATTTGACTTTAATCCTTTGAAGAATGCCCTCACTTTTGGAGAGTGTATATTGACCTAATGTGAGCAAAGTCTCCAAGGTAAATTCAAACATCACCAAAGCTTACTCTCCAATCACTAAATTCATTTCTCTACCGAGGATTTCCTAAGCAGTTCCTCTGTTCAGAGCCATGGTTTTGGTTGCTTTAGGGAGCTTCACTGAAAAGAAAGTTTTACCTTTGAGCTAGTGAGTAGAACATGAGGTTTCTCCCATTTCTGAAGTGGTTCGTTATCTGATTTGAGTAAACTTTTGGGTTTCTTTAATGGACTCGATTAACTTTTATAACATCAAAGCAGAGAAGGTGAAGCCATCCGAAAGTATCATCAGCGCTAGAGGATTGGTAATTGTAAGGTCCTTCCTTGTGTGTGAATGGAAACTTTTAAAAGTCTCCTTCTGCTAAACACTTTGTGTATGAATAGAAACTTTAAGAGTTTCCATTTGCTGCAAGAAGAAGAATTTTCCTTTTTCTTGCATCACTCAAGCCTCTATTAGATGCTTGAAGAGAAATTCAATATCATCCGAAGAAGAAGAAGAAGATCTTCTGTGAAAAAAAAGAATAAAATAGTGAGAATTATTTTGAAGGGAAAGAAAAGAGAGAAGGTGGGGGAAAATAGGTGGGGTATTTTTTAGTACAATGAGAATTCTAAGAGAGGCGATTTCTCTTAGTGAATATTTTCTAGAATATTCGATACATAGAAAAATATTGTAAATTCTGTTTTCCACAGTGAGACCTTTTTAGACTTGGTTCCCGTGATTTTTTCCCAATTTGGGTTTCCAAGCAAAAATTCTCAGTGTTTGTTTTAGCTATTATTTCTCTTACTTCTTGGCTGTTATATTTAAACGACGTGAAAAAATATTACTGGTATTTTTTAGATCGCATCTATTATCGTTTCCAGTACCGCTTATTTAGTAGTATAATTGTATTGTATAATTGAGTTTTATCTAGAAGACCAAATTTTAAGTGGCACCATTTGTGACCCCTACATCCTTTATTGGGAACTTACTTGGAAAAGTAATTATCTATAAAGAAATTGTCAAAAACAGTATTTTCTAAGAATTATCCTGATCAGAGTAGTCAATTTCACGTTTTACAGCTACGACATTATTATTATTTCCAGCAAATTTTTTTATTTCCCAACAAGTGATATGAGAGCTTCGTTATTATTGCGGAAAAGTTGAAATTGAAAAATTCAACGAAAATAATTTCTTCCCGAGAAAATGGAAGATGGCTGTGTTATGGTCATCGGCGACTGACCGACGAACATTGAAGAGAAAAAATGGAACAAAGTAGATGAGGATGCTATAGTCATCTTGCATCTTATTATAGCAGATGAAATTTCGTCAATTATCTCAGAAACAGTTCTGGGATACACTAACAAGACTATATGAGAAGAAATTATGGTATAATAAAATTTTCTTGAAAAGAAAATTGTATACTCTTCAGATATTAAAATCAACAACAGTGATTAACCATATTAATATTCTCAACACATTATTTTTTCAACTAACAGCAATGCAGCACAAAATTGACGAAAATAAAAGGGTTGAACTTTTACTTCAAAGTTTGCATATTCATATTATCACTTCATTATAAAGTTGCTCAACGGTACTGCAAAAATAACATTGATGTTCAATGATATTGTAGCTGCCGTTCTTGACAAAGAAAGTAGGCAAAAGAATAAGGAGCACTCTTCCGTGAAGGCTTTATCAATAATGATAGGAAGATCAAAAGAACGTGGGGTCTCTAGCACCAACACGTCAGAAAGATCAAAGTCGAAAAGTAAAAAGGGCATTACATGCTATCATTGTGATAAGGTTGTCCACCTAAAAAATGATTGCTAGAAGTTGAAGAAAGAATAAGACACAAAATGCGCTAAAGGATAAACGAAGAGTACAACTGCAACTACCTCTGAGGGTAAAGATGTCATTATATGCGAAGATATTGTTAGCCTCATGATGAATGAATCGTGTTGGGTGTGTGACTCTGAAGTATCTTATTATGTTACTTTAAAAGTGGAGTATTTTACATTTTATACCAGTGGTGATTTTGCAATTGTCAAAATGGAGAATAGTCACGTTTTCAGAATAATTGAAAAAAAAGACATTTATGTTCAAACCAATATAGGATGTGTGTTGGTGCTTAAAGATGTCAGATATATTATAGATATTAAACTAAATTTAATATCAATCGGTGCTCTTGATAAGGCTGGTTACAATAATAACTTTACTAATAGCAAATGGGAGCTCAGCAAAGTCTCGATAGTTGAAGCGAAAAGAATCAACGAGTCCAGTTTGTATGTGACTCAAGTGACTGGGAAAGAAGAATCAGT
>CM039521.1:17164650-17475391 GCA_022433055.1 Begonia peltatifolia
AATCAACTTTTGATGGGGGAGATGTTGGAGAATCTAGTGATCGAGACTTCTCCTGAACCAATTGCGAAACCAAAGTTAAGAAGGTCAACAAGAGATCGTCGACCATCAAGAAAGTACTCTATAAACAAGTGTGTGATGATCATTGATGGCGATGAATCTGAGTGCTATAAGGAAGCTATGAAGATTCAAGAAAAAAATAACTGGTTGGATGCAATGCAAGATAAGATGAGATCATTGCATGAGAACTATACTTATGAGTTGGTTTATCTTCCAAAAGGGAGAAAGACACTAAATAACAAATGGGTATACATACTCAAAGAAGAAAATTCACAACCAAAGTATAAGACATGACAGGTCGTGAAAGACTTTGGTCAGAAGAAGGATTTTGGGGAAATTTTTTCACTTGTCATGAAAATGTCATCTATACGAGTGGTACTTGGATTAGCCTCAAGTCTCAATTTGGAAATCGAACAACTCAATGTGAAGACAACCTTCTTGCGTGGTGAATTAAAAAAAGAAGAGATTTATATAGAACAACCAGAACGTTCATTGTCAAGGGAAAGATATATCTGGTATGTATATTGAAAAAGAGTATGTATGGATTAAAGTAAGCTCTAAGACAATGGTACAAAAATTTTGATTTCTTTATGGAAAATCAAGGATACGTGAAAACTTCCTCAAACTATTGTTTGTTCGTGAAAAAAGTTCATGAATAATATATTTATAATTTTTCTATTTTATGTTGATGACATGTTGATTATAGGCATTGAAAGAAAAAAAATTATTAAATTAAAGAATGAGTTTACCAAGTCTTTTGTCATGAAAGACTTAGGACCAGCAAAGTAGATGTTTTGGATGAGTATCACTCGTGATAAAAAAAATTGACTATTACGGCTATCATAAGAGAAATATATCAAAAAAATTTTCAGCTAATTCTATGTGGATAAGGCAAAGCCGATCAGTATTGCACTTGATAAACATTTTAAACTTACTTCTAAACAAAATTCTTCTACAGAAGAAGGAAAAACATGAATGCAAAGTTTCCATATGCCTCAACAGTTGGCAGCTTGATGTATGTCATGGTTTGTACGAGGCCTGATATTTCACATTTTGTTAAAGTAGTCAGCTAATTTCTAACAAACCCAGGTCTGGATTCTTAGGTATCTTAAAGGTGTTTCTGAATTCAGTTGTGCTTTAGAAGTAAAGAGTCTTCTTTGGTAGGTTAAACTGATGCAGACATGACTGCAGATTTTGATTATAGAAGATCAACATCAGGGTATATGATTACATTTGGAGGGAGAGCTGTAACATGACAATCAAAACAGCAAAAGTCAGATGTACTATCTACAACAAAAGCCGAATTTATTGCGGCTACAAAAACATGCAAATAAATGTTGTGGATGCAAAAATTTCTAAAAGAATTGAGTTATCAACAAGATAAATATATCTTGTATTGCGACAATCAAAGTGCTATTCATTTGAGCAAGAACTCGAACTTTCATTCGAAGTTAAAACCCATAGATATCAGGTATAATTGAATACAATATGTATTAGATAACAAGCAAGTGCATCTTGAGAAGATTTACACAAATGACAATGACTCAGACATGATGACAAAGACTTTGTAAAAGAATAAACACAAATTCTGTATAGATTCAGTAGAATTAGAGATATCTTATCATAAGTCGATAGAGAAAGATTTATAAGGTTCCTCCTTGTGTATGAATGGAGACTTTAAATTTTTCTTTTTGCAGCCCTCAAGCCTCTATTAGAGGCTTGAAGAGAAATCTTATATCATCCGAAGAAGAAGAAGAAATTTTTTGTGAAGAAGATAAAGGAAATAATGAGAATTATTTTAAAGGAAGAGAAAAGAAAAATAATGAAGAAAAATAGGTAAAATACTTTTGAGTACAGTGATAATTCTAAAAGAGGTGATTTCTGTTAGTGAATATTTTATATAATATTCGATATTTAGAAAAATATTATAAATTCTATTTTTAATAATAAGATTTTTCTAGACTCGATTTCCGTGATTTTTTTTCTATTTGAGTTTTCACGTAAAAATTCTCGGTATTCAGTTTAGTTATTATTTATCTTACTTATTGCCCATATATTTAAATGACATGAAAAAATATTTTTGTTATTTTTCAGATTGAATCTCTTATCATTTTTTGTACAATTTATTTAGTAGTGTAATTGTTTAAGGTAAACAAATTTTGTCTAGTATACTGAATTCAATTGAGATTGATTGTAACTCCTTTAGATTTTTTTAAAAATTTACTTGAAAAGTAATTTTATAAAATTATCCTAATGAGTATTGTTTAAGTTTAACTTGGGACAATATTGTTACTGTTACCACCATTTTTTTTTTTTTAATTTCCCAACACAATTACAAGGCGCTTTATGGAGATCTGCGTTTTTCTTGCTCTGGTTTCTACGTTTTCGACGCAACTTCCCGTGGCTGCTAAGAAGTCGGGTGAGTATTTCAGATTCTTATGGGTTACCTTAAGTAGTCCTCGATTCGTGTTCGTCGTCGGACACGCTATCTTCATCACTCTCTTCGCGAAGTCTGGTCAGTTCTCCGGCTTCGTTTCCGGCAAAAGAAATTCGAGTTCCGCTCCAGATCTTCCCGAGTAATCCATCAAGAACAGTGAAAAGAGCCAGAAAATTCATAGCGCCGAGATTGAAAACCAAACAAATAATATTGCTAAGTATGATATACGTAGTTACGAAGGACGAAGAAGTCTCCAGAGGTGTCAGTCAGATAACTTAGGCGGTGTCCAGTTCCAGCACGACAAATCGCAGCGAGAACTGAGACAATCAGAGTCGGAGAGAGGCCGGGAAAAGTTTAGTTCGGCGGAGAAAGCAGCGAAAAGCTCATTATATCCAGAAGAGAATACGAGTGACGAGGAGTTCAGGAGGACTGTGGAAGCTTTCATTGCTAGGCACCAACGAACGAACTGTAAATATGAACACCTACAAATTCCATTTGTACTTTTATGTTGTATGCTTACTGTACAATTTCCAACTCACAACGAATCTACAATCTCAAAACTAGCTTCAAAATTTTCAGTAGGATTTTTGGTTGTCTAGAGGTTGAAGTGAAATTATACCCTTGCTTAGAAATAGAGGCAAAAAATCTGAAGCTTGCTATTTTACAACAAATAATTTAATTTTCTATCTTCTTATTGTGGGAAAAACATCGCCGAAACCAGTTCCAATCCAAATTTTCTAGACCTGCAAATCATGGTCCAGTTCACACTTCTGTAGGTCAAAAACTGTAAAAATCAATCAAAACCATGAGTCAAAAATTCAACTTAAGATCGATTAAAACTCAACCCAAAATCATAAAAAATCAAAGGATAGACCCAAATCCCGACTGAAACTCTCAAAACCAGACCAAAAAACAACAAAAATGCATATAAATGTTTTTTAAAAAAATTTGAAAGCAAACATGACCAAGTTCTGGAATCTCACAATTCCTGTTCCGATTCCACAACCATGGAACCACGGATGACAAGATGGAATCAGATCGAATCGAATCGTGTCCACCCCTACTTCTAATTTTCACCTTTTGCGGTGACACTCATTAATTTGTATCTTTTATAACTATTTGTAAATTCTTTACTTTATCATACCAATTAATAAGGGGCACCTCAGTAAATAAAAACTATATGACAAAAATAGAATACAAGCTTAACATTATTCTCCAAACTATATTAATTTAAAACCTTGGTAGTTTCAAAAAGTGAGATCACACGTAGTTTTAAATTTGTTTAATGGATGGATGAGTAAACCTTGAGACGTCACATATTCGTCTGTCTTCTCTTCCTTTCAGATGATGAACCCACATAACTTAACTCAGTTTAGAGAAATTGCAAAAAGGGTGTCTGCAATTCAAATTTATGAGAAAGCAGATAGTTAGATTACCATATTTGCATGAATTTGGGAGAGCCACCCAACTCCAAGGAGCTATATAGAACGTATCCTGGACTCTTGAGTGCGTATACATATAATTAGCATTCCTTCACTTCTACACGAACCACTATTTTCGACTCCGTCCTCTGGTCGAAGCACCACAGAGCTCGAGTATAAGAAACCATTTTTTGTTTTGAAAATGTATATATAAGCAATTCTATAAAGCAGTATCTCCTCTGAGTATAATTAGCTTCATTTTCTGTTTGTCAATCATTGGTACAGTTGAGATGAAAGGAGTCTCAGCTGAAAAATTAGATTGACTGCCTCAAAATGTTAAGCAAGTAGTTCTTATAAATTGAAGAAGAGTCTTTCACCTACCCAACTGGACGGCAGGCAGATGTCTATACGGCCATTTTCATATTTATCTTCTGGTGAGGATCGTAACCAATGAGCCTGAAATCAGCTGCCACAAGAGAATCTATGCTCTTTTTCTCAGGATTTATCTTCAGAATCTACATTAAAATTCATTCAGACACTATCAAAAAGAAAAAAGGAAAATGAAATCACAGTTTTCCTGATGGAACTAGTCCAAATCTTTCGAACAAGACTCACTGGGAATGGCTTAGGCAGCTTCTGGAGCTGTTCCTGCAGAGGCCTGACATGCGTGCGATAAACATGAGCATCACCTATGACATGAATAAAATCACCTGGAACGAGATCTGCACAGGAGAATAAGAAATGAGCATCTTATATAGCAATTTAGAGGCCACGATCTAGAAATTAAAAACAGTCTCTTCATATACCAAGTTTCCACCCCTTATTAGATAAAGCAAACAATACTAGATGTTATAAATTGGATCACAGAACCTCCAGTTTCTTCATGTACTGCTAGTACCCGAGAAAACTTACTGCAAACATGAGCAATCATGCAAGTCAGGAGAGCATAAGATGCAATGTTAAAAGGAACACCCAAGCCCATGTCAGCGGATCGCTGATACATTTGACATGACAACTCCCCGTTTGCTACGTAAAACTGCAATGAAAATACACTCAGTTTTTTTTCATGCTATGACAAGATAATTGACAAGGAGCAAACGAACCTGAGCAAACATATGACAAGGTGGAAGTGCCATCAATTTTAGATCAGAAGGATTCCATGCAGAGAGTATAATTCGGCGGTCATCCGGATTATGTTTTACTTTGCTAATAACATCGAGCAATTGATCAAATCCTTGACCAGAATAGTCAGCATGCATGTCAGAATACCTGCAAGATCGCAAGATTATGTCTTAAAAACACATAATTTACAGTCAAGAAAAAATTAATGGTTCAATAACATAATTTACAGTCTAAAATCTGAAAAGATAAACAAACAATCCCCAACCTTGCTCCAAAGTGTCTCCACTGAAATCCATATACAGGTCCCAAGTCACCCTCCTCCCTGTCTCCCAAACCAATACTGAAATAATTGATGCATATGTAAGAAGTTACAGCTACAAAATTAAATTTGAAGATACGCATAATCATGTATAGATTTGTAATTGCCTGTCGAGGTAGTCTCTGGATGCATTACCATCCCATATATGAATGCCTTTATCCTGTAGGACCTGTTTAGAACACAATATTTTAGAATATAGTTCTTTTTCATCCAATAAACATATCGCAAATGGCCCAAGGAGACTCCATAATCTGCAGGCATCACATTTATGGTAACAGATACCATTATGGTAGCATTGTTTGACTGCTACCTCATCATATAGTTTTCAAAAGGAAGCGAGATTAAATATTTAACTTCAATTACCATTACCTTGGCATTGGTTGAACCGCTAATGAACCACAAAAGCTCTTCGACAACTCCTCGCCAAAACACTTTCTAATTAACAGATAAAAAAATGATCACCTCAAATAAATTAAACATGTGATTGAGGGGGAAAAATGGAACTGGTACAGAAAAGAAGCAAAAATCAAATTGAAAATGTGATGAAATGAATAAATTTTTATATAGGGATCAGTACATGCCTTAGTTGTAAGCAATGGGAAAGTTTTACGGAGGTTGAATCGCATCTATGGAAGAGAAGTAAGCACAAAACCCATGAGAGAGATGGAAGAATTATATAAAAGAAAAACTCAAATATTGAAAAATTAGCACTACCTGGCTGCCAAATTTGGACAATGTACCAGTTCCGGTTCTATCGTCCTTAAGAGTGCCATCAGAAATTATTTCTTGGACGAGTCTTAGGTACAAGTTCTCCTCGTGTTTCTCAAATATACTCTTTGGCAGGAAGGAGAACTTCTTTACCTCAAATTTATCAGAATCAAAACTATTGTCTGAGATCATTTCCTCATTCTGACTAGGGGAATCAACTGCAGAACTCCTCACTCGAACATAAGTTGTAAAGCAAGAACGAATGTTGTTCTCCACCGTAGGAAAAGACGAGTACCATGGTTGGAAAACAGACATATCAATCTCCGGTATAAATGTATCACATTCGATGTTTGTCTCAATTTCTGTAATGTGGATAGCATCACATTCAGGTGCATTCAAAGCCTCCCTAGATAAAAATATATGAAATGTTAATATTGAAAGATATAAATGTCAATCCAGCTTCGCCAACAAGTTCTCACCTTAATATCTCACCTCCACCAATTACAAACACTTTCTCAATCGACAAACAGTACGGAGAAGCAGCCAAAAGTTCTAAAGCAGAAGCTATGCTACCACATATAAGGACATTCTCAGCTGTTGCTATGTCAAAACTACCAGAGCGAGTGAGAACGACATTGAGACGACCAGGTAGAGGTCGATTTTCGACAGGAATGCTCTCCCATGTTTTCCGCCCCATTAGAACTGCATTTCTTCTCCCAGTATCTGTTGTTGTGCTGGTTATGTTCTTAAATAGTTTGAGATCAGAAGGTAACCTCCAAGGTAATACCCCATTTTTCCCAATGCCCATATTTGGTGTGGCAGCCACGACAACTTGATAGGTCCTGCGTGGATCAGGGTGTGTGTTGATATTGCCATTAGAAACCACCAGCGAATCACCTGTCATGATTGAATTCAAAACTCCAAAGGAACTGGAAGACGATGAGTTGTGAAAATGATCGTACTTTCAACCTCGATGCAAGCGCGGTAAAACCTGAAACGAAAATTTATAAACGGAAGGGAAATGAAGTAGTTTATATTTGGTGCATTGCATAGCATGCCAACGCATAAAAAAGCAAATCAAGAACATAAATTTAAATTCTAATGAGAAAACTTTAAACACCGAATTTAAATCGTTGTAAATTAATACACAAATGCATTTCAAAAACAATCTACAACATGTCAAATGCAGCAAACAATCAATAAATAAATTACAAATTCAAAAGAAAAATCAAAATCACCCAGATATTAACAAACGAAAAACAATGAACCCCGACTAGAAAAGAAAAGGAAAGATCAAATAGCATGCCCGACCTTCAGCTGCAATGGGAGAAACGAAGATAACATATTGAAAAAAAAAAAAACTTACAGGATATCGCGGCCAAAAGTCTCTTCAGCAATAGAAATGCTAGGGAAACCCTTGAAGATTAATCCGAAATTCCGAAGAAATTAGGGTTCTAAAGGCGAAAAAGGTCAGCCATCGGTTTTCCCTGTGTCTTTAGCTTAATGGGCATATTTCTCGAGTAGTAGTGTGGGAGGGGAAAAACCGAGGGCGGGAGAGAAAACCATCTCGCTGGAAGGCTCTCTATTTATACCCAACTACCATTCAACGTCTTCTCCTTCCGCGAGAATCAAGAATAAAATGGAAAATAGAAGAAAAACACAGAAAATCCAAATACGCGCTATCTGCGGAGTATCGCCGACGCCTCAGGACGAGGACTAGCATCGCTTTTTTATGAGCCACTTCCCCTTTTACCCTCCTTGTTTACAACTATTTACGAGTACGCCCCCAACAAATTGTCTGTTTCTCATATGGAAGTCCGAAGTCGTTGATTCTTACAACGTTGTCTGGAACACTAAATTATATACATATTAATTGATGAAACCTAATTAAATATCACTATTGACTTCGAGCAAGTGACTAATGCATAAATGTAATGAACAAAGATAACACACTTTTGTTATTTTTAACACAAGGCCAAAAAATAAATCAAAAGTAAAAGATAAGGTTTTTCCATGGACTTATAAATAAGAGGCGTTATAGCTCGAAAAAAGTAAAGAAAATTTACCTCTAGTAGCTCACTTCATCTGTTCCACCAAAAAAGATGGTAAGACGACTTTTAAAAGAAGAGTTATTACATTGTGTATTTTATGAATATTGTTGTTAAAAATTGGTGATTAAATAAATAAAAAAATTATATTTTTCTATATAAAGGTATAGCATCATGTGTAGCATCATATTATTACGAAATATATATTTTTTATTTTTTTAAAGAAATATTTATTCAAAATTAATATTTTTGTAGAGAGTTGAAGATGTAAATACATTTTGAGGAATAAAATATTTTCAAGCTACAAGTGACAAAAAGAAGTTTTTATAGAAAAAGAAGAATAAAAAAACAATCAAGATTTTTGGGACAAAAAAATAAATCTAATCTAAATTAAATATTTTAATTAGATAAAGAAAAAAAAAATAGAAATTTTATTTTTTAAAATAGACAACTTTTGCTGGAGAAGGGTTGCCTAAGAGAGCCGAACATAGACAGAAAAGAAAGAAGCAGAGGATGGAAAGAAAGTGACGAAGAAAGAAGAGAATGTCATTTAAAAGGAGAGAATACTTCCTATTTTTCTTTATTGTAAAATGAATTATCCTCAATTGCCTAATATCTTTTATTTCATTTTCCGTATTATAAATTAAATTTCTAAGTGGTAGAAACTGAGAGTACTAATCTATATTTCTTTTGTGAAATTGTTGTAGTAATTGCATTAGAAAATTCTATATGATTTTAATATTTAATTTATTTAGAGTTGAAAAATATGAATAAATATTAAGACTATTATTGTGCGTGGCCGTGAATAGAGTTAAGAAATATATTGAATTGTGCAAAAATTAGTATTTTCATAGAATAACGATGAAAATATTATAAAAACTAATCAAGTAGCTGCGACAAAACTTGATCAATGAATGATATTTTAAATCTTCTGATTCAATTGTTACAATATTTTTTATTGCTTACGTAGTAAAAGAATATAGTAAAAAAAATCGATTTTGATCTACGTTATATTAATTGACTTTTTGAAATTTTTTGTCAACGGACTTTTCTACTGTTTTAATTATTACTATGTTCCTATTTATCTCATTCTACTTAAATTTAATTCTCAATTAATTTTGTCATTGTGGAATCGATACTCTACCTTCATTTTATTATTTGATTGTGGCGCGTACACTTGCATAGTGTAACGAATTTTGCACAACAATATATTAGATAAGTTAAATTCTTGGTAGTAGCTTGATAAATTCAATTCACTATCATCTAATAAATCCAATTCACTATCATCTAATGAATCTTTTAACCAAGTGTGAAATATGATAAACTAAATTGAAGAAGACTTATAAAGGTTAGAGTTTCTCATTAATTATACAACTAAAAAAATATAATGAAAAGTAAGTTTAAATATACTTACAAAGTATAAGTAATAAAAACTAATTACCATTATCTAGATATCCTAAATATATTATGGTTTCTAACATCTCATTCAAGCTGCAATGCCACAACATGAAATTTGAATCGCGAGCAATTTCATAAATAAATCGACAATCTACAAGTAAAACTAGACAAAAGGAATTGTAATATTATTGAACTACAATCAAAATGTGTTTGATTCATCATAAAAGATTAAATAGCGCTCTTATTATCACAGTAAAATGGAGTATGTTGATAAAGAAGAACAACTACATCACCAAATAACCAACGTAACCAAACTATTTCACAAAAAGTAGAAGCCATAAGCACAGTACTCTGTTTTTGTAAATGGACTTACGATCTGTATAATCAATAGTTCAAGCGATATCATAGTA
Source organism: Begonia peltatifolia (assembly GCA_022433055.1). NCBI lineage: Eukaryota > Viridiplantae > Streptophyta > Magnoliopsida > Cucurbitales > Begoniaceae > Begonia > Begonia peltatifolia. The sequence goes on from CM039521.1 coordinate 17,174,571, forward strand.
GACATGAGTATCTAAGGATAGAGAAGATAGAAAAAGAAAATACTTAAACTCAGTGTCTCAAAGATATTGTAAAATACGATGAATGGAGCCCTATGAACTTTAGTAGGTAAAATAACAAATGAATTGATTATATTAACAACGTAACAAATGAACTGACAATATGTTAGCTTAATATGTATTAAACTTAATTATTTTTTTTATAATTGACATATTATTTTAATAATAATTCTAAGTTAATAAAAATTATAGTGTTCCTCAATTTCATTTTATATGTTTTCACTCTTATTGAAAAAACCCTTGTAAATAAGTATTTTAAGTTTTTAATGTGTTACTCAATCTATAAAAAATAGTTTAAATTCACATGTAGGACTCAATCAAAATTGGTTCGAAAAAGTCTAAGTACAATTTGTGTGAGGGCCCCGAGATGAGATGAGAAATGTTAGTTCTCGAGCCATATGCAATATAAGATTTCGCAAATACCCAATTTTGAGAGTTGTTTTATGCATGGATACCATTAGTGGAAGCACGGTTGAATTGGTAGAAGCTCGATGGAATTCGAGGAAGCTCGATCCATAATGTCAAAATATTTGAAAATAGAAGTGCGAATGTCTGTACCTTAGATGCTTTGGAATCCTAATATAGAAATATTATTTATCAGAGTTCAAATTGCAAAAGTTCGAAGAAATATGTGAACACTCACAGCAAGCACTCGAAGAGCCTCATAGAAGTTCTACTTATAGATAAGTAATCCAAATTAATTGTTTTGTGGATGTCCGATCATGATATGCAGATGCTTAATGCAGTAGCTCCCAACTTAGGTCACGGACCTTCAGCTCATTGATGTCTCTAATGGACATCTCGTGAATGTCTGATAACAGCCAGAGGGCACCTGCAACTTGACAAATTTGAAGAAAACTATAAATAGAAACTCACTCCGCTATGCAACTTACCTAGAGACTCTTATGCTAAAATGTTGTCGAATTTTCTTGACATTTTATAGTCTCTATTCTTGAGTGAATCTGTAAATCTTTTATACCCAAACTTGAGATTTAATATTTGTGAGAATTAGATTTTTGTGCCAAAAACTTCTACCCTTTTACTCATTGTGAAAACGAAAAGAGTAATGCTCTTGAAGAGTGTGTTAAGATTCGATTAAAACTCAATTAAGACAAAGAGTGATGCTTGTGAAGAGTCATTGTAAAATTTGATAGGTGTCTGAAAGCTAAATTATTTATAACAGGAAGGGTTATAGGAAAAAGGAATCTTAAATAACAAGTCTTCGAGTGCAGATGTAGGTAAAATTGATCGAATCGCGTTTACAAAGCGTTTGCAATCTCTTTCTTTTCTCTCTTTACTCTAATCTTTGTGCTTACATACTAAACTTAATAAAATCTAATTAAGAGAGATAGTCTATAACTTGAGATAACGAACGATTAAAATGTTCTAATAACCTAATTCACCTCTAGGTTATTAGTGATCCTAAAATTATTATCAAAGCTTCGTCTTAAACTTTTATTGTGATTAAATTTCATAGCAAGTGTTATTTGAATTTCTCTTTATATATGACTTCAGGTAGTAATGGCTCACATGTTAAAGATTAATTGATCTATAGTCCTCATTCTTTTATGGTAATGATTATGTCTAGTTTAGGATGAGAAATGGTTTTCAAGTAGCACATTATGACTTGTGGTATAATGTTTAAAATGCTCCATGTATCTGATCAAATAAAAAATTATTTAAATGTGCCTAAATTACCTTTAGAGTTTGATGACAATGATGTGGACATCTTGTATTGTCAATTAATATAGATAAATTTAATGAAGTGTGAGGATATGATAATGAATATGAAATCAGGAAATTACTTGAAATCACACATGAAGCCATGAACCAAGTAAACGAAAGTGAATTGAGTATATTTATGCATGAATATAAATTATTCGTTATGGACATAATCATTACCATCAAGTCAACAAGTTGAATTCAAAAAAGAAGAAGAAGAACCATCATCACAAGATGATTCAATGAAAAAGATGGCAACCAAAGAAGACTACTAAAGCGGACAAACTCTAAAAGGAGAAACAACCAGAAGTGCAGAAAATTACACACTATAAAGCTAATTTCCCTCTAGATAAGAAGGTAACAAAGGCCTTAAAAAAGAAAGCTGTGAAAAAAACATGAAAGAATAGCGAAGACGACACATCATCCGAGAACGAAGAAGTTGCAAATATGTGTTTCATGACAAAGAAAAATAAAGTACATAATTCATCTAGTGAGCTAGATGAAAATACTGTTGAGAGTGAATTGTTTGTTGTCTTTGACAAGCTTATTGAAATTTTTAATTTGTGTAAATCTAATATACCATTTTCTAGAGAGTTCTTACGGTAAAATTACCCGTTTGTCTATTTTGTTTTTCAAAATATGCCATTTTTTTTTAAAAGTATTACGATTTCTTATCTTTAAAATATAGTTATTTTAAACTAATTAATTTTAATTTTTCTAAACTAATAACTATTAATTTTAATTTTTCTAAACTAATAACTTAAATTAGGATAATTAATCTTAATTACATTTTAATTACAACTTAATCGCATAATTAGTCACTAATGTTATAGTGACACAGAATCATTTTGTTAGTTATTCAATTTTATTATATAGCCACATACTTTATAATGTTAGAAATATTTTTCTTTTTATAACTTTATCCAAATTTTCATCTTAAGATCGAATTTAAAATTATTTATCAAAACAGTGCAATTTTAAATTAAATTCAAGTCAATTTATTTCAAACATGTCACCTCGTTGTTATGTACCTCGGCAAACCTCGTGGTCATTTTCGTCCTTTTATGCTTATGTTTTTAGTTTCGATTTAGAATCTATAATATTATCCTTTGTGTTCTAATTTGGGATTTTGACGTCAAATTGTTATAGATTTTAGCAGTGTTCCTGTATATAACGTCTGTTTTCGATACTGTGTTTCAACTGGTCAATAAAGATTTAGTCGTAATTGAGGTAAGAAATTTATACTTTTTGTATTACATTGTATCATTGTTTTCTAAAATCTTTTGGCGAGTTGTCACCTATGGAAAACATGACGGGGCCTAATTGCTAACACATCAGTTTTTATGTATATGTGTGTATATTTTACACGTTTACCTTATATGGTATTGATGCTTTGCACAATTTTAGTTTCAAAGCATCACAAAACCTTTCCAATACATTTTTCGCTATGTTAAGATATATTGTTTGCACGTTACAAGAATTTGTAATAAGACGGTGATAATATGCTCATTGGGTTTCAAATCCCTAAACTTGATCAGAATATGTTTGTTGATCACGATAATGGGTAATGCGTTGCTGATCAGTGTTCGCCGATCACCTATGATGATGCTGCTGGATATTTAGATTGCATTGTTTTTGATTTGTTCTGACTTATGAGGTGTTATCTAGTATCCAGATCGTCATTTTTTATGATGGTGTGCCAGAAAGGTCCTTAAGTGAACCTCTTTTTTTTATCGTGACTATTTTTAACGAAAAAATAGTAGAGGTTTATTTTATTATAACTATCTATGTATGTAGCCACATTTTCGAATAACCTCATCGATAGCTTGTGTATCATGTTGTAAAGGGTAAAAAGGATTTTGATGATGAAAATTTCCAGTTTATTTGAAAAAAAGAAAGAAATTTTCAACTACTGTAATCTCATGGATACTATTTGAACTGAAGTCACTGTTTGAAACAAAAGAGAACTTTTACATGTGTTGTATTTAGTTTAGATTTCTTACTGGATTAGTTGTTCAGTTCAAAAGACCTCACTCCTTTTCCTTAGGTTAAGATCATGAAGGCTGACGATGAAGTTGTTCACCGAATAGTGATTTCCCTTTTGTTCTTATGTTTATCTTTCGAGTGTTTCTCTCTTTCCTTAGTGAAGAATTTTTTGTTTATTTATTTGCTTATTTTTAGCTTGTATTAATTATTAGGTATTTGATATTTTATTTACTACACATCATTTTTTAGATTAATTGAGTTTTACATTATCTTATATTTATATGATCACTGTGTGGACTTCAACCCACTTGGTTTAATCTAAATTCAAATCTCCTGCTATAAAATTAGCATTGACTTGAACGACTCGGTTCTCTTCGATAATCAAGTCACTCGACTTGGTGTTTCTGTCTAATCCTATCTCTAAGTCGTGATATCAACACACTTACAATTATTCACTTTTTATGGTATGCATTGCATGACAAATGCACTTTACATTCATTACAGATAGTTGAATATAAAATAAAAGTTAGTGAAAGTTTTTGAAGAGATATAACATTTAGGCAATGATTATCATTATTATTCATCTAGACATATTCTTATATGTATAATTTATTTTTTACATGTAGAGAAATGTAAGTAAACATGATTTGAGATAATATACTAATTAGAAATATCTAATGAGCCATGTATATGACATTGAGTTAGACATTAGTTAGAAATGTCGAATGAATTTTATAAAGAACAAAATGTTAGACATCAAATAGAAATATTTGGATAGTTTTGGAAAACTATAAACCATGGGTTGAGTGTGTTAGATATATATATATAATCACAATTAAACATATTATGTTTAGAATTGCCAATGGATGGATAGATAAAGATGTCACTTTTTAAATAAAATGATTCTCTCTCTTTTCTTTCTTTCTCTTACCACTTATTTTTAAAAAGATAATCAGAATATCTTCTTTTTCTTCAATTTTTCAGCTACTTCCAATTTCTTCTTCATATTTTCTCCAGCAAATTTCTCTTTCTTCTCTCTTGAAATCCTATACATTGAATAATTGCAATCTCCCTTTCTCTACATAAGAACAAATTTTTGTATAGAAATATGATGCTATCGCATTCTATATCATTACGTAGCAAAAACATGATTTTAAATACTTAATAAAATTTAACCGTGTAGAAAAGTAAAGGAATCCAATCTATTAGCTATGTTTACATATCCAAATCAAATAAATATGTTCTTAGCAAGGAAAAATAAATAGGGTTTAAATAGAAAGTGAAGTAACAAACTGCTGCTCCTAAATTTTCACTAAAACTATACCTTATGCATCTCAATTGTAAAATAGATTTTTATCTTTAACTTCAAAATGTGATTGCATTTCAATACGATGCATGAGTTTATAAAATTGTTAGTTAAACGTTTTTCCTTCTTTTTTATAAAATCATCTCCACGAGGTTTTAGTGAGTTAGTTATAAAAATCTGCCACGTACATAGCTGCTATACATTAAAAATAAATCTCACTATTTTTGACAGAAAACATCGTCACTGAAAAAGAAGGTTGACACAAGGACCTCTTCTGACACAATTTATAGAAAGACGGTAATCTGAATAACTAACAATGTCTCAAGAGATCAAGGAAATCCGTGACAACGATCTGAAAATCCAACCCATCACTTGAGTGGCCAATGACCGACAATAGTCATGACACCAACTCGAACAATCAATACCCAAATTAGGTTAATGACTCAAAACCCAATGAGTGCAAAAAATATCACCTTCACGCAAGAGAAAGTTTAAGAGCATAGCCTCATGATTCTTCGACACCAAATCTATCGAAAACATTAAGAGGATTCATTCTCTAATAGTCTCATGATGCTTTGGTACGAAATCTACTCAAAGCATCAAATGGATTTATCTTTTTTAACAGATCACAGCAAAAACATATACTATGTATGTAAAAATGAACATGAGAAAAATTATATGTACATATACATATGAAACAAACGTGGTGATGACCAAATCTCGTTATACTTTTACAGGTGGTAACCCACTAAATTAATATTTTTGAAAACGATGCAATGCAATGCAGACAACATAGTTCCTACATTGATGATGACTACTGCTATTTCGTATAGGAGCGACAACTTTTGGTATTGACTCAAAATCAACAAACTCATTCGAGCATAAAAAATATTAATATGATAAATAATATTTTTGAAAATTAAAAAAATATAGATGGTTGCTATACCGAGTTAGGAATCCAAACTAAACGAGAACGATTAAGAAATGATGAAATTTCCCATTAAATATATTTTGTGGGATTCCCAGTGAAACAGAAGGAGTCCATTAGTCAAACTGTGGGAGTCCACTGGTCAACCCACAAGAGTTCGTTTTGCACGGTAGGGAACTCCGCTTTGCAAAGCAGGACTCTGATAAGGAAGTTTTGTCGTGACAAAGGTCCTCCAAAAACATTGTTCTAGTGACGCTTCCGCAAGAAACTCATCGTTTCTACCAAATTTCACCTCCAATAAACACCACAGCCTATCTAGACTTCATATTTGGATATCTAACCCATAAATAAATGACGGATTCAACTTTTAAAGCTCGAATCTGACTTTCACAAAAACCTCAAATTTTAACTACAAAATTAAGGAGTTCACGAACACTTCCTTTACCTTGGAATGCGACATTTCGCATAAAGGAGAATCCCAGCTCTCTCTCTGCCCCTCTCACTTGCGGTGGCTCTTCCAAAATGAAAAGAGAAAGGTTTCTTCCCTCTCTTATTAAAATAATCTTTTTTATTTTATTTTTTAAAATATAACTTTAATTTATATTAAATAAAAATTCATCACATTCACAACCCTTAAAATTTCAAACATTATCAAAGGTAAATTTCAAATTACTTGATATCAAAATTTAACCGCACAGTAATTTCTCTTCTCAGTTTACCGAATTTATTAAATTGACCAAAAAATCTAACGTGATTATAAAAAACAAAAATGAATCAACACTTGATACGTTATCAATTAATAATAAAAAATTTTAAACGTGAAATTTTAATTAGTTATAAAAAAGCTAGTTTTTACCCAGCTCCTCTCATCACTTAAATTAGGATCAATAGAATGATGATTACCATAATACCCTTCTCTTGTTTGGCAAAGTCACCTTTATCATCTGACCTTGAACCGCCTGTTAGAACAAGTCACGATGTCATTGCAACACAGCCAGTGCAGAAATCGAAGTCTAATAAAGAAGGTAGTTTAGAAAGTGTCGCCAATATTGTCTAAAGATTTGAAAGTTCTGTCTCGCACAGAGATAGTGATCGCACATTAGGCTTGCAAACGAATCAATCCTCTTGGAAATTAGATTCTAAATTGAAGTTATGTGGACAGTTTCTGATCTTTTAGGAGCAATTGAGGAGGCAAATGAATCAACTCACTTACGTGCCGACAAGTTCAAACCCGCGACCTCCGATTTTAATCTGGACTCGATTGGTGCGAAGGAGAGGTCATTTTCAAGTGTCATCTTGTTGGTAGTTTACAAAAAAGGTATTGTGAAAAAATACAAAATAAAAACCAACTTTAGTTTTGAGTTGGACCGCACAGACACAAATCGAGCAAGTGATTGAGGAATAGTTGGGCCGACTTCGGTCCAAAAATAAATCCCACAAAATCCAACCAATTAAACCTGTTGGGCGAGTTCCTGAGCATTCACGAAGGTTCTAGACAAGTTTGTGCAAAAGATTTTCGCGATTCAACCAGAAATATTCTTCAGTATTATAAATACCCGATTGTTTTTGTGGTCTTCCACCAAATTCCTCACAGGTGGTATCGGATAAGAAAGTTACTCTGTTTTCTCAATCCAAGGTCTACATCACCAAAAATGTCGCTGATTCCTAGTTTCTTTGGCAACCGACAAAGCAACGTCGTCGATCCCTTCTCACTCGACCTTTGGGATCCCTTCAAGGATTTTCCCTTCCCTCCCTCGATTATTTCTTCGCCTTACCCTCAATTTTCCCGAGAAAACTCTGCTTTCGTTAGCACTCGAGTTGACTGGAAGGAAACGCCGGAAGCCCATGTGTTCAAAGCCGATCTACCAGGGCTGAGGAAGGAGGAGGTGAAGGTGGAGGTGGAAGACGAGAGAGTGCTTCAGATCTGCGGATAGAGGAAGGTGGAGAAGGAGGAAAAGAATGACACTTGGCACCGGGTGGAGCGCAGCAGCGGGAAGTTCTTGAGAAGGTTCAGGCTGCCGGAGGACGCGAAACTGGAGGAGATAAAGGCGGCGATGGAAAATGGGGTTCTCACCGTCACGATACCAAAAGCAGAGGTGAAGAAATCGGAGGTGAAAGCGATTGAGATCTCCGGCTGAATAGATAAGGGTGTTCGTCTAGATCACAATATGACATGTAGGTACGCACAGTCAATGCTATAAATGGTCATCGTCTTCTTGTATAAGAATTTCAGTGTAAAAGTTTGAAATTTCGAAGTAATAAAGCATGCGCATCTTAGTGTCCAAATCTTACGGGATGGGCATTTTCATTTTCTATTTTCTATACAGTTATGTATTTTCTTGTATCATATTATGAATTTATAAAACATGACCATAATGTCAGTTAAACAAATACATTAATAATTAATAAAATTAATTTCTACCTAATTAGATATTTATAAATTTATAAATTTTTAATTTATATTATTCTAGTAATTAATTGTAGGTCAATTGATCAAATGTTTATAACATCCTAAGCAAAATTAAGAAAATCAATCACTTTCTTTTGTTGAGTTATAGAACCTAAATATATATATTTTTAATAATTATTTTAAAGCAATAGAAAACTATCTTTAACAGTTAGCAAATTTTTAAAAATTGTCTAATAATTTATCATAATTTCAAATTTCATATCTTTTGCTATACATATCTGAATTTAAAAATTCAATGGCCATGAACTCCTTAAAGAGTCTATTATAACATTTTCTAATCACTTTTCAAAGAAAACCAATTTAAAAAACTAAAATTCTAGAAAACCGAAATGTCCTACACATCCACTATTTTTAAGTATTCATCTTCACTATTTTTCATCTATTTTATCTATAGATATGCATTACATCCAATTATTATTGATCATGCTAAGGTATGGAGAAGAATAGGCTTAAAAAGAAAATCGTGGATCACAGTTAGGGTTCCACAATTCTCTTTACACTAAAATCTACCACATTTTCATTGTATAACAATCCTTTTTCATAAATAAAATATATTCTTTAACTAACTTTGAATTTTCTAGTAAGAAAATAAGGAAATATCGGCACGGAGAGCTGCTGGTTTTTCTTAAGAAGAAGAAGAACGTGAGGGGGAGAATGAGAGAGTGAGGGGGAGAATGAGAGAGTGTGTTTGATAAAAATGAGATTCTCATAGAAGCTTTGTATTTTTATTTTAAATTTTCTTAATTTCATAATTTCTAATTTATCAAAATTCTAATTTTGTCCAATTAATTTTTTTTTCAGATGTTCTATCTTTCGGATCTTTAAATTTTGACTCTCCACTTCCTTTTACTTTTTAATTAGTGAGTCTCTAAAATTTTTTGTAAACTTCATGTACGTGGCTGAATCATTTGGTAAAGTTTTTGGGTGTTACATTATACTCTCTTTAAATAAAATTTCGTTCTCAAAATTTGCTTACCGAAAAGTTCTATGTAGTGGTTCATCATGTCTTGTCGTTTCTCCCAAGTTGCCTCTTCAATGTTGTGGTTGCGCCATAATACTTCTATTAGTGAAATTTCCTTATTACATAGCACCTTCACGATAGATTCGAGAATTCTTACTAGCTTTTCTTCGTAAGTTAACATTTGGTTTACTCTTGATGTCTCTTTACTCTACAGTTTGAGAAGGATCACGTTGCATTTCTTTAGCATGGATACGTGGAAAACATTGTGAATACCCTTCATAGAGGTCGGTAGTTGCAATATATAAGCTGTCTTTCCAATTTTTTGAGAAATTGCAAATGGTCCCACATACCTCGGGTTCAATTTGCCTTTTCTCTCAAATCTCGTTATTTCTTTAAACGGTGAAATCTTTATAAACACTTCATCAATCACATTGAACTCCAATTCTCTCATTCTTTAATTTGCATAGCTTTTTCGACAGCTTTGAGCTGCTAAGATCCGTTGTCTTATAATTGTAACATTTTCTGCAGTTTGTTACAAAATATCTAAACCAATCAATTTTGCTTCACCAATTTCGTCCTAATACAAAGGATATCTGCACTTCCTACCATAAAGTGCTTTCTAAGGAGTCATACCTATCATAGACTGTAAGCTGTTATTATATGAGAATTTCACTAAAAGTAGATACTTGTTCCATAAACCTTGAAATTCCAAAACACATGCCTTCAGCATATTCTCCAGAATCTAAATCGTTCTTTCTGTCTGTCTATTTGTTTGAGGATAAAATGTTATGCTAAAACTCAGTTGAGTCCCCATAACTTTATACAGATTTTTCAGAAATTTGAAGTAAATCTAGGATCTCTGTCTGATACAATCAAAATTGCAACTCCTTACAGTCTAATAATTTCCTCAATAAACAGTTTTGCAAACTGAGTCATTGAGAACGTCATCTTTACCGCTAAAAAATGGGCTGACTTCGTTAACCGATCAACTATCACCCAAATTCCATTATATCTTTTCGTTGCCTTTGGCAGACTAACAACAAAATTCATAGAAATCTACTCCCATTTCTACTATGGTATCAACAAAAGTTGCAGGGTTCCAACTGGCCTATGATGTTCTGCTTTCACTTGTTGACATACAATACAAACCTTGCAACATTCCTCTTCATATTCGGCCACCAAAAGTGTTGCTTCAAGTCTCTGTATATTTTTGTACTTCTAAGATATACAGAGAAAGTAGATGAGTGAGTCTAAGATAATATCTCATTCTGCATATCTTTATCATTTGGAACATACCACCTGTCCCTAATACCTCTATAGATTGGTGGATTTGACATTCCGAATCCATCTGCTATGCTTCTTTGATCTTATCTAAAATTGTCGGCTTCAAAGTTATAGCAGATAATATAGCTGACAACTCAGAGACTTTCTCTATGTTAAACCTTTGAATTTTTTATTCCAGCACTAAAGACATTGGTGAGATCGCAAGTTGCATTGACGTATGCATTCTGTTCAGTGCATCAGTCACTTTATTAGCTTTCTCTGGGTGGTACTTAATTTCTAAATCGTAATCTTTCACGAACTCCAACCATCGTCTTTGTTTCATGTTCAATTCTTTTTGCGTAAAAATATACTTCAGGCTCTTGTGATCAGAAAATACTTTACACTGCTGCCCATACAAATAGTGTCGCCATATTTTCAGTGCAAAAACCACTGCTACTAACTCCAGATCATGCGTGAGATAATTTTATTCATACATTCTTAGCTGCCTTGAAGCATAGAAAACCAGTTTATCGTCCTGCATTAAAACTCCGCCCAATCCAATCTTGGAAGCATCACAAATACTGTATTTGCCATCTTCCACAGGCAGTATCAACACAGGAGTCGTGGTCAATTTCTGTTTAAACTTTTGAAAACTGTTCTCACAATCTTCAGACAACTCGAATTTCACACTCTTCCTTGTCATGCGAGATAGGGGCAGGACTATTCTAGAAAACTCCTCTATAAATCTTCTGTAGTAACCCGCCAAATTAAGTAAACTCCATATATCCTCAACGTTTTTGGGCCGTGGTCAATCAATAATAGCTCGGATCATTGATGGATCAACAGAAACTCCATCATGCAAAATAACGTGGCCAAGAAAATTAAATCTGTCTAGCCAAAACTCACATTTTGAAAACTTTGCGTAAAATTGATAAAGCTTCAAACTTGATAAAACTATAGTTAAATGCTCCTCATGTTCTTTTTTACTTTTAGAATAGACCAAAATGTCATCAATAAAGACAATAATAAATTTGTCCAAGTGATCGTGAAATACTCGGTTCATTAAATCCATAAAAGTTGCAGGAGCATTGGTTAAACCAAAGGATCATACCTAGTTTGAAAAGCAATGTTGGGTATATCCTCTGGTTTAATTTTCAACTGATAGTACCTAGATCGCAAATCAATCTTTGAGAACACTCTCGTACCTTGGAGTTGATCGAACAAATCATCAACACATGGTAAAGGGTATTTGTTTTTAATTATCAACTTATTCAGTTCTTTGTAATCAATACACATCTTCAACGACCCATCTTTCTTCTTTACAAAGAGAACTGGTGCTCCTCAAAGCAAAAAACTAGAGCATATGAAACCATTGTCTACCAATTCTGTCAACTGCGTCTTTAATTCTTTTAATTCCATAGGAGCTATACGGTACAGATTTTTTGATACTGGTGCAATCCTCGGATATACGTCAATCATAAACTCTATCTCTCTGTCTAAGGACAAACTAGACAAATCATCCAAGACAACTTGCAGAAAATTCTGAACAACGGGCACAGAATGAAGCTTCGCTTCATTCTGTATTCTCGTATCCACCATACTTGCTAGAAATCTCATGTATCCACTTTTTAATAATCGCTAAGCTTTGATGGATGACACTATAGGTATGACATTTGTATTCTTTACTAATCGAAAAGAATACCTCGCACCATTTGAGGGTTGAAAACAGACTGTTCTTGATCTATAGTCAATAGTGGAAAAATGCCAAAACAACTAGTCCATTTTCAATATAGCATCATATCCCATCATACTGATGATTATGAGATCAGTAGACATCTTATTCTCCCCCACAGACACAATACAATCACGTAATACTTGATCTGAGTGTAAATACTCTCCAAAAGGCAACATAAAATTGTAAAAATATTTGACCGGTATAGGGAACCAATTCACATTAACTACGAAAGCCAAAAAAACAAATGACTGTGTGGCTCCATAGTCAATTAGCGTATATAGCAACATTATTAAGTAAAATTGTACCTGAGATAACAGAAGGTTGTTCTTCACATTTGCTTTGTTCTGGTTCTTATTCATCATGGGGTAGTTTTTAACATGTTCTAATCACTTTTTAAAGAAAACTAATTTACAAAACTAAAATTCCATAAAACTGAAATGCCCTACATATCTACCATTTTTAACTATTCATCTTCAACTTAATATTTTTCATCCATTTTATTCATAGATATGCATTATATCCAATTGTCATTGATCATACTAAGGTATAGAGAAGAGTAAGCTTAAAAACAAAATCGTGCATCACAGTTAGGGTTCAACAATTCTCCACACTTTCATCGTATAACAATCTTTTTTCATAAATAAAACTTATTCTTTAACTAGCCTTGAATTCTTTTGCAAAAAAAAGAGGAAATGTTGGCGTGGAGAGCTGCTGGTTTTTCTTGGGAAGAAGAAGAAGAAGAAGAAAAAGAAAAAGAATGTGAATGAGAGAATGAGAAAGAGAGTGTGTTTGGTAAGAAAAAAGAGAGTACGTTTTTTGGAACACAAATTTCTATTCCTAATTAGTAAATATTAGTCAAAATTTATCACGACAGTAGCTAAAAAATGTGAGGGGTTGAATTGCTATATAAATTAAGTTTGCACCATGATCCAAATAAGTTCCCATTTAGTCTATAATTGGATTTTAGTAGCACGATTAACTACTTATATGTTACAGTTTTATGTACTTGTTCGAGCTTTGAGACATTGGAAACACTATTTAATTCAACGAGAATTTGTGTTCAAACATTAAAATTTATGCACTCTCATGATACAAAGTAGCTAATGCTTTTAGTTGTCGTGCTTTTTATTTAGCAACCATCGGTATTGAAGTTGGTGATATGGGACTCACTTTTGTAATAAAAATTTTGTTTCGAATTTTCTTATTCACGATGGATACTTGTTTAAAGCAACTCAATTATGTACCCCCTTTCTTCTTTACGAGAGTATCAGTATCTCATCAAAGAATTACATGTTGGTGGAGAATGATATATTGTTGTGAAAAAACAAACACCACGCAAGTGTACGAATCGCAAATAAGTAATAAGTGATAAGTAAAAACCAATCTCATGATAATAAAACTATCGACTAGAAAAAGAGGTGTATGACTTCGAATTGATTTCTCTCACTAAATAATCTTTTTTTTTTTTAAATTTGTTGAGATTGCTATAACATCAAGTTAAATGAATTATAAAATCTTATTTGAATCAAAACTTAGTATTGTTACTTGATTAATTTTTTTCATATTTTCTTTCGGATTTATAAAAAATAAATATTACTTAAAATTTCAATGAAACATTATTCTATATAATCATAAGAATTAAACAAATCGATATAAAAATACTTAGAATTAACACGTCAGTTGAGTTAATAATTCATGTAACTCAATACCTATTTTATAGCATATAAATAGAAATCTTAATTTTTCATGTGACACATTTAATAAAATAATAAATGAGCACGTATTGAATTATTCAACTTAATATTACAATATTCTATAATAAATTATTCAATTTGGTAGTCTCTCATTTAAGCCACTTCAAGAATTAACTCATAGAAGAAAAAAAGAAACAAGAAGAAATCATCATATAAAAAAACTTCTTCGCATTGTGATGACGCACTGATGCCACATGAACGAGGTCTGGTATCAGCCTTCGAATAAGAAATTTTGTTCTCGTTCTCCGTTGCATATCTTTCTCTCTTTTGTTGCCTACCTTTTAAAGCATTCTAAATCTTTTCTCCCTTCACGTCAGATTAATTTATAAATTTTAAATTTTAAAATCTCTTTATACTCTTTTGTCAATATTTTCTTCTTTCTTTAAGATTTTCTTTTCTGTCATATCCAAAATCATATTTTCTAAACAACATTGAGCTCTCATCATTCTCATATTTTCTAAACAAGATTGAGCTCTCATTATTCTTCTAAGAATCCTCAATTTTCACTTCAACTTCAGCATTACTTAGGAAATAATTTTTTTTCAAGACTTATTGCATATTGGTCAAAAAAAGAATGACCTTAGTCGAAGATAGATTTTATGGCCACAGCTCAAGCTAGATGCTGAATGCTTTGTTAACGTTGTCTAGTCTGTCAGAAACCGAAGAGACATGCCCAAAACACCCGTCTTTATAGTCACTAACCTATTCTAGAGACAATGTGGTAAGACTTGACTATGGTTTTCGTTCTTAATCTCCCTTGAACTCAGCAAGAGATTGTTTCAGTTTATGGTTGTTATGATTTTCAAAAATAGCTCGTTCATGTGCGAGAAAAGCTAATATAATTTTTTGAGATAGTGTTGTTTTACATAAAGTTACTTGTTCTGTAACTTCTAATGGGAATGTAAAATTCCTAAATCATTTTTCAAAAACTTATGAAAATTATTTGACACCTTGTTGAAATATAACAACAATGGTCATTTCTGAACAGATGGACAAATAGAAGTGGCCAATCATAGCCTGGGTAATATGATTCGATCTGTTTGTGGAAATAAACCGAGAAAATGGGATGTCATTGTTCTACAAATTGAGTTTGCTTTCAATATCATGCCTAATTGTTCTACTAAGGATACTCCTTTCGAAACCGTTTACAACAGTCCTCCAAGGCATATTGTTTATTTAATTCGTGTTCTCTTTCTTTTGATGGTAATCTGAATGCTAAAAAATTTGAATAATGAGTTCAACAGATTCATCAAGACGTGAAAAAGAATTTGCGAAAGGCTAATTTTCACCATAAGTCTATTGTAGATAAACATCGACACCTTAAATTGTTCAATGAAGAGGATTTAGTAATGAGACATCTACGTAAAATTTACATCGGTTTTCTATTGATACTCACAACAAACTCAAAGATTAAAAGATTATTCAATTGCATATCTTTTACAAAATTGGCGACAATGTTTACAAGATAGACTTATTAGATAGTATGAATATTTTCAATGTAGCGGATGTTTTCGAGTATTATCCTCCATCTGAGCTTTCTTTGCATCCACGTAACTCAAGAACAAGTTTTCTTCAAGAAGAGTAGTTTGATGCAATATATAATCAGATGGGCTCAAACCCATAAGTCGTTTTATTTTAATATTTTATTTATTATTTTTATTTTAATCATTTAATTTTTGTTTCTATTTAATAGTTGTTGATAGATGTTAAAAATTAAATTTTGATATTGAATTACTTCGTTTCTCACAAGATTATTTTTTAATTTTCTCTATTCTCTGTTTCGGTCAATTAATTATCTTCTTCTTTCTCGTTCTCTATCCATGTGTAATTCCTTGAAAAAAAGATAGCTTACTCCAACTCCCATCAACAACAAAGTAAATAATCAATACATAAAATCATATTAACACATACGAAATTAGTACAATTCATGCTATATCATCTCAAAGTATTGACAACCAAAAACCTTGTCTCGAATTTGCTCGTGCCCATGATGGTGAGAGAAAAACTCTTACATTGTAGAAACATAGTTGAGTGAAGCCCAAACCCAATGTTTTAGTGATGACTTGTCACGTCGAGAAGCATTGATCTTGATAATCCGACGGTTATTTTTTAGTCCAATTTTTAGACAATAATGAGTCAGGTGTTTTGGCCGATGAAATTTGGTGGTTGTTGATTTTGGATTAGGAGTAGCACTAGGTTTTCTTCTCTCTCGGGTAGTCTCTCTCTGAAATTCCCAGATAGTGTCGAAGATCTGAAGGAATCTTTGTTCAATCGATGATTGTCTTGATTGCTAGGGAAGGAATTTTCTCTAGGGTTCGTGCTCGAGAATTGAGTTCGACAGATTGGTCAAATTTCTTGTTTTGTGTTTTGATCTTTGATTGTGCTTCCGAGGGATAAGTGAGAGAGGGTGTAACTATTATTTCATACTGCAAGGGCTTCTCCTATGGAGCTCAACATGTATGTAGCCAATTTGGTGAACCACAATAGATCTTGTTGTGTTCTGTTTCATTTTACTTCTCTGTTTTTGCTTAGTTTCTATATGCGAACAACAACCGTGGTATCAGAGCTTCTTTCTTTTTCTTTTTAATCGTGTTTTTCAATTGAGTGTTCTGTTTTATTTTGGGTGTGATTTTTCTTAAAATTGGATGTCTTCTACGAGGCTAGAAATCTTGGTGTACGACGGCAAGGTTGACTTTGGTGTGTGGAAAAGGAAAATTAAGACTTTGCTTTCACACAACAAAGTCACCATTGCTCTGGAGAAAGACCAAGAGAAATGGTCTGATGACAGAAGAAAAGGAAGGAGGAAATTGATGAAGAGGCAGTCAACCTCCTGATTTTGAATCTCTCGGACAGTTCTGAGAAAAATTGATGGAGCTGAGACTCCATCAGAGGTATTTTCAGTTCAAACTGCCTTTAATCTTGCTTTTTTTAAAGGTTCTCTATTCTCCTAGAAGATGGATACTACTAAGTCAATAAATGATAATTTATATGACTTTCTAAAATTAACACTTAAGACTAAAAGATACGGATCAGGCTTTATATGAAACTACTAAGTCTATGATTTTATTGAATTCTATTCCTGTGTCTTACCAGGTTGTCATAGATGCTTATCAGTATGTAGGTGTCGTTCCAAATGTAGAGCTAATTTTCTCTGGTTTAAAAACCAGGGAATTAGAACTACTTAGCCAAAATTGAATTGGTTTGAATCTCTTTGTGAAGAATAGACCTAATCATAATACCAATAATGCCACGAATAGGGTCAAAAAGAAATCTAAAATGAATAAACAAAAATCGGAGACTGTAAATAAGTTTAAAAATGAAACTAGAAAGTGTTATCATTGTGGTAAGGTTGGTCATTTGAAGAGGAATTGCTTTGAATAGATTAAGAAGAATAAATCTGAAAATAATGAATCGAATCTTGCTAGTAATAATAATCAGGATGACTCCCTTGAGGTTTATAATGTCTTAGATGTTAAGTGCCCTGCTAATTAGGTGCTTGACTCTGGTTTTAGCTTCCATATGTGTTCTCATAAGGATTGGTTTGTAGATTTCCAAAAGGTTAAGAATGAAACTGTGTTTATGAGAATGATAACTCTTGTGATGTTATCGGTATGGGCAATATCATTCTTTATTTGGATTCTGGTAAAAGAATCAAGCTCACTAAGGTTAGGTATATACTTGGTCTTAAGAGAAATTTAATTTCAATAGGTGCCCTAGATGATCTAGGATGTCAGAGTAGGACTAGCAATGGTAGTATGCAGGTATTTAAGAATGACAAAATTGTTTTAACTGGTAAGAAGGTTGCCGATTTATATATTCTTGATGGTTCCTGTAAATCTAGTGCTTTAAATATTGTTTCTGTAGATCCTAACCTTACAGTTACTGAGAAATGACATCTAAGATTAGGGCATATGAGTCAAGGAGGTCTTGATTCTCTTAGCAAGCAAGAGATGTTTGGAAATGACAAAATTAGTGATTTAAGCTTTTGTGAATCGTGAGCTCTAGGTAAACAACATAGGTTAAGTTTTAAGTTTGCTTTGTATTTATCTAAAGATAAACTTGACTATGTTCATGCTGACTTCTGGGATCCGAAAAAAATGCGACACACATGGTGGTAATAGATATTTTTTATCCATTGTGGGTGATTTTTCTAGAACAGTCGGGGTGTTTCTTCTAAAAACTAAGGATGAAGCTTTTCTTACATTTAAGGAATGAAGAGTTTTAGAAGAAAATCAATTAGACACCAAACTTAAGACTCTTAGAACAGATAATAGATTAGAATTCTGTAATTCGGAGTTTGATTAGTATTGTAAGAGATCTAAATATTCTAAGGCATAAGACAATTATGAATACCTCTCAGCAAAATAGTGTTGCTGAGAGGATGAATAGAACCTTGTTGGAAAAGGTTAGGTGTATTCTCTTTACTTCTAGATTACCAAAGCTTTTCTGGGGGAAGTCTTATATACTGCTGCCTATTTTATCAATATAAGTCCTCATAGATTTTTAGAGTTCAAGTGTCCTATAGAAGTTTGGAATAATAGGAAACCTAGTTTAGATCACCTTAGGATCTTTGGTTGCTCCGCCTATGCTCATAATAAAGAGGGTAAATTAGATCCTAGATCTCTAAAATATGTCTTTTTAGGTTATCAACAACAACATGGAGCCAAGGGTTATACGCTGTGGGAAAAGGAGTCTAAAGAGATTAAGATCATAGTCAGCAGAGATGTCATCTTTGATGAGGAAACATTCCCTTGTAAGACTTCTTCTACTAACTCTAATAAAGAGTCTAGTAAGACCACTCATTTGCAGTAGAATATACAGTTTGAGGTGGAGCCCATGGGTACCACAGATGAGTCATCCCTAAGAGTAGAGGAACAAGAGGAAAATCAAACTGGAGATCAAGTTGAAAACGATCGACCAGATCATACTGAAGAGTTGAGTAGATCGGTTCATGAAGATTTGTCCAACTAACTGCTCACCCGAGATCAAAATAGAAGGGAGATAATTCCTAACAGAAGATTTTCTTATGCTGAACTTGTATCTGCAGCTTTGGTTGCTTCTTTGGAGGTTAGTCAGAGTGAACCTAATAGCTTTCAAGAAATTATTGTTTCAACTGAAGGTGACAAATGGCTAAGTGCCATGAAAGAGGAAATGAATTCTCTAGAAATTAACAAAACCTGGGAGTTGATTAAGAAACATGCAGATCAGAAGTTGATTGAATGCAAGTGGTTGTTCAAGCTTAAGGAATTCTACCTAATGATCCTCCTAGATACAAAACTAGATTGGTAGTCAAAGGTTACACACAAAGAGAAGGAATTGATTATAATGAGATATTCTCACCTGTGGTCAAGTTTAAAACAATTAGAGTTATGTTATCTCTAGTTGCATACTTGGATTTGCAACTTGAGCAGTTAGATGTTACAACTGCATTTATTCATGGTGAGTTAGATGAAAAGATTTGGATGATACAGTCTGAATATCCTGACCATGTTTGCTTACTAAAAAAATCGGTGTATGGTTTAAAGCAACCACCTCAGCAATGGTATAAAAGGTTTGATACTTT
This sequence comes from Begonia peltatifolia, assembly GCA_022433055.1. NCBI lineage: Eukaryota > Viridiplantae > Streptophyta > Magnoliopsida > Cucurbitales > Begoniaceae > Begonia > Begonia peltatifolia. Next base: position 17,194,316 of record CM039521.1, read on the forward strand.
TATTTTGAATATTGCTTTCATTAGAAGTCAGTATGATACTTGTTTTTATTTTTCTTCTAGTAATGATAACCCTGTATATATATATATATTCTGTTATATGTTGATGATATATTGTTAGTTAACAATTCGACGTCAAAGATTTACAGGTTAAAGCAAGACTTGAGTTCTAAGTTCAACATGAAGGACTTAGAGAATGCTAAAGGAATTTTGGGTATGATTATTGAAAGAGATAGAAGAAATAAATTTCTGAAAGTACATCAAAAGCCTTACCTATTTGCAGAAATTGGTAGAAAGGTATGGTAATGTTGAGAGTAAGCATGTTCAGATGCCTTTAGCTGGTCATTTTATTTTGAATAAGAGTCAAGAGTCCTAAGTCTAAGACTGATTTATTAAAATGGAAAATATTCCTTATTCAAATGTAATTGGATCTATTATGTATGCCATGATTAGTACTAGGCTAGATTTGTCTTTTGCTATATCACTGTTAAGTAGATTTATGTCAAATCCTAGCTATGATCATTGGGTTGCTCTGAAATGAGTTGTAGCATATGTTAATAGTACTATTGATATTGGCTTATAGAAATAGAAATGTTGCATTTGATCTTGTGGGTTTTGTAGATGCTGATTTTGCAGTAACTAGAGAGTGAAATTCAACCACAGCTTATTGTTTTACTTTGGGAAGAAATTGTATTGTGTGGAAGTCACAATTACAACCCTTGGTTGCATTGTCCACTACTGAGGCTGAGTATGTGGTGATTTCATATGCTATGAAGGAAGTTGTGTGGTTGCAATGACTATTAAGAGAAGCTAAGTTGTTTAATTTTCTTGTTTTTATTTAGTGATAATCAGAGTGCGATAAATCTTAGTAAAAATCATGTATATCAAGAGAGAACTAAACATATTAATGTTAGGTATCATTTTATTAGAGATTTGATTTCTACTAATGTTGTGAAATTATTAAAAGTATCCACAAAAGATAATCCAGCAGATATGGGCACGAAGATTGTAACAAATACCAAGTTCAAGTATTGCTTGAGCTTGCTATTTGAAGAATGATCTTCACTGGTCTAACCGTTGAAGCAGTTGTAAGAGCACTTGTACTATGTGTTGATGGTTAGCAGATGAATTGGAGTTCAAGGTGGAGATTGTTGAGTGAAGTCCAAGCCCAATGTTTTAGTGATGACTGGTCACGTTCAAAAGCGTTGATCTTGATAATTTGATGGTTATTTTTTAGTCCAGTTTTTATACAATAATGAATCGGGTGTTTTGGCCGACAAAATTTGGTAGTTGTTAATTCTGGATTAGAGGTAGCGCTAGGCTAGGTTTTCTTCTCTTGCGGGTAGTCTCTCTCTGAAATTTGCAGGTAGTGTCGAAGATCTGAAAGAATTTTGGTTCAATCGGTGATCGTCTTAATTGCTAGGGAAGGAGTTTTCTCTAGGGTTCGTGCTCGGGAATTGAGTTTGACAAATTGGTTAGATTTCTTGTTTTGTGTTTTGATTTTTGATTGTTCTTCTGAGGGATAAGTGAGGGAAAGTGCAACTATTATCTCAAAGTGCAAAGGCTTTTCCTATGGAGCTCATCGTGGATGTAGCTAATTTAGTGAACCACAATAAATTTTGCTATGTTCTGTTTGATTTTACTTATTTGTTTTTGCTTAGTTTCCAAACGCGAACGACAACAAACACTGATAGTGGAAACCACATCCCCTACATCTTAATTCCAATTAACATTCAATCATGTACATTCATTGTACATGGAAGTCTAAATCTCAAACTACGTAGAAGGGTGATTCATCCAGAAACAGTAGCTGTGCAAATGGCGCTTGTGGATCACTAACATCACTATAACAATGTGATCAAACATTTTATCAAGTTTTTTACCCAGCTTACCTTTGCTCTAAATGTTCACCATCATGCAACGCTAGACGACGTTTACATATTGTCTGTCACTGGTAATGGATTTTTTCATCGACTCACTTGTTCATTGTGGGTAATTCTTACTGCAACTGCATATGCATTTACATAGACACATGTGCATCTGGTGCATAGTGGGTGTCATGGTTTGATTTTGATGTTTCAAAAACGACTCCAAATCATCTAATTGCGAAACTATTCAGAATGAGTTTCGAGTTCAAACGGAATAGTAGGTGATGGAGGAGGGAAGCCAGTTTGAGGCCTAAATTGTTGAGAATCAATTACAACAAAGTCGAAGGATTCAACCGCTGGAAGTTCTTGAATTTGATCCCTTCAATTTCCCATGCGATGAAGAAGTTATTAGAAGCAACAACAAAAAGATTATTTATTACTTCGAAATTTCAAACTTTTACATTGAAATTCTTATACAAGAAGACGATGACCATTTATTGTATTGACTCTGCGTACCTACATGTCATATTGTGATCTAGACGAACACCCTTATCTATTCAGCCGGAGATCTCAATCGCTTTCACCTCCGACTTCTTCACCTCTGCTTTTGGTATCGTGACGGTGAGAACCCCATTTTCCATCGCCGCCTTTATCTCCTCCAGTTTCGCGTCCTCCGGCAGCCTGAACCTTCTCAAGAACTTCCCGCTGCTGCGCTCCACCCGGTGCCAAGTGTCATTCTTTTCCTCCTTCTCCACCTTCCTCTCTCCGCAGATCTGAAGCACTCTCTCGTCTTCCACCTCCACCTTCACCTCCTCCTTCCTCAGCCCTGGTAGATCGGCTTTGAACACATGGGCTTCCGGCGTTTCCTTCCAGTCAACTCGAGTGCTAACGAAAGCAGAGTTTTCTCGGGAAAATTGAGGGTAAGGCGAAGAAATAATCGAGGGAGGGAAGGGAAAATCCTTGAAGGGATCCCAAAGGTCGAGTGAGAAGGGATCGACGACGTTGCTACGTCGGTTGCCAAAGAAACTAGGAATCAGCGACATTTTTGGTAATGTAGACCTTGGATTGAGAAAACAGAGCAACTTTCTTGCAGAAAATTTCTTATCCGATACCGCCTGTGAGGAATTTGGTGGAAGACCACAAAAACAATCGGGTATTTATAATACTGAAGAATATTTCTGGTTGAATCGCGAAAATCTTTTGCACAAACTTGTCTAGAACCTTCGTGAATGCTCAGGAACTCGCCCAACAGGTTTAATTGGTTGGATTTTGTGGGATTTATTTTTGGACCGACGTCGGCCCAACTATTCCTCAATCACTTGCTCGATTTGTGTCTGTGCGGTCCAACTCTTTTTGTAAACGACCAACAAGATGACACTTAAAAATGACCTCTCACTTCGCACCAATTGGGTCCAGCTTAAAATGGGAGGTTGTGGGTTTGAACTCGTTTGCACCTAAGTGAGTTGATTAATTTGCCTCCTCAATTGCTCCTAAAAGATCAGAAACTGTCCACAGCTTCAACTTAGAATCTAATTTCCAAGAGGATTGATTCGTTTGCAAGCCTAATGTGCGATCACTATCTCTGTGCGAGACAGAACTTTCAAATCTTTAGACAATATTGGCGACACTTTCTAAACTACCTTCTTTATTAGACTTCGATTTCTGCATTGGTTGTGTGGCAATGACATCGTGACTTGTTCTAATAGGCGGTTCAAGGTCAGATGATAAAGGTGACTTTGCCAAACAAGTGAAGGGTATTATGGTAATCATCATTCTATTGATCCTAATTTAAGTGATGGGAGGAGCTTGGTAAAAACTAGCTTTTTTATAATTCATTAAAATTTCGCGTATAGAATTTTTTATTGTTAACTGATAACATATCAAGTGCTGACTCTTTTTTGTATTTTATAATCACGTTAGATTTTTTGGTCAATTTAGTAAATTCAGTAAACTGAGAAATTATTGTGCAGTTAAATTTTGATATCAGGTAATTTGAAATTTACCTTTGATAATGTTTGAAATTTTAAGGATTGTGAATGTGATGAATTTTTATTTAATATAAATTAAAGTTATATTTTAAAAAATAAAATAAAAAAGATTATTTTAATAAGAGAGGGAAGAAACCTTTCTCTTTTCATTTTGGAAGAGCCACCGCAAGTGAGAGGGGCAGAGAGAGAGCTGGGATTCTCCTTTATGCGAAATGTCGCATTCCAAGGTAAAGGAAGTGTTCGTGAACTCCTTAATTTTGTAGTTAAAATTTGAGGTTTTTGTGAAAGTCAGATTCGAACTTTAAAAGTTGAATCTGTCATTTATTTATGGGTTAGATATCCAAATATGAAGTCTAGATAGGCTGTGGTGTTTATTGGAGGTGAAATTTGGTAGAAACGATGAGTTTCTTGCGGAAGCGTCACTAGAACAATGTTTTTAGGGAACCTTTGTCACGACAAAACTTCCTTATCAGAGCCCTGCTTTGCAAAGCGGAGTTCCCTACTGTGCAAAACGGACTCTTGTGGGTTGACCAATGGACTCCCACAGTATAACTAATAGACTCTCTCTATTTCACTTGGACTCACACAAAATACATTTAATGGGAAATTTCATCATTTCTTAATCGATCTCTTTTAGTTTGGATTCCTAATTCGGTATAGAACCCATCTATATTTTTTTAATTTTTAAAAATATTATTTATCATACTAATATTTTTTATGCTCGGCTGAGTTTGTTGATTTTGAGTCAATACCAAAAGTTGTCGCTCTTATACGAAATAGCAGTAGTCATTGTCAAGGTAGGAAATATGTTGTCTGCATTGCATTGCATTGCATCATTTTCAAAAATATTAATTTGGTGGGTTACAACCTGTAAAAGTATGACGAGGTCTGGTCATCACCATGTTTGTTTCATACGTATATGTACGTATAGTTTTTCTCACGTTCATTTTTACATATATGGTATATATTTTTGCTGTGATCTGTTAAATGGATAAATCCATTTGATGCTTTGGGTAGATTTGGCACCAAAACATCATGAGACTATTCGAGGATGAATCCTCTTTATGCTTTAGATAGATTTGGTGTCAAATCATCATGAGGCTATCCTCTTCAACTTTCTCTTGCGTGAAGGTGATACTTTTTACACTCCTTGGGTTTTGACTCATTAAACCTGATTTAGGTATTGATCGTTCGAGTTGGTGTCATGACTACTATCGGTCATTGGCCACTCGAGTGATGGGTTGGCTTTTCAGATCGCTGTCACGGTTTTCTTTGGTCTCTTGACACATTGTTAGTTATTCAGATAACCGTCTTTCTATAGATTGTGTCAGAAGAGGTCCTTGTGTCAACATTCTTTTTCAGTGAGGACGTTTTTATGAAAAATAGTGAGATTTATTTTTAGTGTATAGCACCTATGTACGTTGCAGATTTTTATACTAACTCACTAAAACGTCGTGGAGATGATTTTATAAAAAAGAAGGAAAAAAGTTTAACTAACAATTTTATAAACTCATGCATCGTATTGAAATGCAATCACATTTTGGAGTTAAAGATAAAAATCTGTTTTAAAATTGAGATGCATAATGTATAGTTTTAGTGAAAATTTAGGAGCGGCAGCTTGTTACTTCACTTTATATTTAAATCCTATTTATTTTACTTGCTAAGAACATAGTTGTTTGATTTGGATATGTAAACATAGCTAATAGATTGGATTTCTTTACTTTTCTACACGATTAAATGTTATTAAGTATTTAAAATCATGTTTTTGCTATGTAATGATATAGAATGCTACAGTATCATATTTCTATACAAAAATTTGTTCTTATGTATTTTTAAGGTAAATTCTTATGTGGAATTATATATTATCTTTAAAAGAATACTTAAATCTAAGAGAATAAAACCAAAGATTGTTAAGAGAAAGGGAGATAGCAATTATTCAATCTATAGGATTTCAAGAGAGAAGAAAGAGAAATTTGTTGGAGAAAATATGAAGAAAAAATTGGAAGTGGCTGAAAAATTGGAGAAAAAGAAGATATTCGAATTATCTTTTTAAAAATAAGTTGTAAGAGAAAGAAAGCTGAGAGAGAGAGAAAATCATTTTATTTAAAAAGTGACACCTTTATCTATCCATCCATTCGCAATTCTAAACATCATATGTTTAGTTGTGATTATATGTACACTTAACACACTCAATCCATGGTTTATAGTTTACCAAAACTATCCAAACATTTCTATTTGATGTCTAACGTTTTGTTCTTTATAAAATTCATTAGACATTTGTAACTAATGTCTAACTCAACGTCATATACATGGCTTATTAGACATTTCTAATTAATATATTGTCTCAAATTATGTTTACCACATTTTTCTACATGTAAAAAATAAATTATACATATAAGAATATGTCTAGATGCATAATAATGATAATCATTGCTTAAATGTTATATCTCTTCAAAAACTTTCACTAACTTTTCATTCTAATTCAACTATCTGTAATGAATATGAAGTGTATTTGTCATGCAATGCATGCCATAAAAAGTGAATAGTTGTAAGTGTGTGCATATCACGACTTAGAGGTAGGCCTAGACAGAAATACCAAGTTGAGCGACCTGATTCTCGAAGAGAACCTAATCATCCAAGTTAATGCTAAGTTTACAGCAGAAGATTTGAATTTAGATTAAACCATAACTCACATAGAGTGGGTCGAAGTCCACACAGTGATCATATAAATATAAGATAATATAAAACTCAATTAATCCAAGGAAATGATGTGTAGCAAATAAAATATCAAATACATAATAATTTATACAAGCTAAAAATAAGCAAATAAATAAACAAAAAATTCTTCATTGAGGAAAGAGAGAAACACTCGAAAGATAAAGAGGATAACAAAAGGGGAATCACTCTTCAGTGAACAACTTCATTGTCAGCATCCACGATCCTAACCTAAGGAAAATGAGTGAGGTCTTTTGAGTCGAACAACTAATTCAGTAGGAAACTTATACTAAACACAACATATGTAAAAGTTTTGCCTTTTGTTTCAAAAAATGACTCTAGTTCAAATAGTATCCACGAGATTACAGTAGTTGAAAATCTCTTTCTTTTCTTCAAATAGACTCCTCAAGCTATACAGGAATTTTCATCATCAAAATCCTTTTTACCCTTTACAACATGATACACAAGTCATCGATGGGGTTATTAAAAAATGTGGCTACATACATAAATAGTTATAATAAAATAAACTTCCACCTTTTTTTTGTAAAAAACAATCCAGTAAAAAAAAAGTTCACTTAAGGACCCTTCTGGCATACCATCATAGAAAAAGGCGATGTAAATACTAGATAATATCTCATGAGCCAGAACAAAGTAAAAGCAATGCAATCTAAATATCCAGCAGCATCACCCTAGGTGATCGGCATATTGATTAGCAACGCATTACCCATCATCGTGATCAACAAACATATCCTAATCAAATTTAGAGATTTGAAACCCAATGAGCATATTATCACCGTCTTATTACAAATTCTTGTAACGTGCAAACAATATATCTTAACATAGCAAAAGATATGTTGGAATGGTCTCGTGACGCTTTGAAACTAAAATTATGCAAGACATCAATACCATATGAGGTAAACGTGTAAAACATACGTACATATATGTAAAAACTGATGTGTTAGCAATTAGGTCCCGTCATGATTTCTAAATGTGACAACTCACCAAAAGATTTTAGAAAACAATAATACAATGTAATGCAAAAAGTATAAATCTCCTACCTCAATTATGACCAAATCTTTATCGACCAGTCGAGACATGCTATAAAAAACAGACGTTATATATAGGAACACTGTTGGAATCTATAACAATTTGACGTCAAAATCCCAAATTAGAACACAAATGATAATATGATAGATTCTAAATCGAAACTAGAAACATAAGCAAAAAAGGACAGAAACAACCACAAGGTCTGCCGAGGCACATAACAACGAGGTGACAAATGTGGACTGCTGCGACGATTTCCAACAAATGGAGAGCATGAAACTCATCCTCCTTTATCTATTTCCACAACCAATCGACCTTATAAATTGCACAAACTCTATATCGACTATAATAACACAAAAAAGAACCAACGATTATAAGTTTCCCATATAGAAATCCCAATTCAACATAAACGGAAAGTTAAACGATATAACTAACTAAAACAGGGCTATAGAACGACTTTCCATTCATAAAGCTTGGAGATCAAAGCGTCACTAACTCAATTTATGCGACGAAACCTCACATCTCGTGCATTCTTCTCTTCCAGCTCCCTCTTTTCTCTCGCGTCTCTCAATTGCGTGCGTAACCCTTCCTTCCTTTAAAAAAAATTATTTTAAAATAATATATAAAGTATTATATTATATATATTAACCATATTCCCTCAAATTGGACATGATGGAAACACAACGACAACCAAAATTCCCTCATAATCGATAAATTTCTAATTTGCTGAACACTATTCAAAACTTCACTTGTGGCAAAATGGTTTGCTTAATAAAAATCTTGAGATTCAACTACGCAAAACTTCTAAAAATCACCAAAAATAAACACTGCTCAAACTCAATTAAATAAATCCGTGGACAAAATTGTAAATTACTTAATATAAAACTTCAAAATTCCGCCACACGGGACTTCATAGATATTAGTTAAAGCCATTTGACCTTGAAATGGTCAAATGCTAACGAATAAAGACAATTCGAGTCAACACAAAACAAGTTGAGCTCGAACAATACAAAAAATTGACTGAGAAAATTAATAAATATAAAATTGATAGATATTATAGTGCCCCATGCTATGATAAGTTAGTCAAAGTATGTTGATATATCATATTAATTAAATGGTTTTAATTTTATCAAGTACGATATTAACATGTTATGTGATTGTCAATATGCATGATCATCAACTACTATATATAAAGTCGCACACTTACGTAAATCTTACAAACTATTTCACAATTGTGTCTACTCATCCACATAATCTCTCTAGAGGGATTGAGATTTGCAAACCAACGGAAACTCACAGTCACTCTTCTTCTATTTTTTGATTTTACATATGTTAAACAATATATAGGTAGCAAAATATTTATTGGGTTCAAATGTTACCAGTAATATCTCCTGCAATACAGTTCGTATATAAATAATTTCATGATACATGATTTAAGCATCTTCACTATACATACAATGAATGCATAATACATACTAATAATGCATGATATGAGTATGCAAATCTTATTAAATGACAAGTAATATGATTCATAATTAATGCATGAATGATGTTCAAATATTTTTCTAGACATGCTCTAATGATCCCTAAATCTCTCAAAAACCAAGCATTTAATTCATCTAAAATCATATTGTCAAGACACATTTTTAAACCTATACGGATGGCCTGCCCTTTATTGTAGGCGTCAGCGACCGCCAATTTCTACACAATGTATTTCTGTGGAAGTCTGGTCTTGGACCCCAATTTCTGATCCCAAGAATGTTTTCATTCATTGTCATCCTAAGGTGTTGGCTCTTGTTGGGTTCTACCTCTATTATTAGGTAGACCCACGTAAAATAAAAAATAATGATAATAATAATAAAAGGAGAAAGAGATAAGTGTTTTTTTTAAAGAAGGATTGAAGAGAGAGAAAAGAAGATAGAGACAAGTGAGATTTGGCTGGAGAGAGAAGAAAAAATGTTTTTTTCTTTGGGTTTTTTCGATCTTTGCATGCAAGATCGAACAACCGATTCTTTTCCTTTTCAACCAAGATTTCATAGTGTTCTTTGTGTCAAGAAGATGTACAATTCTACCGATTTCGATTATTGAAAAAAAAAGTCACTCAGGTTGTTAAGCTAGATTTGATATCTACAAGTACGTTAGATGGTGAAGATGTTAAATATTTTGGTGGTAGTAAATGAAAGCTCACCATTAGCTCCCTAGTTATATCTGGAGAAAAGAAGACCAATAATCTTTATGACATTTTGACAAAGTTATGTAAAGATAAAATAAAATATCACCAAGAAGTTATATGGTATTGAACTTTGACATAAGAGGTTTGGTCTCATTAGTGAAAATAGACTTCAGACACTTGTCAAGAAGCAGTTTTTTCTTCATTTTAGCTGCTTGAATTTGAAAACTTATGTGCACTATTTGTCTAGAAAATCTCACAAAGTTGCGTTTCGTAGCACAGAAGACATAAGATTTTTGATTTGATTTTTACAGATGTCTGCAGTATGTAAGATAAGATATTCGGTAGTGTATACTATTTTGTTATATTTATTGACGATCACTCGTGAATAGTGTTTACTTTTGCTTTGAAAACAAAATATCAAGTATTAGAAGTTTTCAAAGAATTTCATGTTAGGGTAGAAAGAGAAATTAAAAAAAAACTTAAATGTATCAGAGCTGATAATGATGGTGAATATAGAGAATTATTTGAAAAATATTGTAAGAGCCGTTGTATTAAAATTGAGAAGACTGTGTCCAAAAATCCTCGTCAGAATGGAGTGGTAAAGAGAATGAATAGAACAATTGAAGAAAGGATCAAGTGCATGCTCTTTAATGTCAAGCTATCTAAAATTTTTTGTGGTGAAGCTTTGAGAACTTCAGTTGACCTGATTATTTTTTCTTTATCAATTTTGTTAGATAGTGATGTTCCTAAACGAGTTTGGATTGGAAAAGATTTTTCTTGCAAGCCCTTAAGAGTGTTTGGGTGCAGAGCCTATGTTTACTTTCCAAAAGACGAATGATACAAGTTGAATGATAAAACCGAAGAGTGTATTTTCTTAGGTTATTCATATGATGAGTTCGGGTACAGATTTTGGGATCTAGAATTAGATGTTTCATGCAAGATTCAAACCAATTGATGTTTGATACCATTGGGAGAAATATAAAGTACAAGCGCATGAGTTTTTTGTTGAAAATATTCACATCGATAAGAATGGATCTGATATGACGAAGAAGTCAATGCTTAATGAGAAGCTTGAGAGTTGCAAACGAAAAGTGGTAATGGTGGAGCCCTTCGCATGAATTAGAGGGGGAGATTTGTTGGTTTCTGCCTCTATTATGAGGTGGCTCATCACACAATAAAAAAATAAATAATAATAATAAATAAAAAGAAATAAAGATAAGTGATTTTTTAAAGAGAGATTGAAGAGAGAGAAAATAAAATAGAGAAGAGTTTTGGCTAGATAGAGAAGAAAAAAAGGTTTTCTGATCTTCGTGTGCTCGAATAGTCAAACTTTCTCTGTTTAAGCCAAGATTTCAGAGTGTTCTTAATGTTGACGAGATGTACTATTCTACTGATTTCGATTATTGAAGACTCATATGAGGTACACTTGTAATCAATTATGTTTTCTTAGCTTGAAGTTTTCAATAAAATAGTGTGTATGGATCAAGCATGACAAGGTACATACCTCTTTCTTATTTCATTTTGCTTTCTATTTTGCATATCATCTCTTTAGTGTTGCATATCATAAGTTAGTTTAGTTTTCCATAAAATATCACGGCGATGATATAACCTAATTAGATATACCAATAATGCTTAGTAAATAATACACTTACACAAGTTTAAATGATACTGTGAATTTTTGTTTACCTCACTTGAAAATCTTTAATTTGAAGCACTTACTTTTCATAATTACATTCGCTAGAGGTTTAGAGAAAATTTATGTGATATTATGTATGATATGTGGCAACCTATCTTGTGTAGATAAAGACAACTCAAGATTTTTGTTATTGTGAAGATTCAACCCAAAGTAGTGTGAGTGTACAATTCACATTGCTTGAGAGAGTAGAAGTTTTGTGTTTATAAGTATAGTTCTCCTTTTTATCTATAACAACGTATTTTGAGCTAACAGCAAAAATAAATTTATATGGACTTCGGTTCAAAACAGACAATATTGTACTAGAAGCACTGAGGACTCCACATGTGATATGCTTTAAAACGGATGAACTTTAAAGCACGATAAACTCAATTGTGCATTGTTTTCGTTGTCACGAGTAGCAATTTCAAATAGACATAAGTCAATGATATCTTAGATTTTGAGGCTGAAATTTGGACAATAGCTATTTTCACGAGGGGAGTAAAGCCCCTTCAGATATTAGGGCCAATAGCTTTGTGGATAGAGAGATAAAATTAAAGTGGTGGAGGCTGCCGGAAACTCGGAATACTATTTTCCTCGAGAACAATGCGTCTTCTTAAGAAAGGTAGAACTCGCTCGTGTGAAGTTGTATGAATGTGATTTTTTAAGGCAATATCGTCTTCTGGAAGTGAGGAACAACCTCGTTAAAAATCACATCAAGATATGGCGTGGTTAAAAAGTTATGCTTACTAGACTGTTAGTTGTTCAGAGGAAAATGGAAATAACACACTTGGGCTATTTCAACTTCTTGTGAAAGAAAAGTTTAAACACTTGATACTTGAAAGTTTCTTATACCTTTGTTGGAGTTTTCTACTCAAGGAACAGGTGAAGAGAAAGGTATAGCAATGAGAGATTCCAACAAGAGTCACAAATGAAATCAAGAACTCTCACTCACACTCGATTATTACTCACTGAAATGATAATGGCAAGAGCAGATGAATTCCAAGTTGAGGAGAGAACTTCAACAACAAAATTTTGATTCAAAAAAAGTCCAACGGCTGCTACAAGAAGTCAATGATTATTTATATACCATCACTTAAGTAAAATTAAGGTTACAAATTTTTACGGAGAATTTAAACAAAAATTCACAAAAAGCAAATAAGCGGTAAGTCAAACACCTTTTGGCTTTTCCCAAACCTTTTGTCCCCTTAACCTGTGGCTTTTCCCAAACCTTTTGTCCCCTTAACCTAATATGGTCCACGCCATCAATATACATAAATAAATTTGCTTCAACATTTAAATTAAAAAAAGTCGAGCACAAGTAGGATGAATGGACCATTCTATACTAGGCTATGAGGTTCTTTCACGGGAATTAATGACTTGATCCTTAGGCTTGAAAGTTGATTGTAGGTCAAGTCCTTAGTCTATGCTCTTCATTGCTTGAGTTTTTCCATGTCTATTGGATTATAATTCTTCTCTAGGCTTTCAAAAAAGAAAGCGATTTAGCCTCCTTTCTTTGTTCACCTTTTTTTTCACCTTCACCTTCTCTTTCTCCATGTATTGAATGTTGGATAGACATTTATTTTGGACTCCATAGATCCAAATTGTTTGGTTTCTCTTTGTTACTTACAATTTAAGGTTGATATATCTTATAAGTTGTCATAAAATACATGTCCTACAAAACAAATAGAATTAAATTTGTTAATGAATTTTTCTATTTGGATACTTGAACGAGAGCCATCAACATGAAAACTTAATATTCAGGTAAATTGACTTATGAATTTACACAAATTTTTAAAATTTTGTAAAAATTATTGACATATTAGACATCCTGAAAATGAAAAAAACTTAGACGGGCAAAATGAAATAATAGTTTGTTGTAATGAATTTTTATAAAATTGCGGAAGTATTTTATAAAGACATCACCATACTTGATTGATTAATTTGCACGAGTATTAAAATTTAGAAAGAGAATGAAAAAAGTTAATTGTAGGAAAATTAAAATTCTAGAGTCTTCGTAAAAAAAAAAAGGGGTTTAATTTTCCGTTTGTTAAAGTTGTTTAGTCATTAAAGTCTATAGTTTTAAATTAACATAAACAAATTTTTGATTGATCCGAGAAGATTGGTAAGACAAAATGAGTATCTAATAAGAAATTAAAAATGTAATTATACGAGGGATGATATTTGACTTTCGATCACTACTACTCGTAAAAGTATATGTTCGATAACCTTATTATAAATTGACATCCAAGATTTATATGCATATTTCATCTGTGTATGGTCGGAAAAGGTGAAAATGTAAGATATTCAAATAAGTTAGATAAATCGAAAAATGAAAAATGAAAAATCCTAATTAGAATCAAACTCCAACACTTACAAAAAAAGGTTGTTGATGTGTTTAAGGTGGAATGAGGGAGTTAAAAAGGGTTTTGCACGTGCAGTGGAAAAGACAGAAAGAACATGGTTGTTGAGTTTGACAAGGACAAGGCAATGCGCAAAATCTGAAGCAAAATCTTAACGTTTCTCCATTCTTCATTTGCTTTAAGACACCTGCGTCGCCGCCCACTCATTGCTTCGATATTAAGGAAATTTTAGAGGGTAAAAAACAATTTAAACACTGAAATAATTTTTCTAAAAAAAATTTATTTAGATTAAAATTTTACAGAATTCAATCATTAAATTAATAAAAATAATAATATTTATCGATCGATTATTCGTGATCAATTATTGATCATGGACCGTATTTAAGAAAATAGTAAAATTTTTTTAAAATTTTCAAGAATTATAAATTAAAAAATAGAATAGTCGATTGATTTCATTACAATACACGGTTCGTGATTAATTATTGATCACAAGCATTAACCGATCGATCAATCAGTCAGACTACTCTATCATTGTAGTTACTCAGTGCTATATAGACACTAGATAGACCGATGGACCAATAGGGTTTAAATTATTGTTTTTTTTACGGATTTGAAGTTTGAATGGTTTAAAATTTTATTTAAGATTTTTTTTTTTGAAAAAACCTAATTGCTTTTTACCCAATTTTAAGAAAAAAAACATAGATGCCTTTGTGCTCGCTTATGGGTTTGTGACACAATACGAATCTCTTTTAGATCTGTCAAATGTTTTAATTCAAATTTCTCTAAATGTGATCGAATTTGTGTCTGGCCCCGCCAAGTACAGTTACAACCCACCCATATAAAAAATAATAATTTTTTTCGTGGTCACAATAAATAATAAATAACTTGATTAATATAATTAATAATATAAATTATAAATAATTAATTTATTATAATAATTATATAAATTATTATTTGACATATTAATAAATATATTTAAAAAATAAATAAAATTATTAAAAGAGACTCCAATGATCATACTATCATTAAACTATAACTAGAAAATGAAGTTTAATAATTCAAAATTTTTCCAAAGTGGTCGGGTAAATAAGTCCAATCCAAGAATTGATAGGTAAAACTAGTGTGAACAACCTAATCTTGTTTCCAATTGGGTGTAATTGAAATCGATATTTGAAGAACAGCACCTTCCAGTAGCTGCAGCTAAGGATTGTGACAAGATGCAATCAAACACTATGGCTACCAGCTGGAACTTCTCATTCATACCTTTCTCTCTCCTCTTTCTCTCCCATCAACTCTTTAGACTACTTTTTTTAACAGTTTCCTCGCCTTCTTTTCTTCCCGTTTCTTTTTTTCAGTCTACCCAATATCATTATATCATAAAAGTGCCTGCGATTTGGTGTATAAATTATTCCCCAAATTCCTTCTCAGAACCCCTTCTCCTTTCTCTTCCTCTCTTACTGTTACTCTTTGTTCTACTGACTACTTATTCTTTCTACTGAAGAACCTCTGCTTTACTCTGAAGCTCTCTTCAACTTCTTCTTCTTCTCTGATCTGAATGAAGTTGAATTTTTTTCCTGGAATTTGTGGGTTTCTTCGGAAGATTTTCTGAATGCACAACACTTTTTTTTTTTTTTGATGTTCGAGATTCATGTCTCCAGTTCTAAGTGACACCCTTGTTTGGTGCATGATTAATTCCTCATTTAGGAGAAGGAGCCATTTAGTTCAATCTTTCTCAGTTGTTTTCCTCTACTGGCTCTATTATGTGTCATGATTTTTTCTTAATCCTGTATTGATTTAAATATAAACTAGTATAGATCACTTTTATTCCGCAATAATTTCTAGATTTTTACTATCTGGGTCCTGCTATTTTCTCTCTCTTCGGCTTATCAAGTGAGAGAATTTCTACTGTGCTTTGTGTTTTTCCATGGCTTCTTCTCGTGGGACATCTTCAGGTTCATCACTGAGACAGACCTCTGGTTCAGAAGAGGCGATGGTGGATCAAAGAAAGAGGAAGAGGATGATATCAAACAGGGAATCTGCGAAGAGATCGAGGATGAGAAAACAGAACCATTTGGATGATCTGACGGCTCAGGTTTCTTTGCTGAGAAAGGAGAATCACCAGATCATTACTTCCATAAACGTAATTACCCAGAACTTCTTGAACATGGACGGAGAAAACTCGATCCTCAGAGCTCAAGTGGGTGAGCTTAGCCATAGATTAAGCTCATTAAACGAGATCATCCCTTTCTTGGCTCCAAACAATGGAGGAATTGACGGAAGAAATGAGAATCATTCAAGCTCCTTCGCCGACGGCATTGGTGGGTGCTTTAACCCGCTGAGTGTACTGAACCAGCCTATCACGGCAGATACTTTTCAGTATTAAATACCATCTGGGGTGGAGAGAGAAGAAATGACAACGTTAGTAGGCCTAGTTTCTCTGATGGATTGCTTAGTTTTGAAATATGATAATTTATTATTGACGGGGCTTTCTGCAAACATGAGATGGGTTGTTCTTTGAGCTCATTAATTTGTTATTAAACCAAACAACTTGCATTGTAATCTGTTATGTAAATAAAGGCAGAGCTGAAATAAGCGATCCAAAATGGCGAATGGCGGATTTCTTATGAATGGCGGATTTCTTATGAGAGTGAGGGCCATGGGATCGATAGGTGAAGACTTAGTCACTCTATTTGTTGCTTGTGGTTAAGTATGAACTCTCAACCCAAACTAATTGGACTAAGGTCTGAAAATCAAACCTAATAGGATCCAAAGTTCTTGAGTAAGCCATGCTAATGTGTCCGGCATGATTCACAGTAAACTATACATGTGCCAGAGAGCCCGAATTGCCAATTATCATGAGCGTGCTCTACCACTGATCTATTGGGAGCTCACTATACCAAAAGCGAGAGAAACCCATTTATATTGATAAGTTCTAGTAATAGTGAAATTCTTATACTTCTGCAAGATTACAACCATCTAATTGATCATTCAATATAATAATTGTTCTAATTTTCTTAGATAATTATCGATTTTAACTTTGTACTCTACACTTTATTTCAATTAACCCTCTGTACTAAAAAAAAATCGACAAATAAGCTTTGTACTATTATTCCGTTATCAGTTCAGACCTTTTGAAGATTTCCGTTAAAGTCCTACGTTAATGTACGTGTAGAATCAAATTTTTCCCTTAAAAAATGACATTTTCTTCTTCCCCAAATCCTAAATCCTGAAACTTCACCTTCGTAATCTCTATTTTCCCTCTTTGATTTTTTCACTTTTTCAAAGCTACAGCCTAAAATCGTGACCTTCCTCCCTTTCCTATTTGTTCAGATTCTCCAGCTTGAAATCGCGAGCTTCCTCCCTCTTTGACTTTGAAGCACCCGAAGCACTCGATTTTGAACCCATCTTTTTCACTTCCAGTCAACATTTCTTCTCCGATTTTTAACCACTTCTTCTAAGTTTCAGGTATCATTTCTCTCTCTCTCTCTCTCTCGGTTCTGTCTCTTTGGCTTTTTGGATATGAGTATTGTTTCTGAATGTATTCCGTTATATATATTTCGATTGATTGAGTATTGTTTCTGAATGCATTTCAATCGATTGAATGTATTCCGATTGAGTATTGTTTCAACAATGTTCTTGTTAAGTGGTCTCTCTGGTGATGACATTTTTGTTTTGCATTTGCAAAATGTCTATTGAAACCAGTTTTATAATGTTGTAATTTTTCAAAGTTTTAATCCACTGCAGATTATAATGTTTTAATCCAGTAATCTGTTTTGCTTTTTAAATTATAATGTTTTAATTTTTTTGAAGTCTAGTCCTTGAATTTGCTTAATTTTTTAACTTGTCATTTTGTCTAACAAGAAATTTCAATGGCTGAATTTTCATTAGAAATCAATTATGATGGTAAATTGGTGGTAAGCAAGGGCACACTGTATGTGGGAGGCAAAAAAGAAGTTGTTGACAATTGTGATGAAGACTTATTGTCTATATTTGTGCTCCATGATATGGTGAAAGATATAGTCGTGCATAAATGAAAGGAGTTGCATTATTGTGTGTCATGGTATGGGCTGACAAAGGGGTTGAGTAATCTGAGAACCGATAAAGATGTACTTGCAATGGTAAAAACTGTAAATGCTAAGAGATATGTGAAAGTGTATGTGGAAGACTTCGACATCAGGGACTAAGTTGGTGAAGGGAGTAGTAGTGTCTGTGGTGATGGACCTCTGACTTGTTCTAAAATTGTGGATGATGAAATTCATAGTAATTTAGCTATGGTTGTTTATGATGGAAATGCTTATAATGAGAAGGATGCTTAAGATTTTGAGGACGATGAGTTCGAAAAAGAAGATGATGATGAAGAAGATGATGATGAAGATGATGACGAGGAAGTTGACGATGAGGAGGATGATGGCAGAGATGATGTTGAGGAGGAGGATGGTGTGGATGATGATGAGGATGAGGATGAGGAAGATGATGCTGTGGAGGATGTTGATGTGGAGCAGATAGATGGTAATGTCAACAATTATGAAGAAGAAGGAAGTGAAGGTAGCTTGGACAATGTTGTTAATTCAAGAGATGGTAAGATACCTTTGGAGCTTGGAATGACTTTTAGATCATTGGCAAAAATCAAAAATATTGTTAAGAAATATGCTGTGACGCATGGTTATGAGATTAGATTTGTGAAAAGTGAGAAGATGAGAATAAAAGCAGTATGTATGGATGGTTGTAAGTGGGTGCTCCATAGATAAAAATTAAACAACGAACAAAGTTTCCAAATAAGGACGCTTAAACATGATCACAATTGTGCACGGATCGTGCGGAATAGGATGGCTTCATCGAAGTGGATCGCTCAGGAACATTTCTTTCATTATTGAAACTGTGCAGAGGGAATTAGGCGTAATCATTAAACCGATCTTGGCTTATAGAGCCCGACGTAAAGCACGGCGGATGAATGATGGTAATGCAGAAGAGCAATACAAACTTTTATGGCATTATTCAGCTGAGATTCGCAGGTCCAATCCTGAGAGCACATTCATCATTGAATTACAGGTGGTGCCTCAGTCAAAATCACGTAGATTCTAGAGAGCCTACATGTGTTTACACGCATGTAGAGACGGATTGGTAACTGTTGGAAGACGAGTGATATGTCTGGACGGGTGTTATTTGAAAGAACACTATACAGGACAACTACTTAAAGCAATATCGCTTGACGAGAATGATAGATTATGTTTAGTAGCATTTGCGGTAGTAGAGAACGAATGCAAAGACTCGTTGAAATGGTTTCTAGAACAATTAATGAATGATATACAAAGGGCTAACGATTTAACATGGACTTTCATTTGTGACCAACAAAAGGTATTACACAAATTCCATTTTACATTTGTATTTTATTTGCAACAGTATGTAAATTTGTTATTTATGACTATTCCATTTTCATTTTGCAGGGGTTGGTTCCTGCTCTAGAGGAGATAGTGCCCCATCATGAACATCAATTTTGCTTTAGGCACTTATACAGTAATTGCAAGAACAAGTTTCCTGGAAAGATGTATAAGGAAGTCATATGGAAAGCTTCCATGGCAGCGACGGAAGATGCATTCAAGCGGGAAATGAACAAATTAGCAGCAATGGACAAGGCAGCCTACACAGCTTGGTGTAAAACAGATCCAAAGTATTGGTTGAAGCATGCGTTTAGTCCTATTTCGAAATGTAATATGAGGCTCAACAACTTAAGTGAGTGTTTTAACGTTTTGATTTTACCTACTCGGGACAAGCCTATTTTGACCTTATTTGAGATTATACGAAAGATTCTAATGACAAGAATATCAGAGAAGCAGAAAGAAAAGCAGGAGCTGATGGGATTACTATGTCCTCGCATAAAAAATAGACAAAGTTGGAATATGTTTCACGAAACTGGTCCTATATCCCTGCATGAGGGAATCAGTTCGGGGTCTCGGACTACAATGAGCAATATAGCGTGGACTTGAATATTCCAAGTTACATTTGCTTTGGGTGGACTTTGACTGGAATTGCTCGTGTACATTCAATCCCTTGCATAAGGTATTTAAGACGAGAAGTTGAAGAGTATGTGCACGAACATTACCATAGACAAACCTTCTTACATATGTATTCCCACTACATTGCTCCGATTAATGGGATGAGTATGTGGCTAGAGATTATTTCACCTACAATCATCCTACCATTACAAAAAAAAAAAAAAAAAAACAGCTGGGTAGACCACGAAAGAAGAGGATTAGAGACGCCGATGAGCCTGAAAGTAGTACCAATGTCACTAAAAGGAATAGAGTGATGAGATGCTCTAAGTGCAATAGGGTGGGACATAATGTTAGTTGGTGTGAAGGAGTTAATTCAAATACATCTGCACTGACTACTCGTGGAGCTGGAAGCAATAGAGGAAGGGGCCGAGGCAGAGGTCAAGGAGTCTACATGTATAGGCTCTTAATGAATCTTATGCAGAATAGGATGGATCATTTCAATTATAGTGTTGTCTCTGTGAAACATGTGTTACAGTTTGTGAATATTCCTTCTTTTAAAATTTGGCAGGTTTATGTTATATTTCAGAGCTAGTACTCGTAGGTGTTGAGTAATTCAGAGCTTTGGTTATTTAATTTGTTTTTATTTCTGTTATTTGATTATCAAAGACAAAGCGAAACTTCCACCTTAATCTCAACAGTGAAGCACACTCTTTACATAAAGGAGTAAGCATAGAGTACTTGACTTTCTACAAAAAAATGCCGCCGGATTTCAAGTCCAAGGTGACCGAGAATGCATATCAACACAACATCAACATATACTCATGAAAACAAACAAATACTCTACTTGTAAGCCTATCAACACAACAAATACTGATGAAAATATCAATTCCATCATTTAGTGCAATTCCATCAAAACACCAAAACATTAATCTCATCATTCAATATAAACATAAGCTACAAACAAACATACACTAAATTACATAGTGATATAAACATAAGCTACAAAAAATAAAATTGTGAGTAGCCACAACTATAAATACATTGCAGTTTGTTTTCTCCACTTATTCAACATAGCTTCCTGGACGTGCTCCATGCTTTCTATTTTTAATCGTAATCCATTAATTATATATTTCTCCTTCAATCCCATGGCTGCATTGTACAATGAAAAAAAAATTGCATCATCCTGATTCCATCTATAACAAACCACACAATTTCAACTTCATACAGATGCAACATTGTCACATTACACAATAATTTAAACAAGATATCATAGGTTAACATTATATTACCGCTTGACAGTCAAAAAATCTTCTACCAGGATTTTTCGGTGTCCATGATTCGCGAAGACGAGCTCTTGCATTGCAAAAACATTTAACATTTGACAACACTTTCGAATCATCTACAAAATTACACAATGAATATAGTATAATTGCAAACACCACTTATTTAAAGAATAATTCGTGACTATACTGATAGCACCTTCATTCCTTTGTGAGGCATGTGAAGCCATTGTCAATTAGATTATACAGCTCAAGAGCATTGCAGCCAACACATTATGAGTCATTACCATTACCACATCAATAATAGTACCACAAAATTAAAAACTATAAAGGAAATGATTGTAAAGTTTAATGAATCCACTCAATAAAAACAGAAAAACTGGTAGTCGGTTGGTTCTCCTACAACACAAAAAACCTTATTTAAGAATAGAATATGAAAAAGACAAAAGATGGTGAAAAGGGTAATTTGAGAGCAGATAACATATAAGTTACTCTTCAATCGTTTTAACTCAACCAATGAAAAAAGTCAACAAAGTTCAGTGAAGTAATTCAATGTGAAATAAACTCAAGAAATATGTAAGGGCATTGACCAGGATTCTCAAGCTCGCCAACGTTAATAAACATTTCACAAATGCAAAACAAAAATATCATCACCAGAGATACCACTTAACAAGGACATTGTTGAAACAATATTTGATACTCAATCAAATTTTCCCCCCCAAAATCCCCCCAATATTTGAAAATTTGATTCTGCAGATGCATTAATGTAGGAGTTTAACAGAAATCTTCAAAAAATCCGAACTGATAACGAAATGATAGTATAAAGTTCGGTTTGACAGTTTTTTTAGTTTAGGAGATTCATTGAAATAAAGTGTATAGTATAAGGTTAAAATCGATAATTACTCAATTTTTTTTTTTCTCTCTTCATTTGATTTAGAATAATCTAAGCCCTCAAAAATAAATAGAGGTAGATTCATATGATTACATTCATCAAATTTAATAATCTCATTCTATGAGTCAAATATGCACCTTCCACCCTTCATCCACACTGTACTGGGAAGTTCTCATGGGAATCATGTGTCGGATGCTCACTCCAAGATCGCTTCATACAAACACGTGCCCCTATCGTCAAATAAAATCGATTTATCCTCCAATGAGATTTATAATTCATTCAATAACTTAAATTCAGCGTACTAGACCTTCGAATATTATTTTTAGAGTAATGTTATGAATATTATTTTATTTTACTCTTTTAAAAAATTTATTGATATGTAAAATAATTATTAATATAATTAATATAATAAATTATAAAAATATTATAATTTATTTTATTAATTTATAAAAAATTATTTGCTAGGTTAATAAATTTTTTAATAGAGGAGGATGAAAAATTACGGGTAACATTATTTTTATTTTTTTATTTTTATTCTTTGCTAACTCAAAATGCGAGCAAAGGTGAGACAAAAACCTATTGGATCAGGTCGGGGCTAGGCTTTGACCTGATGTAAGCAGTTGTGGCGGGCCTGCTCCGCTAGGACCTACACAAGATATGACGACATAGCAACGTTATATGTTGTGATAATAAACACCGCAGAAACTGAGGAGATGAAGCAACTAAAAATGGTGGTACCTCACGTTTCCGGCCCCTCCACTGTATCATCTACTCCAAAACACAACTCCATCTCCGACCAACCTCGCCATTCACTGCTGCTCGACAGAAACTGCGCCACTATGAAAGACCTCCAACAGCTTCACACCCATTTCATCAAAACTGGACAAGCGACCAAAGCCTCCACCGCCGGCCGTCTCCTCGCCTTCTGCGCATCATCTACGGGGAACTTAGACTACGCATACTTACTGTTTATGAGGATCCACAGGCCTAACCTTTTCGCTTGGAACACTATTATTAGAGGGTTTTCTAAAAGCTCAAACCCACATGTTTCTATCTCCCTCTTCATCGATATGCTCGATTCTCCAGTTCAACCTCAAAAATTGACTTATCCTTCGGTTTTTAAAGCGTATACTCAGCTTGGTTTAGCCCGTGACGGAGCTCCGCTACATGGGCGGATTGTAAAATTGGGTCTCCAAGGTGATCGATTTGTCAGAAACACTATTCTACACATGTATGCAAGTTGTGGGTTTTTGGATGAGGGACGTCAAATCTTCAACCAATATCTGGAATTTGACATTGTTGCTTGGAATTCCATGATTATGGATCTAGCTAAATTCGGAGAAATAAGTGAATCTAAAAGGCTTTTCGACCAGATGCCTGTAAGGAATCCAATCTCTTGGAATTCTATGATTAGTGGGTATGTAAGAAACGGGAAGCTGAGAGAAGCCATGGAACTTTTTAGGAAAATGCTAGAGGAGGGGGTCGAGGCCAGCGAATTTACGATGGTAAGCTTGTTAAATGCTTCAGCTAACTTAGGAGCTTTGAGCCATGGTGAATGGATTCATGATTATATAAGTAAGAACAATCTTAAGTTTAATGTTATTGTCACAACATCAATCATAGACATGTACTGCAAATGTGGATGCATTGAAAAGGCCATTCAAGTGTTCGAGAGTGCTCCCAAGAAAGGGCTATCGAATTGGAACTCTATGATGTTCGGCCTGGCCACGAACGGCCGTGAAACTGAAGCAATCAAACTCTTCGACAGGCTTGAAGGTTCAAATTTTAAACCAGATGATATCAGCTTTTTAAGTGTTTTAACGGCTTGTAATCACTCGAAAATGGTAGATAGAGCACAGTACTATTTCTCATTAATGACTGAGACTTACAAGATCAAGCCGTCAATAAAGCATTATAGTTGCATGGTTGATGTGCTTGGCAAAGAAGGACTGCTAGATGAAGCGGAGGAGGTAATCAGAAGAATGCCAATGAAACCGGACGCTTTTATTTGGGGGTCTTTGTTATCTAGTTGTAGAAAGCAGGGTAACATTGAGATGGCAAAGAGAGCAGCAGAACATATGATCAAATCGGACTCAAAAGAGAGTTGTGGATATGTACTGTTGTCGAATGTTTACGCTGCTGGCCAGAGATTTGAGGAAGCAATTGAACAAAGAGCTCGCATGATGGTGAGGCAGATAAAGAAAGAACCTGGAAGTAGTTTGATCGAATTAGATGGGGAAATTGATGAGTTTATATCTGGTGGAAGGGAACATCCTAGAGCCAGGGAAATCTATCTTCTGTTAAATGGATTGGGATAAGGGCTGAAATGGATAACAATCTGCGCAGGCATAAAAGATGTTGCCCATGCATCCTTGATGTCACAAAAGGAGTGATTTTAATTGTTGGACGATTTCGTACAAGCAACTTATTACGAATACGATAGAATACAATATTGAGGCAGAATGAATTTACAATCTTCCTCAATTGTCGATACCCCGGGCACCAACAGTCAAAAGTCCTCACCAAAAGAATGTTTGAAGAAACCTTGGCTGTATTCAAAACTGTAGCCATTGTTGTTGGAAAATGGATCTTTCAGCATATGCTTTCAATTTCTTTGGAGAAATGGATTTACTCCAACTTTGACGTGCCAAAATTTGCCTCCAATTTGGGCTCAAGAACCACAACAATGGCCAACATTTTCCCCATTACTCCACATTTGCTTCTCAACAACACGAGTTACAGCCAGACATCGTAACAGCTACGGCCACAACAACTGTAATCGAGCAAGGTATTTTTCAACACTTTTTCCATTCAAGCATGATCCTTCATCTTAGATTAACAAGACATATAAAGAGGTTCAATATATAGCAATACAAATGCCTAGAAATATCACTTTCTGTTGGTTAAGGAACATATTGCATGGGGTAGAATGTCTGAACTAGTCCAGCCAGCCGGTGCAAGTTTATTTGTTCAATCTCACAGCCCCTCAGTCCCGGATCATTCAGGGTCTTAGTTGGGGCATCCCTCCTTTGCGACAGAGTAGTAAGATTCAATTTGACCAGAATTTTAGTTGTTCAGTTGACTCGGTTCAGTTTTAACCCGTTGAGAATGTCAATGTAATTAGGTTTCTGTATGTATAAATACATATTTTCATTGCTATACTGATTTTGATTAGTAATTTTTATTCCCTCGTAGTTTTTTTTTTTTTTTTCTTTGTAGAATTTTTAAGTGTTAATTATTTGTTCTTTTTTTTTTTTTTTTTTAATTTATGGTTTGATTTTTCAACCATTAGTATATGAACATGGTTAGAAATTTTTTTGGAAATCAAGTTTTTGGATTTATCCGAGGGACTAATGATTTGAATTTTTGATTTTTTGGAAAATGAAATCTGGAAATAAAACAGAAAAAAATTGAAAATAATGTTTTTTTTTTCTTTTCTATTCTGGTTCGTTCTTCTTCGCCGCGAAGGAGAACAGAGGAGCCGTTCGTGTGGGCTCCGCCGCGAAGAAGAAGCAGAAAGGGAGAGTGTCCGCCGTCCGCCAGAGAGAGAAGAATCGGATCACCGTCGCTCCTCCGGAGTCTCCCCCGCCAGCCTTCGCTCAACTCGCCCCCGCGAAACCTTCTGTTCAGAAGGCCGATTCCGCGCGCCCTGTTCATCACTGTCCACCGCCGACGAGTTCGCTTGCGCATAAACGCCCTTCACGCAGTACGTTGAGACTGCAATTTTCTAATCGTTTTCTCTCCGACCAGTGCTGGGTTTCTCCGATCCGAACAAACACCAAAGCTCCGGTCAACAAGCAGCAAGCCGCCCTTTTGCATCTGCCAACAGCTTTCTCCAAAATTGTGGATTTGGAATTGTTGGATAATTGTTGGGAATCTGGTGTGATAATAATTTTGGATTCTTGGTTCTGAAATTGTTGGATTGGAATTTGGGTTCGAATTATAGGTTAAGAATATGAATTTGGTTTCCGAAATTTTTGGGATTCCAATTTGTGCTTGGAAATTTGTGTTCGAAAATATTGTCAAATATTTTGGTGCAATTCTTAATTTTTTGAAAGATGTCAACGAGACATGATATTCCGAGGCTGGATTGGTCCGAAGTTTCAATTATGACATAAAAATGTGAGATTTGCTTGCTCGGATAGAATTGGATATTGCTTTGCGTGGTCTTGATAAGATGTTTGGGTCTTGTAACGAGGAGAAAAAACTGAGACACAAAAACTTTGTTTTTAATTCCTCTGTATTTATCTAATAATATTTTACAAGATATTTTGAAAGAGGAATTTGCTGCAATGGTAAAACTGGAAGAATTATGTATGCACAAAACTTTGACAAATAAACTGCACTTGAAACATCAGGTATGTTCTCATCATTTGAAAAAAAAGTTCTATTAAAAAACACTTGACTATGTTCAATTTTAGATTTGAAAATTATAGCAGGCAAATATGATGAATAGGATGTGAATTGATTTTGTGTAGCCCTTTCTGCGTGTCAGAAAGAATTTTGAGGCATTTGCGGTCCTTGGTACACCCCAGCAGAATGGGGTGGTTCAGCAAATGAATAGAACTTTAGTTAAGAATGTTCGATATATGCTCTCAAATTTGGGTTTATCTAAGCCGTTTTGGGCTTAAGTTGCTAATATTGTTTGCTATCTTGTGAATCGTTCTCCATTGTCTACTCTTAATAAGAAAACTGTTGAAGAGGTATGATCTGATAATTCTGCTGATTATGTTTTGAGGGTATTTGGTTGCACTGCATATTTTCACGTGGATAATGGAAAGTTAGAGCTGGGTACAAGTTTGGTGCACGTTATGGTGTCTAGAATCTAGAAAAGTGATAATAAGCAAAAATGTAGTATTTGATGATACTGCTATGATTGGTAACTCACCTACTAAAGTCTTGTCTGAGAAGAACAAAAATGTTTATAGTAACGAAGTTGAAATTGAGATTAGATCAGGGTCGATATTAGAGTCTATAGATTAGATCAGCTCAAATATTAAGGTGATATTGCTTCCTCACAATCACACTAGTATCTTCTTCACCATACTATTATATCACCAAGAATAGGCCGAGAAAGAAGATTAGACTTCCACAAAAATATGGTTAAGCAGATTTAGTTACTTATGTTTTGAGTGTAGCTGAAAGCATTAATTTCAGTGAAGAATAGTCTACCTATTTAGAAATAGTGAGTTTAGACGATTCTAAAAAATGGATGATTGCCATTAAGGAGAAGATAGAGTCTCTTCATAAAAATGACAAGTGAGACTTAGTTAAATTACCAAAGGACAAGAAAGCAGTTTGATGTAAATTAGTAATTGAAAGAAAGAAATGTAGATAAGGGGTGGAAGAAGACAGATATAAAACACATTTTGTTACTAAGAGTTATAGTCAGATTTCAAGTGTACACTTCACATATGTGTTTTATCTAATGGTTAAGCATAGTTCGATTCGAACTTTGCTGGGTGATGTGGCTATGCATGACTTTGAAGTTGACAAGTTAGATGTTAAAACTGTATTCTTACATGGAAAGCTTGACGAGGACATCTACATGCAACAACATGAATGCTTTGTAGTCGTAGGAATGGAGAACTACGTCTGTTCCTTAAAAAAGTTCCTTTATGATCTGAAATAGTCGCCAAGGTAGTGGTATGAGAGATTTGATTCATTCATACTTATTAATGAATTCAGGATGAGCAATTATAATAATTGTGTCTATATCAAAGAGAATAAAAATATGTAAGTTGTTTATTTGCTATTATAAGTTGACGACATGTTAAATGGAACTAAAAATAAAGATGAAATCAGAATGGTTAAAGTACAACTGAATCAAGAATTTGAGATGAAAGATTTGAGAACAACTAATAAAATACTTGGTATGGAGATACAAAGAGATAGAGAAGTTGATAAGTTGTATCTAAGTCAAAAAGGGTACATTCAATAAGTTCTTTGCAGGCTAAGCATGAACGAGGCAAAATATGTTAGTATTCAGCTAGCAGCTCATTTTAAACTAACGTTTGACTTATGTTTGCAATCAGACGATGAAATTCAGTATATGTCACAAGTTCTGAATTTTAATGCAGTGAGATCACTCATATAGGTTATGGTTTGCACGAATATAGATTTATTTTATGCAGTAAGTGTGGTTGATAGGTGCATGGAAAATTCGAGAAAAGTACACTGTAAAATTGTTCAGTGGATTCTTAAGTATCCATAGAGGACTAGTAATGTATGTCTTCAGTTTTGAATAACTAGAGATTTGGTTATTGGGTATGTTGATTCTAACTATGCAGGAGACTTTGATAGAGGAGATCTCTCATAGAATGTGTATTTACAGTTGGAGTTATTGCTATTAGCTGGAAAGCTACCTTGGCTATTACTGAAGCATGTAAGGAAGCTATACAATTGAAATGGTTGTTTCGTGAGCTTAGTGAAGATTCACAGATTCTCACAATGTTTTGTGACGGTCAAAGTGTTATCTTTCTCATTAAAGATCAAATGTTTCATGAGAAAACGAAGCACATCGATATTCGTTATCATTTTGTACTCATGATGATCCTATTAATATGAGGACTAAGGTGTTATCTGCAATCAAGTTCAAGCATTGTTTGAGCTTGGTTTGGTATTAGTTGGTGATTATGCTTATAGGGGCTTTTCGGAAGAGAAGGTTATTTTCTGGATTGATGTTCTGGCAGTGGAATTCGTGTTAAGGTGGAGATTGTTAGATTTAGTATCACCTGAATTCTAATTTAGTCAGGCTGGTTTTAGCCCATGTTAGAAATCTCAATTTGATTAGGGTTTTCGTTTATGTATAAATATACGTTTGAGTCGTAAAACTCATTGTACCGATTTAGATTAGTGATTTCTCTTCTTTGCACGTGATTTTTTTTTTCTTTCAAGATTTTCACGTAAATCTCGGTGTTTATTATTTTATATATTTTTTTTCAGTTTCTCATTTGGTTTTTCGACAAGAACAATGCTGGGAGCACATTTTATACTACCTATTTAACTTAGTCACATTTGATTCAATGCTTTTTAATACATTTCTCTACCCTATTTGGAGCAATCTTTTTTATCATTTCCACATAGCTCTAACATTCACACGTCTGCGTCGACAAGGAATGACAAAAACCTTTTGACAAACTAAGATATTAATCGATTCACTGGAGAGAGTAATCCATGCCTTGCGTTATGCGAATTTTGATTTGGTTGATTGGTTAGAGCTTTTTTGGTGGACACAATTAAGAAAATAATATTGGCTCGAGCTGACCTTGGGTTGCATGAGGCTCATCGGCATATCATTTAGGATGGTTCCTCTCCAACAACAATACTCCTTTACAAGGGAAAACAATGAAGTAAATTTGTGAAATTTGTTTTGAACAATGTTATTTTTATTCTCATATTTTTTTTATTGACATGTCAAAAAATAATTAATATAAATAAATAAATTATTTATTATTTATTACATTAATTTTATCAATCACTATTTATCACGTTGACAAGCATAAGAACACCCGGGACTTTGAGGTTTTTGTTCTATCTCCTTTCATTTACCGCCAAGTTATGAGATTGGAAGCGCTAATCCCTTTTGTGATTGTTACTTGTCCAGCCCCATCTCTCTCTCTCTCTCTCTCTCTATTAGCAATGGATGGTTGCAATTATGAAGAATACGAAGATGTCGTGAATTCTATCATGAATGAGGATAAACTATATCATCCATTCTTTATTGGTTTTGATCACCCTCTCTTCTTTTCTTTCTGTTTACAAATATTGAAACTGCATTGGTATTGCTATTTCTTCATACAATTTCTAGCTTCTCTTCAAAACTATGTGCTTTCTACTATCCGGCTTCCACCCCACATCATCGTTTTAATGTTTTCTAGGTTGCCACAATGATATGCCTGTAGTGGTGGATTTACGTGTTATGGTGGCTGGAATTCAACAAAATAGAGGAAGTTTGTATTGATTTTGGAAATGGGAAGAAGAATCATAGAAGGAAAAAGAAAACTGGAAGAAAATCCCCTCCTTTCGAAACGACATTGCCCTCGAGGCTCAAGTCTTTACAGAAAACTGCATATACAATCTACCATGATAAAAAACGAGCAAGGAGATCGTTTGTTATGCCCGTTTACATTATAACTTCCAACCGCCCTGAACATTCTGTAGGGGAGGGTAATTTTCTCATGATCAAAGCAAAGCATGGCTAGAATCATACCTCAAAATTCAGCCACCAACGAATCAAATTGCCAATTGTAACAAAATAGAATAACATGTAGATGATTAGCTAGAGATTGGGCAATTTTCTTCTCATATTTGCCTGTAGATTCACCCATGCGAGTTTCTTCTTAGCTCAAGGAGACTCAATCACAAAGCATAACAGTGTGATATTTGATACCAATATGTGAGAAACTGCTTCCTTTAGTGCTCCTCTGATGCAAATACCATTAATTACACGACTTTCATTGATCCTGTCAGCGTTACCTCCCTCACTCCATCCACTCCATCATTTACAAAAATCACAAATTCATTATCAACAGAGGCAAAAGACTAAATGAAGGGATAATGAGCAAGTTTGAATTTAATAAAATTTCATATACTCTAAAATTCTCAGCGGAACCTTCCCATCAACAGCCTCTATGAATATCAATGAAATTAGTGATTGATGAATGTAATATCATAGCAAAACAACCTTTCTTCTCACAGAGAAGGTGAAAAGAAACAAAAACTTGTGAACATGGTGCCATACACTTGAAAAACAACTCAAACTCAAGCTCATAATATAATTTTTTTTGTGTCAATCTCTAGTTCAAAATCTTACAATTTAAAACTTCAACAACAATAATAACAGTAGAAATTTAGCTCCAAATACTGGTGAATAAGATTTTCACGACCATGTTATTGCTAAAAATTAGCTTAACAAAACCAACAAAGTTATTCTCAAAGAATTAGGCTCTTTCTCAAGCTCTTCACCACATAGCACGTCGATATGAAGTAAATTTGCACTAAAATCTACAACTGTTGGGAAAAAATAACAAAATTTGGCAAAAACAATGACAACAATATCACTGCAAACGATACGATAAACGATAGTAGATGCGATGTGAAAAATAACAGGAATATTTTCTTACACTGTTAGATTATAACAACCAAAAAATAAGAGAAATAAAAGCGAAAATCAATATCGAGAATTTTACGTGAAAACCCAAATCAGGAAAAAACTACGAGCACCGAGTCAAGAAATATCTCACTATAAAAAATATTCTTGTAGAAACCGAATATTTTAGAAAATATTCACTACGAGAAATTATCTCTCTTATAATTCTCACTGTACTCAAAAGTAGCTCACCTATTTTTCCCTAAGACTCTTACTTTTTTCTTCCTCCAAAAATCCTCCCTATTTTGACGTTCTTCTTATAGAAAAACTCTCTTCTTCTACTTTTTTCGGATGATTAAAACCATATGCTAAAGCCTCTATTTATAGATGTTTTTCAACACACCCTTTTTGAAAGAAGATGGGAACAAGGAGCATACCTTCTAACTGATCTTCTCAACTTACAACAATGGAGCACAAAATCAACGAAAATGAACGAGCTGAACTTTTACTTCAAAGTTTGCCAAATTCATACGATCGCATGATCGTAAATTAGCTCAATGGTATTGCAAAAATAATATTGATGTTCAATAATATTGCAGCCATCGTTCTTGACGAAGAAAGTAGGTGAAAAAACAAAGAGCACTCCTTTGTGGAGGCTTTATCAGTAACGAGAGGGAGATCTATGGAACGTGGGGCCTCTAGAGATAGCATGTCAGGAAGATCCAAATCGAGAAGTATAAATGACATTAAGTGGTATCATTATGGCAAGGTGGGCCACATGAAAAAAAGATTGTTAGAAATTGAAGAAAGAACAAGGCATATAAGGTGTTAAAGGAGAAATGAAGAGTACAACTACAGCTGTCTCTGAGGGTGAAGATGTTATCATATACGAAGATTTTGTCAACCTCACGATGAATGAATCATGTTGGGTGTGTGATTATGGAATATCTTATCATGTCACTTAAAAAGTGAAGTATTTTTCATCTTATATCACTAGTGATTTTGACATTATGAAAATAGAAAACAATCATGTTTACAAAATAATTGACAAAGGAGACATCTATATTCAAAACAACTCAGGATGTGAGTTAGTGATTAAAGATGTCCGACATGTTCCTGATATTAGATTGAGTCGGTGCTCTTAATGAGGTTGGTTACAATAGCAAATTTACTAGTGGAAAATAGAACCTCACCAAAGGCTCGCTAGTTCTAGCGAGAAGAATCAAAAAATCTAGTTTATATGTAACTCAAGTGACCGTGAATAAAACATTAGTAAATGTTGCACAAGATTACTCGTCTATTGAGTTATGGCACAAACGGTTTGGTCATATGAGCAAAAAAGGACTTCAATTGCTTAGAAAGAAAGAATGTCTATCAAATCTCAATCATTCTTTGCCAAGCTGTATTCACTGTTTAACTGGAAAATAATATAGAGTTTCCTTTCAGAAGAATTATGCATCAAGGAAACAAGACATGTTAGACGTTGTTTATTCAGATGTCTGTTGTATCATGTCAATAAAAACGCTAGGCGGTGCCCAATATATGGTGGCATTTATTGATGATCACTCAAGAAAAGTTTGAGCTTATGCACTCAAGACAAAAAATGAAGTGTTCAACGTTTTCAAACAATTTCATTCTTTAACAGAGCAAGAAACTGTAAACAAGTTAAAATGTATTCACACAGATAATCATGGTGAATATATGAGATCATTTGATCAATACTGTAAGATGCACGAGATCAGACACGAAAGATCAGTTCCAAAAATTTCTCAACAAAATGGTATTGTAGAAAGGATGAACAGAGCGCTCATGGAGAAAATAAGGTGCATGCTATCACATTTAAAACTCCCCAAAACATTGTGGGGAGAAGCAATGAATACAGTAGTAATATCATCAACTTGTCTCCATCAACACCTTTGAGTGGAGAAATGCCAAATAGACAATGTACTGAAAAAAGCGTCTCCTATAAGCATTTAAAAGTGTTTGGATGTGGAATATTCCAAAAGATGAGAGGTCCAAGCTAAACAGCAAAGCTAAGGAATGCATATTCATCGGATACAGAAGTGATGCATTCGGATATAAGCTTTGGAATCCAGTGGACAAGAAAATTGGCAGAAGACGAGATATTGTTTTCTTTGAAGATCAGACCATTGAAGACAAGAAGAAAGATGTGGAGATCACCGATGAGCATCAAGTAAAAGTTAGTTTGAAGAAATCAACTTTTTCCAGGAGATATGCTAGAGAATCTAGTGGTCAAACAATTGATGATGTTGACTAAAGAGAAATATAGATTTCTCTTGAATTAGTTGCAGAACTAGAGTTAAAGAGGTCAACAAAAAATCATCGACCATCGAGAAAATACTCTGTGAATGAGTATGTGATGATCACAGATGACGATGAAGTTGAGTGCTATGAGGAAGCTATGTAGCATCAACAAAAGAAAGAACTGGTTAGATGCGATTCGAGATAAGATGACATCATTGCATGAAAATCATACTTTATGAGTTGGTTTGGCTCCTAAACGAGCAAAAGACACTCAAGAACAAATAGGTATATGGACTCAACGAAGAAAATTCACAACCAAAGTAGAAGTCACGATTAGTTGTGAAAGACTTTGGTCAGAAGAAGGGAGTTGACTTTGAGAAAATTTTTTCACTTATCATGAAAATGTCATCCATATGAATACTATTTGGATTAGCATCAAGTCTTAATTTGGAAATCGAGCAACTCGATGTAAAAACAACCTTCTTGCATGGTGAATTAAAAGAAGAGATCTACATGGAACAACCAGACGAGTTCGTTGTCAAGAGAAAGTAACACTTGTTATGTAGATTGAAGAAGAGTCTGTATAGATTAAAGCAAGCTTGACGACAATGGTACTGGAAGTTCGACTCTTTTATGGTAAATTAAGAATACATGAAAACTTCCTTAGACCATTGTGTGTTCGTGAAAAAGTTCACGGACAGTACATTCATAATCCTTCTATTTTATGTTGATAACATGCTGATTGTGGGACTAGATAGAAAAAAGATTGTTAAGTTAAAGAATGAACTTAACAAGTTTTTTGCCATGAAAGACTTAAAACCGGCGAAACAGATACTTGAGATTAGTATCACTTGCAATAGGAAGATGAAAAAGCTATGGCTATCACAGGAGAAATATATCAAGAAAGTTCTCAATCGATTCAATATGGATAAGGCAAAGCCGGTCAGCACTCCATTTGTTAAACACTTTAAACTTACTTCCAAACAAAGTTCTTTCACTAATAAAGGAAAAATAGAAATACAGAGAATTCTATATGCATCATTAGTTAGCAGCTTGATGTATGTCATGGTTTGTATGAAACTTGATATTTCACATTCTGTTAGAGTAGTCAGACAATTTCTAACAAATCGGAGCAGAGAGTATTACAATGCAGTGAATTAGATTCTTAAGTATATTAAAGGTACTTTTGAATTTAGTTTGTGTTTTGGAAGTGAGAAGTCTTCGTTGATAGGTTATATTGATGCAGACTTAGCTAAAAGATCAAGATCAGGGTATTTGGTTACATTTGGAGGGGGAGCAGTTTTATGACAATCTAAGCGGCAAAAATTAGTGACATTGTCTACAACAGAAGCTAGATTCATTGCAGCTACAGAAGCTCATAAGGAAATTTTGTGAATGTAAAAATCTTTGACAGAATTGGATTATCAACAACAACAATAAGAGACTCATAGCAATTTATGGTAGAGGCAGAGTTCTATGCAGTTTTTCCATAGTGGTTTATATTAATAACGACAGCAGCGAAGTTGGCAACCTCCTAGGTAGAATCCACCATAGAAGTCCAAGAAATAAAAATTGTAGCAACATTTTTTAATGACAAAATAATTAGCCGACTAGCTTTGGCGGGGGTCCTTGTCGAATCTATATTTACCCAGTTTTTGTTTACATCTGCTGGTTTAGCCTTGAATCCTACATTTGTTCTCATTTCGTCAACTTCAACGTCTCATTTTATTTCAGTGGCAGCTATGATTTTTGGTTCCTCAGTGTTTTCAATAGCATCATTCAGAAGACCTACATTATGGGTGTTGTATCTAAGACTTGCATTCTTAAGAGGAGCAACCATCGTTATTGGACGATGACCATTTTTACATAATTGGACTCCTTCAAAAGGGTTGGAATATTTCTAACTTCCTTCGCAAGAATAATCGTTTGTTTTCACTGATAGTATTAGCTTGATGTTCCAATCTATTTATCTTCTCATAGTTAGGTAGGAAGCTCTTCAGCATTTTCATTAGAGTTGCATACTTCAAATTTGATTCCTACCAATTACTACGTAAGGTTGCTTAAAAGTGTTGTTAAGGACAGTGAGGTCAGTGCACCCTTTCGTCAAAGCTGTTTGAGATTGAATGCACCATAGATCTGGTTCGTTGTTGTTTTTATACCACTTGTTAGAGGAAGCTTTTATTGACTTTGGAAATAGAAAGAAGAATTGCAAAACAAAAAAAAAAAGGAAAATATGAAGAAAATTGTCACGACTTGAAAGGGGGACTAATAGAAATGCTAGGTTAAACGATTAATATCGGGGAGGTTCACCGTCTAACCTAAGGCTGAGTGCGGAAGATTTTTATGAGCAACCTCAGATTTTCTCGAAATAACAAATTTGAGAATACAAGCAATAGTAGAAATATAGAAAATAAAAAGAATATATGTTAATACCCAATACAATACCAAATATCAAAATAAAATATCTTTCTTCCTCTACCTGTAGAGGGGAAAGTCGTTGGGAAAAATAACAAACTTAGTATGGGATGATATACCTACCACTTATCTCTGAAAGTCGATGGGGAAAGTGACAAACTTAGTATGGGATGATATATACCTACCACTTATCTCATTATGCATGCCCACTTAAATCAATACACATGTTTAAAAATTCAAAACGATTTCAAATGGGGCTAACTCATTATGGTTTTCTCACGCAATAAGTATAATAACTGTCCTTTGATAGATCAAATAAAATACGAACCAATTTAATCAATATATTTTATTAATATTATAAACATGAAGAAGATCAACTGTCCTATAATAACTGTGCACTTATCTCATTATGGTTTTCTCACGCACGGCATTAAATTCTCTTCTAATTTTTAAAACGATTGATTAAGCTGACTTTGAAATAAAGTATGGTAGTAAAATAAGCCTACATCAATAATACGATTATATAAAACTATGTGAACAGTGAAAATTGAGGTCACTCAAGGATTCTCTGAACCATACCACAAGGAAAGACTGCGATAACACCGGCAGAGCCTTATAAGGAGAAGAGAAATAGTCAACCAAATAGAAGGGGCTCAACAGCACACCATACCTTGGGCCATTGCGGATACACGCACAAGAGCACACCAAGGGAACACAACCACCCAACCCTGGGTCCAAGGGGATTACACAATGGACTTATAAATCGGGGTAGCAACGAACAAACACTATCCAGGTCCGGTAACAGGGCTAGCTAAGCTCAGAGCCCATCACTCCTATAGCGTGGAGTACCACACAGAATTAGCCAAGGTCAGAGTTTTTCTCCTATTTTCAGGTACAGTACCCTATCCAAACAAGTGTGAGGAGTACCACGACAATCTTCAAACATTGGTGCGTTTGAGCAAAATTCCATGATACTTTCAGCGTATGGGCTCAGCTGAGAGTGCTAGACGATTATCTTCATAATCAACTCCAATAACACAACAGAAAAAAATGGCGTGCGTGAGAAAACCCATCGGCAAGGGCTAGTAAAACTTGGCATCCAAACTCAACTAAGCAGTATAAATCCAGCAAAATATGTACATGCTTAAATAATGTAAAATGCACATGCTTGTAAAAATGCCGACGTCAATACTGGTGGTATCCCACCAAAAATAATATACGTGCATACTAGGCTAGGTATAACGTAATAAATATAATAACTCATACCCGTGTGGTGAGTCCTGCTAAACTCGATAGCCGGTGACTCCTCGGGAATCGTCTTTAGTTCAGCAAATTTCTCTAAATCTGAAAATTAACACAAAGCAGAAACCTCGTTAAGATCTAATAAAGGTCAGAAATGATATAAACAGAGCGACGGGGCAAAAACGGGCACAAACAGTTCGGGTTGACTTTTGTTTGAAAGTCAACAGTCAATAATCCAGCCAATGGTCAAAGTTGATTGTTGACTTTGGTTCGGGTCGGGTCTGGTGGATCAAACCCGATTCGGGTCGGGTCGGTCAGACAAGGCTAGAACGAACCCTGCCTGAATGGGACTGAGTCAGACCAGGCCCAACTCAACCTTGGGCCCGAGTCAACTCGGCCCAGAGACCGAGTTGATTCTGCCTATAGCTGAGTTAACTTGGTCGTCGACGGTTGATCACTGGCGAACGCTTAGGGTCGCGCAAAATGCGATTTTCAACTCCGTTTTTGGCCACATCGCATTCCCAATGTATTTCTCACCTTAGATCCAGTCATTTCCTGTCAAAAATACAGATAAACAACCTTAAATCTAGATTTTTCTCAAATTCAAAAACTCAACCATTTAAACACAGATTTAGGGCGAACGACACTCATCTTCGAAAATGCTCTTCACCAACGACGATCTACTCTTGGAGACAAAGAGTTTGACACCAAAATCGCTCCGAACGGAGGTCGTTTTCTGGCGATGACTTTTCTCTCTCACCCTCTCTCTCTCTGTTGTTTTCTGCGGAAGGAAACAAAACAATAAGATTTTTCAGAAAGCGTTATTGTTTTAAATTTTTATTTATTTTATTATTTTTAATTAATTAATTTATTTTAAAACCATTTATTTTATTTAAAACCTTTTAATAGTTTTCGGGTTTCCGATTTAAATCCTTCCGAACAATTTCCTTCGATAAATTTTGGACGCTCTTCTCCCGTGAATTTAATTTATTTAAAACGTGTAAACGTTAACTTAAAATTTTAATTTATTTACTTTAAATTTCTTCGTACGGGTAATAAGTGACCAAATATTCGTACGTCACTAGTTTCTAAAAATTGGCACACTCGGCTTTAATTTACACTTAAAAAAAATTTGCAAAAAATTTATATAAAATTTTATTTTTATTAAATTTTGACTGATCTCACAAAAATGACAACTGTTCATGCCCAAGAGACCTTCTCTCCTCCATCATCTCTCCTAAAATAGCAGTCTTGACATGCCATAAGGTCTCCTTACAACAAACTGAACCAAGGAATTTTTTAATTTCTGTGTTCATTATGTAGCTCTCATTTTCCTATCTAGTTTGGAGACAAATAATATTTCCTTACACAAAGAATTGTCAAAACTTTTAGTTTCATGGAGCATTGGCGTGACATCCTACTAAAAAATCCTCCTCCCTTGCAACACCACTCATGATATCAACTCAAGTCATTTTCTCTTTCTCTTGAAACCTAAATTCATTACTAGACAAATCAATAAAGATAACTATTATTTCAATGCTGGAACTAAGAAATAAGAGAAGTCAAGCATTGATATGTTGGCATATCACTCGGCATCCGAGCCTTCACCATGGTTAGAACACTTCTGGCATAACTAATTCTAAGAGTGTTTGTCAATTGTTCTACTCTACTTTCTAAAGTACAAGAAATATTATAATATAGTTTTGATGTAATAGGTATTAGAAAGAACGTGGTTTCGAAAGTAGAGAGTTAACTTACACAAAAAAGGGGATTTCTAGGTATTCGGCTTTATGCCTAGCCGAGTACCCTTTTCTTTTTTGTTTCCATGTCATTTGGTGTTCTCTTTTTGGGCGAAAACCTTGAGGGTTGTAATAGGTAGAAAATATTGAATCAAAATTGTGTTAAAGTTGTCTTCTTCAAACTTGGAGTTTTCTTCAAGTTGACGCCTCCAATCAATGAGATATCCCGTCAGTGTGTGTGTGTTTTAGGTTCTGTTTTTGTAAGTGTAAGTGGATTTTATTTATGCTACAATCTTCTCCATCCTCTCTATTTGGAGGTGGAATCTTAAGCAAGGATGTAGAAAACTCTCCATGAAGTAAGACTGGAGAGCTTCTTTTCAAAGAAATCGAAGAGATCAATAGGTGCTGCTGTAGCTCCTATTCGACCGGCTTGCCCTTCAATGAATATAATTTTAATCCCCAACATTTTTGCTCATTATTTTTGGAGGAAGTCATTCTCACATATAGAGCAATAAATATTCAAAACTCTAATCAAGGTGATGTCATTCGCGTGAGTTATATCTTTCCCAATGAGGTTCATTTTCTAGGCCACATTGGTAATCCTTTTATTCTAACACCACCCACTCTTATCATCATATCATCTAATTGACAAAAGTGTTTAGCCACAACATTTGGATGTGTTCTTCACTTCCAAAGCTAGAAGCTATCCAAATTTCAGCTCTGAAGTTCAAATATTGATCATTTTGTTCTTGTGGTAAGTTGTTGCTTTTTTCGGCTAAAACAGTGCATAGCCAAGGCAACTCCTTGAGTTTTAAACTTCCTCCCCATTTTGAAGCACGTCAAGTCTCAGCTGCCATTCTGTATTTAATGGGCTCATAGCCTAGCCCATGTAAAAGCACAACCCATAACATAGCCCAATTGAAGACAAACAATTACATTATGTCAGGCAATGAATATTGATAGAAAAATAAACCATGCCCCTTTCTTCATGAAATTTATTATTTCTTGATTATAACCACGAGTATATTCAACTTGATACCTTTCAACAACGAAAAATAAAATTCAAGAACGCCTTTGAATCAATTATAAGAAATATGACCTCAATCAAACATTACCAATGAGACTAAAATTATTAAACAAAGAGATTAACCATTAACCATTAACCAAACTTGTGGTAAGAACTAAAACTATCAAGTAAGGAACTTGACCTAAAACAAACTTATTGGTTAAACCAAAGCAATCAACTTGATCTTTCAAACTTTGACTTGAAGAATATCTATTTCTTTACAAATAATTTGAGATAAAATTATCATAAAAACTTAAAATATTTAATATATTGGTTCTCTCAAAATTAGTACAAACTTGTATTTAAATAGAATAAAAAAACACTCTAAAAAGAATATTAAATAGCTCAAAGTATTTATAAAAATATATTAAATCCTAAGAATTGTCAAAATATAAAATATGAAAACTCTAAAATGTAAAAAAACTTAACAAAAACAAAATTTTAAAATGTTTTGCGACTTGAAACTAGCACCCTTCAACAATGCGGGTGTTCACTCTGGCCGTGCAGCACACGCGCTATGTCGCTGCTCTATGTCCTTGCACAGGGTGTGTGCTGTTTCCATCCACGGTGTGCCTGCTGCTTCGCCTTGTGTGTCCCATAGTGCGCAAGGTGCACAATCACACACATCAACCCTTCAACTCTCCCAAGGCCTTGCTGCGTGCACCACTTCATGTTTTTTACTTGGTTTGCTTCTAAAGTGAATTCCAAATATCTTTTTAGCTTTTACTTATAATATTTGATTCAAAAACTCTTCTTTTACACTTTCAAAGATATTATCTTACTTTAATGAATCTTTATATATGGTTGGAAAATCATTGAGTGAAGATTTAATTTTTGGCCGTCTTTGATTCATATCATTTCTTCTAGATGATGACCATGCAAAATCAACCTTACAAAGTTTGATTGATGCGACATTTTATAATCTGCTCAGATTTAGTCAAGCTACTAAATGAATTCCAGTTTATGATGAGGCTGTTAGCTTAAGAGTTGATCTTGTTATTTAGAAGTTCGTTAACAGTGGGTACTAGGTTGCTTATCTTTTTGTTTTTCTTATTTCCGTTGCACGAATATAACATATTTGCCAAGATGTTTCCAATTTAAATGGAGATGATTCCTTCAAAAAATCTCTTATCACATAAGTCTTATTTCTCTTTTTTTAACATCATCATTTTGGTATCAGAGGCTCACAAGAGATTCATTAGAAGCAACAATCTTCTAAGAAGATATTAGGCAAAACATGGCACCAAAGAGTACTTCTATTCAACCATCAATACAAAAATTTGATGGTTACTATAATCATTGGGCAGTGCTCATGGAGAAATTTTTTTATCGAAGAAGTATTGGAATGTGGTAGAAAATGCAGTTCCTGTAAAAGTAGAAGGTACGACTCTTACTGATGCACAAAAGATGAAGAGCATAAGTTGAAGGATCTTAAAGCTAAGAACTATCTGTTTCAAGCATTAGATCGTTTTATTTTGGAGACAATCCATCAATAAAGACACAGCAAAGAATATTTTTGACTCCATGTAGCAGAAATATCAAGGAATAACATGAGTAAAGCATGCTCACTTGCAAGCATTACGAAAGGAGTGTGAAGTTCTCCACATGAAGGAAGGAGAATATGTGAACAAGTACATTGCCCATGTTCTTGTTATTGCTAGCAAAATGAAAGTGAATGGTAAAGATTTGAGAGACTTTGCTATTGTGGAAAAGATTACGAGGTCAGTGACTTCCAAATTCAATTATGTTGTGTGCTTTATTGAAAAATCTAATGATACAAGTACTTTATCAATTGAAGAGTAGCTTACTAGTGCCCGAACAACACACGAGTAACACTGTAGAAGAACAACATGCTCTGGAGGTAACTCATGGAGATCAATATGGAGGATGAGAGAGAAGGCATGGGAGTTTCAGAGGTAGAGGCCGTAGAAGAAGCAGACAAAGCTTTGACAAAGCAACGGGGAAAATGCTATTCTTGCCAGAAGCCTGGGCGGTTTCAGTGGGAATGTCCAACCTAGAAGAAAGGAGTGGGAAATTTTGCAGAAAGCCCAGTGGAAAGTTAGGAGCACATGTTAATGGCTTATGTTGAAGAAAAGGAGAAACATCAAAACACACCTAAGGTTTCTTTACTCTAGATGCAATGATCATACGTGGGAAAAAGGATTATTTCTCTGTTTTTGATGACTAGTTCATAGAATTGGTAAAGCTGGGCAATAATTCTGATATAGTGGTCAACGGGAAGGGCAACCATAGGCTGTAAATTAATGGAGTTGTTAGAGTCATCTCAAGAGTTTTTTATGTTCTAGAACTAAAAAATAATATGTTTAGGCATTTGACAGTTGCAAGAGAAAAAGTTGACTTCTTTGTTACGCGGCGGAGCTTTGCGATTGTACGTTTGTGCAGTTGCGCTTTAAAGGTTTGCAAACTCTATAGTAGAAACAAATGGTGAATGGTTTGCCATTACTAAAGTCTCCCTCAAAGCTGCGCAAATATTGTCTTGTGGGGAAGCAACAAAGATATCCATTTCTAATGAAAATCTCTTGAAGAGCTTCACAAATCTTGCAGCTTATTTATGATGATATCTACTGGCCCATTAAGCCAACTTCAAATAGCAAGAAAATGTATTAGCTTCTTTTACTAATGATTACAGCCAAAAAACGTACGTGTACTTTTTGGTAGAAAGATTAGAAGATTTTGTCGTTTTTATTAGTTTCAACATATATGTTAAGAAAGCAACATACATGTCTCTCAAAAGTCTGCATACAGATCATTAGGAGAGTTTACATCTCGAGAATTCAACAATTTCTATGATGAACATGGAACACAAAGTCCACAACAAGGAGTCGCAGAATGAAAACATCGCACCATCATGAACTTTGTTTGCAGTATGCTATCAGAAAAGAATGTGTTGAAAACATTCTTGCCAGAGCAGTAAATTGGATTATTCATGTTTTAAATTGTAGCCACATTGGGAATGAAGGACAAAAAACTTGAAGAAGCCGAGAGTGGAGTCAAGTTGTAAGTTTAGCATTTCAAAATTTTATAATTATATCACAGAGAATTATAGTAGGCAATGATGTAGTATTTGAAGAAAACCAAAAGTGGGAATGAGATAAGTAGTACGAAGCAAACATCTTTGTGAGCTGGAATGGGAAGACAACGAAAAGGAATTAATCGAAAAACCATATGAAGAAGAGAATATTGTTGATGTATAATCAAAAGAGTATCTTACCCCTAGTGAAGAAACTTCTTCTGAATGCGTTGAAGGAAGGAATATGAGGCAGTCAACTTGGTTGAAAGATTATGTAACAAGTGAAGTTTTATCTGATAAAGAAGCAACGTTTCTTGCTATGTATGCAGCTGCTATAGATCCTCTTAATTATGAAGAAGCTGCGAAGAGTGAAAAATGGAGAAAGACCGTGGAGGTTGAGATAGATATGATTGAGAAAAATGGCTCATGAAGTTAATCAATCTACTTGAAGGAGCCAATATAGTTGAAGTAAAGTTACAACACCAAACTTAATAAAAAAGGAGAAGTTGATAAGTTTAAGGCGAGACTGGTAGTAGAAGGGTGTGCTTAACAATATGGAATAGATTTTACAAAAGTCTTTGCTCTTATGGCTCGTATAAATACTGTTCGGTTGGTAATTGCTTTTGCTGCTAAAAAAGGGTGGCACATTCATCAATTAGATGTGATGTTTGCATTTATACATGGAAAATTAATTGAAGATATTTTTGTACAACAATCTTGTGATTATATTCAAGGAGTTGAAAGTGTACAAGTTGAGATAAGACTTTATGGGCTTAAACAAGCTCCACGTGCTTGGTACAACCGTAGTGAAGCATATTTCATACAGGAAGGATATTAGAAATATGACTATGAGCATACTCTCCTTGTCAAAATAAACAATGAGGGCAATGTGTTAATTGTAAGCTTACATGTTGATGATCTTCTTTTCACGTTTGAGAACTTGATGAAGCATGAGTTTGATATGACTAATCTTGGAAAAATGAAGTATTTTCTTGGTCTTGAAGTCTGGCAAAAATTAGGTTGAATCTTTATTAGTAAAAGAAAGCTGCTAAGAAGATGTTGTAATGTTTTGGAATGAATGAAAGCAACCATTTGTTTTGTAATGTTTCAAGCTCTTCAAGGATGAAGGAGGAACTAAGGTAGACAATCTAGTAATGCATGGTCGTAGTAAACATAAATATGTTCGTTTTCACTTCCTTCGAGAACTCACTCGAGTAGGTATGATAAAGCTGGTTCATTGCAACACTTTGGAACAAATCGTTGATGTTATGACAAAATTGTTCAAGGTGGATGATTTCCTAAACTTGTGTGCAAAGCTAAGAGTTCTTGAAAAAAATAATACAAATTAAATGTTTTCTAGCGTTGAGGAATTGTTAGGATTTAGTCGAGCTAGTGAATAAATCTTAGTTTTTTGTAAAGAATTGGTATTATTATTTAGAA
Organism: Begonia peltatifolia; assembly: GCA_022433055.1. Classification (NCBI taxonomy): domain Eukaryota; kingdom Viridiplantae; phylum Streptophyta; class Magnoliopsida; order Cucurbitales; family Begoniaceae; genus Begonia; species Begonia peltatifolia. The sequence goes on from CM039521.1 coordinate 17,238,590, forward strand.
TTGGTATTATAGCTAAAGATATTTCCAATTTAAATGGAGATAATTCCTTCCTAAAATTCTCTTATCGCATAAATCTTATCTCTCTTTTTTAAACATCATCGTAACCTTAATTGTTCAGATTTTTCTTATAATTCCCAAACTTTGAGGTGAACATGTGACAAAATATCAATTGCAAAAGCACAGACCCGTTGTTCTTCCTTAACTTTTCCTCCAACCCACATTCTTCACAAAAATTAGGCTGCGTTGCCTCTCAAGATAACCTAATGCAAAAGAAAGAAATTCTCACAAAGATGATGCTCCTTCTTTGGATCCAGTAGTGGGTAAGCCAGAGCTAGTGGGAGGAACAACAGAGACAAGACGTGGTAGAAACATTCTTGTAGCCATTGATCAAGAAGATGAGAGACATGAGATAGAAGAAGAGCCATAAACATTCTCTTAACCACTCGTTATGAACCCAATGGCAAGCAAGCCTTCGACTGGGACCCTAATTTTTTTTTTTTCCAAGTATCTAAAAGAGTATGTCTAATAACTTATACATGTATATCTATACAAAATATGAATTATACGGTGCGAGTGCTCATTTTATTAATGCAAGTTGGACTTAATAATTTTTTGTGCATTAATGATGGTAATGAATAAATTATTGCTATGATTATTGAAAAATGGTTGTTAAATTGGAAAATCATTGTGCTCTTTCAATTTATTGAAAACAATCAAATTTATAATATGAGCAAACCACCTTTCATGTATGTAATCACCATCTGCATCAAAGCCTTTCCGATTTCTAATACTTCTAACTAAGTTTAAATATGACAAAGCAACGTCATCAGAAGAAGCATGGTTATTTGTGATGGTCCACTTTCTTTATTCTCTAATCCAACAGACCATTTTTAATAATTATAACAATAATTTCTTTTTTAGGACTAGGAATGACAAAAATCAATAATTTAACACCATGCGATTTCAGATTTTGTATAGACGTTCATGAATCAATGGTTAAACATACTCTTGCAAATATTTGGAAAAAAATGCTTCAACTTAACTCCATGTATCAATAATTACACATACTCTTGCAAATACTTGGAAAAAAAAAATACTTCAATTTACTCCTCCTTAGAATTTAAAAACATCTTTTGCTACAATTTGGTGACTAGAAATATAACATATGAAATTTTAGGAATAAATTTGATTGAAATAGTTGTTTTTAGTTTTATTTTATAATTGTTTTAAGATTTCATTTTTGTTTGTTAAGCATGTTAATAAGAGTGAATAATGGTCGAAACTGATTGAAAGAACATGATTTTAATTATCATTGGATTTTCTTAGTAGCTATATGATTCGTTGTTCAAGATGTACATTTATGACAAAAGTTTAAGAGTAATTAATTTTAATGACGGATAGTGGTTATTAATTACATGATGAGGTAGGAAACTTAAATGTTGAATTTATCACTTCCACAGAGTTTGATTTCTAATTTGAATTGATTAGGTTTTTTGAATGATTCAATTATGTTTAATTTGAGGATTGATTTTAAAAAATTAGGGTTTTCAATTAGGGGCTAAATTTTAAGAAGATCGCTACAATTGTATTAGAGCCCTAGGTTTTAATGATTATGTAGATTGTTTGTATGCTCATTGCGCATTTGGAAGAACATCAATTGACAAGTTAGTATTTTCTTTCAAAAATGTTTATTTTGATAAATTTAAAAAGTTTTTTTTTTTTAAACTTTTTAATGTAGATCCCATGACTAACTGTAAAGGAGCTAACACTGAACGAGACGAAGTTTTCAATCGCATGATGGAATTACTAGATAGGCATTTACGACAAATTGACCAATTGATACAAGCAACAAATATGACAGCTTAAGCTAATGCAGTAGCCCAAGTGTTAAATCGACCCTAGGCGATTGATTTTAACTATGAGAGATTTATCACGCTTGATCCTCTGACTTTTGAGGGCAACTTGTTTGACATGGCAACTTTTGAGAATTGAATTCGTACTGCAGAAGAAATATTTGAGCACGCAAAAATTACAGAAATTGAGAAAGTAACTTGTGTGTCTTCTATGCTCAAAAGAGAAGCGTATTTCTAGTGGATCTTAGTGAAAGTGATGCATGAAGTTTCTTCTATGACTTGGGATCAATATTAAAGTCTCGTTTGTGAAAAGTATTTCAATGACACCAAGAAAACTGCAAAGGTGGAAGAATTTTTAGCTTTGAAGCATATAGGAACTGTAACAGAATATGTGCACAAATTTGATGAACTTTCTCGATTTGCTCCTCTTATAGTAATGAATGATGCATTGAATGTAGAACGCTTTATCCAAGGTTCGAGAGCTGAAATATTCAAAGATGTCATGACAGCTACAAAAAGAAACGCCTCATTTTAATTTGTTGTAGAAAAAACACTGAAAGCAGAGTTTGGAGAGCAGAAAGTTATTCAAGGCCAAAAATTTACGAGAAGATTTAGTCAAGCAACTCTAGCAATCAAAAAAAATTTCCTCAACAACAATCTTCTCGGTCCAAAACAGCAATTCCACAAATTTCAATGGGGTAGCTCTTAAATTTATTAAGAAGGAACCAGCCATCCACACAGTGATGCCTAATCGTCAGATATGCCAAAAATGCAAAAAATCTCATGTTGGAGAATACATGGGGATTTAGGCATTCTTTAATTGTGGTCAAGCTACCCATTTTGTTAAACATCGTCCTAAGAATAAAGAAGAGCAAAAAAAGGCTGTTGCTAGATTCTTGGCAATGACAAAGAAAGAGGTTGAAGTAAGCATCTATGTGGTAACATATTTGCTTTCTATTTCTGGTATATCATTTCGTGGGGAACGCATTACCTTACATCATTAATCATTCAACGAAACTAAAGAATGCAATAAAATGGCTAGAAATTTCTTTAGAGTAGCTACACCTTCTAGTAAGGTGATAAGAATGAATTCAATAATTCGGGGATGCACAGTCCAAGTCGAGCATAAGTTTTGGAAGCAGACTTAATAGTTTTGGCGACGCAAGACTATGATGTCATTATCAGCAAGGATTGGTTGTCTTAATGTTGTGCAACTATTGATTGTCGTTAGAAAATAGTCAAGTTTGAACCACTAGAGGAAAAACCTTTTTTGTTTTATAGTGATGTCACAGGATTAATATTTCCTACAATATCAGCCATGAGAGCTCATAAGGCGATAAATAATTGGTGTTTGTGCTTTCTTGCAAGCATCGTTCGCCTTCAATCTAATGATGTGACTATTTTGAAAAATATGTCGATAGTTAGAGAATTTCTTGGTGTATTCCCCAATGGCGTGATAGAATTACCTCCACAAAGAGAACTAGCATAGAGGTTTTGCAAAGGACCACACCTATTTTTAAAGCTCCGTATAAAATGACACTCACTGAATTATAGGAGTTGAAAATATTATTAGAGGAGTCATTAGAAAAATGATTTATTCAACTAAGCTACTCATCATGGGAAGCACTTGTATTGTTCGTGAAAAAGAAAGATGAGTCTTTGAGACTATGTACTGACTACAGAGAACTTAATAAAGTCACTATAAAAAACAAATATCCATTTTCAAAAATAGATGACTTATTTGATTAATTAAGAGCAGCACAAGTGTTCTCTGAATTAGATAAGACTACCATCAATTAAGGAAAGAATATGTTTACAAAATAGCATTTCGCACTCATTATGGTCATTATGAATTATGAGTTATGCCATTTGTATTAAAATTAATGCACCATCAACATTTATGGATTTAATGAATCAAGTATTTAAGGATCACGTTGACAACTTTGTAATAGTATTTATTGATGATATCATCATTTACTCTTGTAATAAGATAGAGCACAAAGAACATTTAAGGATTGTCTTATTGATCTTGAGAAAAGAGAAACTTTATGCAAAATTTTCTAAATGTGAATTCTAGTCTAGAAAAATGATTTTTTTATGTCATATGATTTCTATAAAAGTTGTATCAGTTGATCGTGAAAAGATTGAAGCAGTCAATAGTTAGCCTCAAACCCAAGAATGTTGGTAAAATACGAAGTTTTCTTTGTTTGACAGGTTATTATAGAAGATTCGTAGAAGAATTATAAAAAAAATTAATCTCAGCTCCAGTGTTGACGATAACCTCAAATACTGGAAAATTTGTTGTATGTAGAGATGCTTTGAAATATGAGTTGAGATATGTAGTCATGCAAGAAGGCAAAGTAATGGCATACGCATCTATGTCGCTGAAGGAACATGGAAAGAAGTACCCAGCTCACAATTTGGAACTCGTTGTAGTGGTTTTTGCTTTAAAAATTTGGAGACATTATTTATACGGTTAGAGATGTGAGATCTACATAGACCATAAAAGTTTTAAATATTTCTTTACACAAAGAGTTGAATATGAGATAATGCAAGTAGTTCAAATTAGTGAAAGATTATTATGATTGTGGGATCATTTATCACTCCTAAAAGGCTAATATAGTAGTTGATGCTCTGAGCAAAAAGGTTTCTTTAAAAGTTTCAACTCTTAAAATCTATCCACGAGAATTAATCAAGAAATGCAAGGGCTAAAGGTGGAAGTTGTGCCTCTTTATTTATTTGAATTATTATATGCAAATTTATGAAGATAAAAGTGAAAATTCTAACATAACTCAATTTACCCTTTGATGAACAACGAAATCAATTGTGCAAAATCCCTTAACACACAAACTTGACTCTCCCTTTCTAACTATTTTGGTATCTCTTTGCAGATGATGAAGGGTACGGTTACCCACAACTCATCAATTAAGGGAATAAATCTCTCCCAATTCTTCATATGCTAGTATACAAGAGAAGAGAAACAAGCAAACTAGCCAGAGCTATGTCCTTGAGATATGAGCCATTAGACAATTTGATTCAATGGTTTTAGTGGATTGATTGAAATGGAGCCGCTTTTGTTCTTGATATAGTTTTAGAATTTTGGAAGGAATGTTTTAATATTGTGTTTAAGGTTGTCAATCTTAAGAGCAAAAATGATTTTTTGGTAGGGCTAGCTATAAAGTTTAATGAGTGGCCTCTTGTGAATGTCTCAGGCACCATGAGAGATATGGTAATCATCTATTCCATTTACCAAGCCATGCTCAATCCACAAATCTTGGTGCCATGGAGTAGTTCCAAACAAGTCGAATATGGTGAAACAACACTTTTTCATTGGCGAGTTTCAAGCATAGTAGTGTGTCATTAAATTTAAAGGAAGTCAACTTGAATAGTAATTTATCTTCCCACTTTGATTTGTCATGAATCCTTTTTGAAATCATGGAGATGTATGCTGGTTGAGTTTGAAAAAGAGCCCTTGAGCTTAAACCAAAATGTCTCCTTGTTTATTGATAACAATTTGATCTGACTTTTGAGCTATTATCAATTGCATTGTTGGTGGTTAATTGGATTCTTACTACATGTTATTATGAAGAGTTACTCATTATTTTATGTGATAGTTAAATACTTTGTGATTCAAGTTAAATGTCGTGGGATTATGTTGGGAGAAGAAAGAAGAGAGATTACCAAAGGTTGGCCGTGTGCATGTTTTGTCATAAATGACATCTGATTAGGAAGGTCCACCACACCATTCGGCTCTCTTACTTTTATGCCTAAATTTTTAATGTCTTTGGGCTGTTGATATTGATGAAGACATTAGTAGTTGACTTACTTACGTGGATGAATTTTTCTTAAGGTCTGCTTTTCAAATTACATTATTGATTTTGCTTTTCAAGAAAAGGGAGGTCAAATTCTTAATAAGAGTCAAAGACTTTCTTGAGCACCTTGGGGAAATAATTTTTTGTTACATACGAGTTTGAACTTTTGGAAGAAGTTAGAGTTAGGAAAGTTGAAGCAATTCCGGATTTGAGGACAAATAAGATGATGTGTCACGTGATCCCCTCATAAGATTTCGAGCCAAATTTTATTCTAACTTCTTTGCTCTTGTTGTAGGTTTTTCTTTCTTAGATTGCTTAGATTAGAACATCATTTCAATACACAAAGAAGAGTTCAATCAATCGACTCATGAGAGCATTGGCACGAAAGATGACACAGACTTCTTGCTGTCATCCAATAACATTCTCATCATCTTTGACCTTTTCCTCGTTCAGAGTTTGAAAATAAATATTAGCTCAAAATGCATAAAAAAGAGACCAGGAATTTGAACCAATGATCACCTAGCACAGATCTCAAGTTAATTTATCAATCATTGATGCATCACTCTTGGAAGCACATGAATTCTGGCTATTTTAATTTATGGATTTTATTTCAAACATTGCACAATTTTCTTAGGGTTTAAGGGCTCATATTTTAGTATTATATTTGTAATATTTAGGTTGGGGCAAGAAGTCAAGGACTAGCCTTAGATCCTTTTTTCTGCTTGGCTATTTGGAGTAAGTCAAGCCAAGCACTTCATTCCTCTTTTTGCTTTACCTTTGTAAAAAGCCCATTAGGGTTGCAACCCTAATTCCCTCTAGGAGTTCTATATGACCACCCCTATGAGTTGTTATAAACCTTAGTTTTGATGCAAAGTAAAATCGTTTGTAAATTTCATCTTCAAGCTTGGAGGTTACTCTTTAAGTGGTCAGCCCATTCGATGAATAACATGTGAATTGAAGTTTGGTGTTTTGGTTCCACACCTTGTGGGTGTGGGTGGAAATCTTTTCTTGCTAAACCATTCTCTCCCTCTTTTCATAGAGGTAGATATCTAGCAAAGGTTTCAAAAACTCTCGCATCACAACAAGTTGGAGGCCTTCATCCAATAAGGCCGAAGAATACCAAGGAAGAGCAATAGTAGCATTTTCTGGACCAATCTACAATTGCAGTGACCATATCTTTCCATCCACAATGATTCAGCCCCTCATTTTGGGATACGCCCATTCTCACGTATAGAGTAAGAACTTATGCAAAAATTATAAGAAGACATCAATCGAGTGAGTTATGCCTCCTTAAAGGAGATCTATTTTCTCGACTAGATTGGTAATCCTTCTATCCAACGCTAACCACTCTATTCAAAATAACTTTCGCTTCACGCATCTTTTTTCCGTCAAATTTGGAGCGCATCTTATTCACTTCCTCCATGAGAAGTTGTCCAAACGTCAGCATCATTTAAACTAAATTGTGGGTTGGAAGTCTAGTTTACTAGTCTATCGATAGTCAAGGATAAGTCCACCACTCATGGGATGGGTAGACCGGTCTAGTAACTTGTCGACTGTGGTGATCGACTGGGATATTTTTTGGTCGATCGCTTTGGTCAACTAGGCCTTGGGATGAACTGTTGGGTTGATATGAGATTTGGACTTCCTTGGATTTTAGTATACTGGGGCTCTGTTCTCATGATTCTTATTTTGATATGTATTCACTTATACGTATAATGACATGTTTATATTTTTAAGACATACTCATTTTTATACTATATGTATTTTTTTTACTAGACATTTTTATCTGAGCATGTACATTATTTTACTGGTTATCTTAGTCGTAAATCAAGTTTGATTGGACTATGTGCAAATTCTATTTTTTTTTTAATGCACGTTCAACTATTAAAGAATATGTTTATTTGTTGTTAATTATAAGATAATTGTCTGTGTAGTGTCCACATACACAAAACATTAAACCTAATTACGGTCTTTGTGGCTTTTATGATTGTTAAATATCGTCATTGTTATTTTACGTGTCTATGTCATGTCGTGCCTTGAGAGTCTATTTTCACTGAGATATTTATGTTATCCTGTGGAGCCCTATTTCATGTATCTAGCACAATAAATAGGCTAAAAAGGAAATGGACTAAAAATGAGCGAAAAAGCTTGAGCATGCCGCCATGGCTAAGTTTGAGGATTCTGTCTGGCAAGAAAAAGACACACACCAGGAAGCAGACTTGCTCGCATCAAATCCTAAGGAAATCGTTTTGCAATTGAAATTCTGCCAAAAGGAATATTTTATTTTCTGGTAGTTCTCAAAACGGAGGGGGAAAAAGGGTGAGGGAGAAGGTTTCAGAGAGAGCAGGAGGCATGGCGTAGAAGTCTCAGGTGGACCAGAAGAAAAGGAAATGGCAAGAATCAGCTCTCAACATCTCCAGTGGAGCAAAGAGAATCAACAAGATCTTGGCCATGGCTGATTTCTGGCCCCACCCCTCTCTCACTATTCCATGAGTCTGTGGCCTTTTGTAAAATGAAAGAAACCTCATTCTCCTCCTCCTTGCTCTACAGATGCAGGCATGCTTACTCTTTCTGTGGTCCCTTTTCTCATTCTTCCTTGCCTTTTCACCGCTTGAAACCTATCGTAAATAAACTCGTAGGCATGAATTTTTTTTTGCCACAAATATATAAATAAGCTCGTAGAAAGCTTAGGGATGATCTCTTCGTCGTCATCACAGACTATTGCAAAAAAAAAAAAAAAAACTCATAATTTTCTTTTGAAGCTTCTCTCGCATTGCGAACTGTTCAACCTAAGATTGGAACAGAATTTGACCAACTTTAAGATGAAGATAGGCATAAGAAGGAATTCTTAGCTTCTTTTAAACTTAACAATCTAAACCAAGAACATCAAACTGTCAAATATATAAATATGGGATGCAGATTAACCAAATTCCAGGCACTAATGATAAGATCTAAAGCAAATTTACTGCACAGTACCAAAAAGAGACAAGGAAGGTCACGAAGAAGGGTGATTTGGCCCTTGTCTTTATCTCCCACAAATTTGTTTAACTTTACATGTTCATCTACGTTATAGGGCCTGTCTTCCTAAGAAATTCTATACATTTTATTGCAGCCTTTTCATTTCAATCAGCATCACTGGTTTTTCATTAGCTTTCACTTAAAGTTGCTGTATTTAGTTGCAGCACATGCTGCAAATTGCTTTTTTGAGTTCCATCAATATCAACCTTGAGATTATTGAGATCAATGGCAATTTCTCTTATTCGATACAGAGATATATGTATACATATAAATATATATTTCTAGTTATACACAAGAAATTCGAATCAAGATGACTGAAATCATCGTCATTCATGAATATAAAACTGGTTCATACGCTGACTGATTCACATCTCCATTTTTAGACTACTATCTTCCATCGAAGCTGAAAAAAAAAAGCAAGTGAAGAAAGTTAAGTTTCAATCGTACTAGATTGACCTATATTTAAAGAAAATAATCTTATCTACCTGTATATGGGTTAGGTGGAAAAGTTGTTGATCTTCCTTGATCAAATCCAATGTTGTAAAAGTTTTGTAAATCCGCATTCCATGTTGAAGGAGGCTGTTTTCCCTGAAATTTCCATGAGATTCTTTTTTAGAAAACTTAGATTTATCAGTTGAGTTTTGCAGATTTTTTGTATAGTTCCCGTGATTACTGCGAAGCATGAAGAGTCTATGAATCTTTCTGGGATGATCGACACTGGTGCGCTAATCGTTCGATGAAGGCCGACTTCGGAGGGAGTTATGGGCATTTCCAATGCAGAACAGGGAAGCATTTGTGGTATTGGATTGAACTGTGTGTAAGCTGAATTGTTTGCTGCTGTTGAAATTCCTCCTACATTTGGAAAGTTCGATTGCCAAGACTGAAATACCTGCAGATTCATGAGTCAGAAGATTATCAGGAAGAACAGACAGAGATTAGTTAGTGCAGTTGATTACTCATACCTCTTTCGCAAAGAGTTCATCAACATTGAAGTCAAGCCTGGGGTTCAAGGCCGCTAATTTCATCGATAGAAGCTGTATTTGAAAAGTTTGAAGACTTGAGAAGGTGTAGCAATAATGGTGATTTTAATTTTTCTGAATGTGAAAGTAAAAAAATAAAATTTTTTAGAGCGTTTGAAATTTGCCTCTACTTGGCGTTGAAGAGATTGAACGTAGTTGATGATTTCGTCTAACATTCCAGCTTTTCCTGTGATTTTGTTGCATCCTGGGACTAAATCCTGCAAATATCTCATTCTCTCGCTGATCTTCTCTCGTCTCACTCTTTCTGCGAGGCTGTGGCTGTCTGTCGCTTGGCCTCGGCGTGCTCGAACATGGATGTAGTCTGGCTTTTGAACCTCCGAAGCTTTTGAATTGTTTTCTTTGGAAGTGTCGGCTGAGGTTTCTGTGTTGTTGTTGGTTTTAATGGTGTTTTGGTCTGTGATCTTTGATTCTGCTTCTTCTGCGCTGGATTTGATCTTCTTCTCTCTGATGTCTTCTCCAGAAGAAACCTGTAAAATATCAGAAGCTCTTTCACAAGAATTGTTTATTTTTAGAGAAAATTTCAGTGGTTTTCAGGAGAACTGACCATGGCATTTTGTATCTTTTCAGCTTTCCTCTTCTTGAAGCCATCTCTTCCAGCGACAGAGTTCATCTTCTCCGTTAATTCTTTACGTTTGACCTCTCCGGCTGCCAGAGCCACCATTGCAGGTTTGCAGCTGGAAGCTCTAGAAACAGAGTAACGCTCTTCAAGCTCAGCACTCCCTTTCACCATGCCAGACGACCCGAACTCCATACTGGGCATCTCCAACTCCGGCCAGACCATATCCATGCAAGGGTCGGGCTTTAACGAGCCTACTACTACCTCTCCCAGCGCTGAATCAACTCTGCCCATCAAACCCTGAAAGCTTTGGACCTGGGTCGCCGGTATCGGAGAAGAAAACAGACTCCTAAACTCATTAAAACAATTATAGGAGCTCAGACTCTTTTCCGGCTCTAGTGGCCGTTCTTCTTCACATTTGTGGCGACCTCTCTGTCTCTCCAGGACCGTCATGTCCGTAGAGCTCCCATTGGCAGTGAAACAGTGCAACATTTCCGGCAGCGCAGTGTTCATCGAAATCAACCTATTTTTCCTACCAAGAAAACACAAAACTAAAGTGATTTCCTAGGAAGAAGATAATTGCTGCAATGGAGATCGTCAAATATTATATACTCTCGTCCACTTCAAAACACTGTTGGTTTGTCCCTTCACAGTTCACAGACAACGTAAAACTTCAAGAATTCGTTGACGCGAAGAATGTATAAGAGAGAGAAGCGAGAGGCGAAATTTAAGAGGGAAGAGGAGGAGGGTGGGGTATATATAAAAAGGGCAAAAATTTGGACGGCGTTGGCGCCGGAATCTGACAACTACTGTCGCCGGAATAATTAAGAGAGAGAAACAGGTGGGGCATTAAGCTATATAGCAATGGAATGTAATCCATAACCAGAGGCCATGGGCTGTGGGCCCTACTGACATGACCGCCACGTGGTACTGTCCGGAGCAGCCACCGAAACGGAGTTTCTAAGTATAAACAGTTGTCGTTCGAACGGAGATTCTCCAAGCCACTATCTCGTTCGAACGGGAGATTCTCTAAAACTAATACAATATACTAATGGATCTGCTTATAAGCATCCAACTTATGAACCAACTTATGCCACATCTCGGATTTAAATTTAACATCATAATTCCATACCATATTGTTGTTCAATTATGTCAACAGTTCAAATTAATATGAATAAGGGGAAAAACCCCTAAACTATTGATTTTTTTTAAATATTCTTAAACTAACAACAATAACAAATTCAACCTTCAACTATCATACACCTAATAATTTAACTCATCGCAGCACCTCAATTGTTCATCGTTCAACATTTTTTGCCTAGAACGGTGGGCTGATCTAAACGAACAGTCTCTCATTCTGTTGGCAAGTCAAGGTGGGGTGGAACGAGGAGGGGAGGAACCCCATTTTTATTCCACGTGCAATGCATGTGGAACTAGAACGAAAGGTCTTGTGGAGGGTGGATATTCCCCGTTCCACGTGCATTGTATGTGGGGTGAGAACGGGGGATCCTGTCACTAGACAACCCCCCGTTCTCAGAAGTCCATTCTTACGGGATGAAAACAGGAGGTCTCCGCCCTCCACCCCCCACCCACCCACACACCGGTCTTAGAGAATGGAGGGTCAGAGCCTCTATCGGGGGGCTTATTTTGAAAATATTTCGAAAGATTGGCTCCCTGACAGAGGATTCCTACCATTAGACAGCCTCCCATTCTCAATTATTTGACTAGAGAACGACCCCAGTTCTCTGAAACGGACGACCGATCTCAATAGTTGAACTAGAACGGGGGCCGATTAGCAAGAACGGAGGGTCGATCTCCAAAATTATATAAGGAGACAGCCTTCCATTCTCACTTCCAACTGGCAAAAAATTTAAAATTTCTTGACTATTTTCTTGCTCCGACAAATTTTCTTTATATTAGTGACGTTGATAGATTCTAATTCAAGTACATCGGTTGTTTAGACGAGACAACAACTTGGGATGCCAATATGAATTGGTATTCGTCCTCTACGCTTACATTTGGTGATCTTCGAGCATTCGACCACTTAGAAGGTAATGAAGAAATAGAGGTGCATTCGACTTCCAAAACTCTAGACGATAAGCTTCGAACATCGGTCAGCTCGAAGGATGATGAGGTGAAAAGTATATCGATAAGGGAAAAAATCTCAATGGAATTTTATTTGGGTAAAAAATATAGTTTTTTACAGAAAATTAGAGAAGAAATAGTCGAATATGCCTTAATAAATGATTATGGGATCAAATTCACCAAAAGTGACTCTCGGCGACTGACAATCATATGTGAGAGTGGCGACTGCATAGTTTCAAGATACAAAATGAGCTTACATTTTAAATAAAGTGTGTGATTGATTCTCACAGTTGTTCAAAAAAAATTGAGAATCAACACGCTACAGCAAAATTAGTGGCAAATCACTATTTGGATAGGTTCAAAAATTAACCTATGTTGAAAATCTCTTTCATTATCGAAACAGTTAGGAAGAATTTGAATGTCAACATTACACCTAGTCTTGTTAGAAGAGCAAAAAACAAAATTTAAAAACTTAATAAAGGCCTAAATGACGAATAATACAAACTACTACGGTCGTACGCGGCAGAAATACGTATATCAAATTTAGATAGCTCATTGTTCATAGGCACTTACTTGGTAGGCAATGACGATAATCAGTCATGCGTATTCACTTGCAAGACAGATTTACTACAGTTTGGCAGACCTACTATCTGTTTGGATGGTTGTCATCTGAAGAGTTCGTGTCCCGATCAATTACTCACAACCATTCGTATTGATGGCAACGATGACATATATCTAGTTGCAGTTGCCAATGTGGAATCAGAGTATAGGGACTCATGGATGTGGTTTTTACAAATATTAAAGGAAGACATACAAAGTGAAGTGGACTACGGATGGACATTTGTTTCGGATTGACAAAAAGTATAATGCAGTTCTAATTGTTGTTTCAAATATTGGAGCCTTGTGGTAGTTATATTGTTTTATGTTAACTTTATTTTTCTTTTAAATATCAGGGTTTGTTGTTTGCTGTGCAGGATGAATTACCATTAGCTGAACACCGTTACTATCTCCAGCATATGTATGCAAATTTCAAAAACAATTTCAGAGTAGAGTATACAGAGATGTAATGTGGAATGCGGGTAGGGTAACCACAAGTTATTATTTCGAGATAGAAATGATGATATTAAATTAGATTAAACCGGATGCTCACGCATATCTTTGACGTATAAAGCTTAGATATTGAGTTAGTTATGCATTTTCTTCAATTTCCAAATGCAAACTAAGATTGAATAATTTATGTGTCATTCAATGCAGTTGTATTATTTACTAGGAACAAACCAATCCTGACCATGTTCGAGATTATCCGAAAGTGTTTGGTAACTCGGGTAGTGAAAAAATATGAGAAGTTGGAGTCGTCAACGGACATCTTGTATTCGCAGATAAAAAAAAACCTTAGACAGCTTGAACGTGCAGCTCGAAATTAGAGCTCTGTGTTTGCGAGAGCTGCATGATTTGAGGTCAGTAAAGATAACGAACAATATATCGTCGACATAAATGCATGTGTGTGCAACTGTTACAGGTGATAGCTTATCGGAATCACATGTGTCTATTTCATCCAATGCATGCATTTCTTGAGACAATCACTAGAGAATTACGTGTATCAATACTATCATCGAAAAACTTATCTACAGATGTATTCACAATTTATCTATCCTGTTAGCGGCCACCAAATGTGGCTGCCCATAGAAAATGAGAAGGAAATCGTTCTGCCAAAAAGAAAGCGTTAACTTGATAGACCAAAGAAAACAAGAGTGCGAAATGTCAATGAGCCGTCAAGTTTGACAGTTATTTAGAAGAACTTCATTCACGGGCTGCTCTGCATGACACATTTATGTGTTTCCACATATTTGACAGGACACATTACACTTCAACACATTGCGTTCATAAACACGCTGCTATTTTTGTTTAATATAGTTTTCGTTATGTGCAAAAATCTTCGACATATGGCTGCGGTAGCAGAAATGAATAACTATATATTTATTATAATGTTTAATTTATATATTTATTGTAATGTGTATTTTTGGATTTATTATAATCTGTTATTTCATGAATAATCTATAATTTAGTGAGATAAAATTGAAAAAATGAGCAGAGTTTCGTTTGTTTTATGACTGCTCCATAGCCACAATTTCTACATATTCAAATTACAATTTATACCCAACAGTCAAATCCAGATAATTACATTATAAATATAAAGTAAAGTAACGTCAAATGAAATGAAATACAAACTACAGTACATCAAATGATAAGAAATACAAACTATTGTACATAAAATGATACTATATTATAAACGTAAAATAAAATACATAAAATGAAATATAAATTGCACTACGGGTGGGTTATCACTGTCAAAGGCCTCCATCCAACGCGTGACTCTGTCATTCTGCTTTATGTTGGACAAGTTGACCTCCTCGACTCTGCTTATGAGGAAATCCATCATTTGCTCCATCATGTCCCACCGTAACTCCATCATCTCCCACCTCTACTCCATTTTGTCCCACACACTAGCCTTCTGGTTGGACAATGGCGGTGCGGTGACGTCCTCCATAGAAACATTTCGACAGGTGGAAGTCCCTTGATCGCCCTTCAAGAGCTAAGTTCCGTCAACTTCTATGAGGCCCATCCGAATCAAGTGGAGCCTATCAAACACATCGTCGAATCTTTGTGCCCTCATAAGCTCTCCAATCGGTAACCGAACCCCAACTCGCTTGACGATCTTCTTGATCAATGTGCTGTATGGAAGGTTTTTGTTTCATGTTTGCTCGATCTCTAGCATGTGACTTAATATGACGAAGACGGGGTCGAACAATTTGTCTTTGTAAAGCTTCTTCATAACATAGAGATTCATACAGCTCACGAGATCTCTATGTCCATCTCGAGGTAGGAAAGTGAGGGTTATCAGATTGTAAATAACTCGAGCTCTAACGTTCAAATCTTTCAATTTTGGCTTTGCAAACCCTGTTATGTCGGCATTGCAGTAAATTCACCTTAGGAACTGTAACCCTTCTTTCATTCTGAAAAACGCACAGTCTCTAGAAGTATGGTAGTATCGTTCAACGTCAACCCCTTCAATAGCAAACCCGATCAATAGGTTAATCATGTCTAGAGGGATGACGATTTTCGTACCAAGGATTTACGTCTTTAGCCAGCTAATTCTCTCGGTAGATGTCAAGTTCGCATAAAACAAGCGAACAACTCTGTCATGGCAATAGCCTTGCAGACCTACATTTCATGTAAGGTGATTTGGTCGAACATCTAGCTGATCGCCAAAGGCTCCCAACTTGTGAAGTTGACAATTTTCGAATGAATAATTGAGCGTCTAGTTTCGAAATTGGTTTTGCACATTTAGTTTCGAAATTCCATCGACAAAAACTCTGTTGGCAGTGCTTGACTCGGAGTACCTTGTGACGACAGTGCCCAGAAAGTTAGGTCACCTTATAACACCGTTGGCCAAGTAGACAGAGCACGATCAGACGGATCATTTTGTTATTGACCTACTTGGGACGGAGCACCTTTTTGTTAAAGATTAACTTATGAACTATTTGAGGAAATTTTGTGATTTTTTTTGACACAGTTTGTTGAAGGCTTGAGCCTGGGGTTGAGATCCCTCGTTTTCATACCACAAAAATGCCAGGGACCCCCTGTTTTCCCCCCTATGTGCAATGCATGTGGAATGGGGGGGTCTTCACCCCACCTCAACCCTTGGCAAAATGAGCGGCCATTTGTTACATCGGCCCCTTATTCTAGACATAACGCAAAACGGGGGGTGATGGGGGGCGGCTATGAGTTAAATTGTTAGGTATATGATAATTGAAGATTGAATTTGTTAAGATTGTTAGCTCAAAGATGTTTTAAAAAACATTCATAGTTTAGAAGTTAAAATTTTATTAATTACATTTTTAGATAAACCTAGTTGATATGAAGATTAAGGATAGGATGATAAACGGACACACTTGTTCATGACGCCTGAATTTCCTCACCCTTAGATTTGACACATCTTAATGAGTATGAATTTCGAAAAAATTTGCATACGTTGCATTGCATGTTCTGCGCTGCATTGTTTTATTGGTTGTTTAGGAAGTATGTGACTCTAAGATACACAAATTTAATCGTATGGTTACATGCTTTTGGGCGCGAATTATGGCCTTTTATAGCTAAATAGAAAGACTTTCTTTTTTCTCAACATAACTAATATACATAATTTATTAGCCCATTTCCAATAAATAGTAACATTTAAAGTTGCAATAATATTTGAGGGAGAAAAAAAAGAAAGAAAAGAGGAAACCGAATAACACTTTATGGATTTGATTACGACGAAAGAAAAGGTCTTTCAATTAGGAGTTGGTGTTTAGAAAAGGATTGATGGGATTACCCTAACCTCTTCGCTTCGCAACATTATGTATTAATTATTCCTTAATTTTCATTGCTTACTTCTATGTCACCTCAATTTAATCATTTGATTTAGTAATCTACACTTTGACTTGATATAATCTCTTATCACACCTCATACCACACACACGTGCACATCAATGCTTCCACGTGTGGTATATGTTTCTACTTTTTAATACTTGGAAGAATAAATCTTAATTTCCTTGATTTGTATCCAATTTAAGGTTCTTGTCAAGTGAATCACCACTGTTCATTTATCATAATAGTTTAGAAGGGAGTTATAGAGGTTTACAGTCTAAACGAGTACAAAGTGCTTGTCATGATAATTAATCTTCCAAGGAATGTAATGTAGATTAAAGTTTTCTAACTAAACTTTTGCTGACATTTGAAATTTCGTAAAAATAATTATATTTTTTGTTCGAAACATACAGTCCTGTAAAAATATAAGAGGAATTCTTTCACTCTTAAATTAGTTTTTGGAGTGAGTTTTACTCTTTCACTTTCGATCATGGTATCATAGATAAATCTGTATCATGTGAAGACCGATTAAAGACGTTAAACGTGAAAGAAAAAAATATATAACGTTAGACGTGTGGACGAGTATTGTCTCATATCAACAGAACCAAACCAAATAGTGTTATATTAATATGAGAAAATTCCCTCATTCCTTTGTTGAGCTAACCTTTAGAGTAACTTCTACCATATCATTTTTTTATTAGTGAAGAGTAAACCATAGGTTAGCTCGGAGGTTTATCATTTCTCATCTTTTATTGAGAATAAAATATGATATTCTATATATTTATTGTATTAAAATACTAGGTTAAAATACAATTTGAAGTATATTTAGCCACCGATTACATGCTAACGATTACATGATAATTTAAATAAAAATCCCCACAAAAACATCTTCAGCATTTTCCCGGCAGCCATTGACAGTACTTACTACAGAACACAGATTTATTGTTGATGGGTGGGTTCTGTTCCAGAGAGGATGAAGGGAACTTCCATTAGCACCCAATATGGGGCCTCATCTCTCTCTCTCTCTCTCTCTCTCTCTCTATAATGGTGGACTAAAGGCAAATGGGACCAAACCCTATTAGTTATCTCATTTCTCTTGCATCACTGTCTTCAGCTCTGTGGTCTTCGTCAACATAAAACAACTCTTCTCATTTTTTTACTCCATCTGTCTTTAGGTCATTTCAAATGCACTCCCTTGTTTTTCATTTGGATTAATTCCTTCACTGCCCCTCCAAAAGTACACTGCCCTTCCCTTCCATCTTCAAAAACCATCCTCTCCCAGAATCACTCTTAAACTGTACAATTTCCTTATGTTTTTCCGTCCATGGAAGATCTGGACAAGCTTTTTTAATTCAGACAAGTGGGTCGGAGTCTATGATATATTATTTATTGCAGTGTATCGAAGAATGAGGTGGAGATTAGGTTTTATTGGCTGACCTGAACTGAAAGCGAAACGTTTTTCTCTCACTGAAAAAAAGAAAACACAGCCTTAATTTCTTTCCTGCCAATCAGAATTTGGAATGAGACCCGGCGTAAATAAATTACTATTTCTTGCTGTTATGCATCATAGTCATGTGGTCCAACCCATATTCCCTCTTTCATAAATTATAAAATTTATTTCAGGTTGATAAATAATTGAACAAGGAATATCTCACCCGAGAATACTAAGAGAAAATAGAAGAATAACTACGTAGATTTACGTAATATAAGTTAAAAACTAATTCAAAAATTCAAATACAAGAAGAAATTATAACACCAATAATGAAAACTCTAACAAACTTTAGAGCCGAATTACGAAATAAATAAGTTGTATACTGCAAGGAGTAGGGAATTACCAAAATCAGTGGTAGAGGAGGATTTGGAGTTCATGCGATCAAACTATAAAACAATATCAATAATAAAAAAGTTTAAAAATAACTAGATTAAATTAAGTATAGTAGCTTGGTCTTTTATGTGACTGTAACTTGATACAATTTCCAATGCAATGTTTTTTATTGATATTGTTAAACAGTAGACACCCATATATAGCTCCTCTTATCCTATCTTGTCTGTTTTCTGAAAACATTTAACAGAAAATGGAATCATAAATAGGCGTAAGTATCAAGGAAGCAGATTAAAACCACGGCAAAGAGAGGTGCTATATGAGAGAGAGAGAGAGAGAGAGAGAGAGAGAGAGAGAGCATAGTAGTATGGTGTCACTGTACTTGGGCTGAGAGAGTGATTATTACGTTATTTGAGAAGAAAACAATCATGGGTTACGTTATTTAACGAGAAACGATGCAACAGAAGCCATTTTTATGCGTAAAAAAACAAACTTTTATCCGGAATTTCTGATCTGATATCACAAGCGTGCATGTATACTTGCGCACGGTTACCTTTCCAGACATTGATTTTCCTTACCAGTTCCAGACGAGGCTGACGATTGCATAATTGTATTTTATCAGGAAAAATAAATGTACGGTAAATAAAGAGGGAGAAAGTTGAAAGGAAGGTTAGCTGGCACAGTTGCAACAAAGAACAAAAACTAAAAAAATAATAATAGTAATGGAAGAGGTGAATAGTACGTGGATATTGGATAAGAAGAGACATGAGGGGGGAAAAGTGGAGTAGCTCCTGCTTTTTCCAAAGGTAACGTTAAAATAATGAACGAAAGACAGCTATTTGCCATTGCATAGTTCATTTCCGTCTAATTTGTCCTAAAACAAATGTCTTCATAATTAAATATTAGTTAGCTTATTTGAACAATCGAGCAAATACTCTGGCAGAAAGCTTGAATCCACAGCACCAGAAGAGACGAGGGGATGATGCTAAATGAATATAAGAGAGTGGCGTTAGAACGTCGAGCCGGTGGTCCGAGAATGGGAGAGACAGGCTCACGCCAAAGGGTAGAGTGATGGGCGCTAACAATGGAAGAACACAAATGGAAATATTAAAAGGGTTTTGAAGATAAAATGACTCAAAGAAAGGGGACAATCTGGTTTGGGAGATCGTTTAGGATCTTCCCCACTTCATAATTACAAAAAATGTATAATAATAATATTTGATTAATTTAAGACTAACTACCATATTATTTTTCTCTTCCTTCTACCAATAGAACAAGAAGTCGACAACACTTGATCTATCATGGAGAAACGAACAAGACACTGTTGAGCGGGCCTCATGACAGAGCGTTTGGCCATTTTCAAAGTGGAATGGAACCAAGAGCAGTGCATAGTCCAACCTCACCTCAGTACCCCAGTTCACATGGTTACAATCAAACTTTCCTCCATATCTTATGGAAGAGCCAATTGCAAGCACCTCTTAGAGAGTCAGGAGCTAACCGGCCATATGGATGGGCGGACGTCTCGAGTCCCTACTCATTTTAACCGTGCAAATTAGACGCCCAACTACAAATACGTGGCATGGAAAAATACAGAACGTCTCCTTAGCCATCGCTCCAAGGGCCATGAAATTCGTCTCAATAATGCTCGCAATTGATGAAACGTGGCACTAGGTCCATGTCGGAGTATGTCTGACCCTTCAAGGCTCTTTGTGATAAGCTACATGCAATTAGATGGGCTCTTGATGGCACTCACAAGGTGCATTAGGTCTTTCGAGGTCGCCGCTCACAATTTGAAAGCTCCTCTACAACACAAATGGGTTACTTTTTGTTTTTCCATATTTACATACCTGGTACCAAAGCTTTGAGCTTTTTTCATAAATCATTAGAGTATGATACCCTGCCAAGGTCACACGGGTGGTCATGAAAGAGAATGAGGATGCTTTTATTCTGTACTGCAGCCGCTACATTGCCAAATCGAACCCAAAGGCAAACAAAAATAAATATATTTTAGCTGAACAATTGGACCTTTGAATAAGACTCGACCCCTCGGCCCTAATTTAAGGTCCATGCTTTGCAACAAAATACATTAAACAAAATATAAATCTAAATTATAGTTCACATCATCATATAGGTCGAGGTTCATATAGTGAACTCAAGAACATCAAATAGTGAAGACCATGAACTAATAAAAGTTCACGTCTATATAAGTTTTGAAACCCAATTTATAGGAAGAATATAAATAAACCTCACCCGATAAGACAAAACACCCGGAAAAAATGAAAGAGAACTCCAACAAGTTCTACCCTTAGTCCTCATCTTGTCCGCTCTGGTCTTTTTCTATGAAAAATGTAGTCGTTTATGATGAGTTAACTAAAATCAATAGTGATTCAAATATCTATATCCAATGTTTAAAAAATTGGTTTCCTTTACCAAATAAAACACGAGTCTCAATCTTTTGGCTTAAGAGGGAAAAAAGAATAACAACAGAAGTTCAAGGCCTAGCTATACATAAGAGCAAAACCCAAAAATATCCTTTTCCCAAAATAAACAACACAAGACTCAAATCATGTCAAACATCCCTTAAAGTACAAAATAAAAACAACATAGACATGATCAAGTTTACTAACATAAATTAAAAGCAAATAAACAAAATGGGGGCTAATTTGGCCGAAGGCTTGGGTCATTGGTGTATTATCCTCCCATGGTTGATAGAAGATTTTTCCTCAAATCCGAACATTTTTCAAACGTTTCTTGAGCAATAAAAGGTGGTTTCTTATTCTTGATAGACTTAAGTAGGATACAAAAGAACTAGCTTCAAGATCTTGGTAATGCCATTATGTTTCATCTTCTAATCATGCTGCCTAGGTTTTTCAAGAGGCAAATCATATGCATCCATAGGCACAATGTTGAAGGAGAGAGTAGAGAGGGAGAATTTTTCGTCTCTCCAAGTTGAAGAGAAAAGAAGGAAGAAGATAGAGAAGAGAAGAAGGAGAAAAAGAGAAAGAATGAGAGGAAATTGCCCTCTAATCCTTCAAGAGAATTCCTTCTCTTCATCAAGAGGACTTGAACCCAAAATCTAAGGCTGAAAGTGAAGAAATAAAGGGATCCAAAAAGGTAAGAATCTCTAACCCAAGGGTTGATTAATCTTGTTTACATTGCATAATTTAGGTGGAAGAAATTGTAGAGTTGGGATATGTATTGATGTATCTTGTTTGTATGGTTTTGAGTTCTTTGTGTTTGGTGATTAAAATATAAATTGGGGTGTTGCAATGGGTAAAAATAATAACCCAAATGTTTTTAATTCAGGTTATGCTTCAATAGAATTGAGTGAGAGAAATTAGAACTCTTTAGATAATGTTAATATTCATTGTGGCTCATGGATATAATTAGTTGCGTTGGATGAATAAAGACATGAATGAAATTAGTTGGCTTTGGTTAATTGATGTAACGAGAGCATGAAATTTTATGTTTTGATGTAGTTAAGAGGTATGGTTTAGAGATTTCATAAACTATGTATGATATTAAATGGTCTAAGTAAATGGTTTGGGATTATTGGATTAAATGATTATATTTAATGTTGTTTTGGGATTATATTGGATGGAAAATGAGGTTTTAGTGGATAATTTGAGGCTATGATATTGGTAAATTATTAAGGGTGAATGAGCTTGTTGCCTTGGGTGAAAGAGCGATCGGCTTGCTCTAGAAAGCAATAAAATGAGAAATGGCAGAATCATTTGAAATATTCTTGAGAATGTAGGCGATCGAATGAACAGAGGAAGAGACGTGAATAAAATTATGGAAATATGTTAGTGCGGTCAATTGTGGGTCATGTAAGGTCGACTAGGAAGTTAAAAGAACATGAATACTTTATGAGTTTTGAAGAATCATTAGAGAGTGTCTAAATAAATATTTGGTCACCATTCATTAATCATTTTGCTTGACAGTTAACAAAATTTGCATGTTTATATCAAATGTATTATTATGTATGTATTATCCATTCAATGTATACATAATGCGGATGCTCAAATCATGTATCATTGAATTATATATATATGAAATAGTATTATGGGATGTATGATTGATAACATTCAAACTCAATAATGTCACGCCTAAAGAAACACGAAACTACATAGGGAACCTTCAACTTGAAAACCAGACCGAGAAGTCTGACCCATAACTTTTAACGTTTAACAAAACAGCAGAAGTTTTAATAATTTAAATGGAAGACATGTCCCAAAACAATGGGTTAGCAACTCTAACAAATGATATTCAAATATAATGATAATATAATTTCAAATAAAATGTGCCAGATAAAGTTAAATAAATTAAAGTTTACAGAGTCTTACATCTAGAGGAAAAAAAAATTCTGAAGAAATTATTATAAAGGAGAAATTTTCTCGTCGAATTTACGTATGAGTCAACAACTGATAGTTCTCATGATTAATTCTTGAAAGGAGTGTTGTTAGGGTGAGTTGAATAAACTCAATAGAAACATATATTTTATTGTCAATATTTATATTCAAGTTGACAAATTATCACCATATGATAATCGAATAAAAATGGAGCCATTGACGGTATTCATGCATATCATGTATTATGCATTAAAAACGGTGATACTCAGCGATCACAAAATCCATAAAAAATGCCATATTCAAGTTTAGAGTTTTGTGCTTAGGGACATGACATAGTCACTTGTTCTACTACTGTAGTTAAAATAATGATTTTTCATGTCGAAAAATGAAAACAGACTTAAAATAAAAATCATAAATTTATGTTTGAGTCTACACCTTAATTTTCCAATTTCTCCCAAAAAGATAGCCCATAATTAATGAAGTAATTAGTCTTTAAGTTGGGTCAAAGAAAGTCCAAATTTTAGTCCCAAAAGAAGTTGGACCGCAGCCCAACCAAATAGCAAACCAAATAGCCCACTTAGACTAAATCGCAGCCCAATCCATGGTCCAAAAAATATTGAATCGTTGTCTAAAATATTACCTTGACCACGACTTGATATCTCACACAAGAATTAGCGAGACCGCACCACGCTGTCTTGTAGACGGATCAGCAAGACAACGTCTCGCTATCCCATTTCGTCTGCAATAGTGAAAACTCGCCGGACTCCATCCACGAGTCCGACGCTTCCATGGTACGAAATTAAGTATTAAACCGTTTGAAATTCAACATCCAAAGTAGTGAGTCACGAGTTTTCTACCTCAAATCCAACAAATTTTTTATTCTCAATATTCTCATAATCTGACATCTCTTTTTAGTCAAAGTCGCTCAAAAAGCAGCCTCAATCCAAGGTCGATTCCCTTTCAACACAGAGTATAAAAAAGTTCAGAAATTTTTGACAAAATACCATAATAGAGTTGAATGTCGTTCATCTTATCAATCTCTAATTGATTCAATCAAGTTTCGGTAGCTCCTCATCCAAACCCACACTGAAAACGACCTACTTTTCGATTCTAACAGTGAAGAAAGTAAGCGTAGAGCATTTTACCAAAGAAATAGAAGCACGAAAACGAGAGAATTCAACTTTCTGACCATTGAAAGTTATATTCTTCCACGGAGACGAAAAGTAGAGAGAGAGAGAGAGAGAGAGAGAGAGAGAGAGAGCTATGGAGACGAAAATGGGAGAAAGAGAACAAAGACGTTTCTTTGTTTATGGAGAGAAAGGAAAGAAAACGCTCCCTCTCCCATTCCTAACCGTCTCCAAATTTTAGGGAGGAAATAATCATTTTTTTTTTTTTTACATTCTCCTTTACCTGAGAAATTTTGTTTAGAAGATTTATAACAACCTCCAAAGTCCCAACAAATAGATGAAGATATTGAGCTTTCATCTCATACTCAAGCACTCCCGTGCGTATAACTCTCATCTCACTACTCAAAATTCTCTCAAGGGCTTCTTCATAAGAAACATCCTCCTGAATAGGCACATCAGCCTAGACAATAACATGTGATGAGTCTAGAATGTATTTCCTTAGCATCAAAACATGAAATACGTTATGGACATAGCTCATTTATTGCAGTAAATCTTATCGATAAGCCACTAAACCAATCGGTTCAATAATACGAAAAGGACTATATACCTAGTTGGTAACTTTCCTTTCATACCAAATCGACTTATACACCGTCGGGTTCGCACCTTCTAAAATACAAAATCATCGACTTCAAACTCTACCTCTCTCCTTCGAAGCTTTGCATAACTGCTTTGCCGACTTTAATCATTTCTCAATCTTTCTCTAATTTCTCGAATCAGATCACTTCTCTTTTGAATCAGATCATCTCCGAGAGTGACACACTCCTCGATCTCAGCCCAACATAGTGGTGATCTAAATGGTTTTCCATATAAAACTTCATATGACAAAACTCCAATACTCGTATGGTGACTATTAATGTAGACAAATTCTGCCAATGTCAAATGATTCACCCAACTATTTCCAAAATCTAAAATGCAAGATCTTAGCATATCCTTAAGAATTTGAATAGTACGCTTTCTGACAATATGTTTGAGGGTGATGAGTTGTACTTAAATTAAACTCAGTCTCTGAAGTTCTTTGAAGGACTCCCAAAAATTTAGAAGTGAATCTCATATTTCTATCTAATATTATACTTGAACGAACACCGCAAAGGTAAACGATATTTTTGATATACAATCTACTCAATTTCGTCAAAGAGAAATCTATCTTGATCAAATAAAATGTGCAAACTTCTCAATCAGTCAACAATTACCCATACATCTTCAAAATTCTGCATGGACCTCGATAATGTTGATAAGTTAAACACTTAGATACATACTCAAGTTGTGATACATTTTAGTTCACCAGCGTAGATAGAAAATCGAGACTTACGCCCTTCTGCTAATACTACCTGTCGTAAATCGAAGTCACTGTGAATTATTATATGTCCCTTGAAAAATAGAAACTCATTAGCGCTAACTTCCCAACCGTCAAACAGTTCGCCAGCTCAAATCTTCTTTCTTTTAACTGATCATCAAATTTTTCCAAATCCTTAACACGCTGCAGAATTGTAGTGGTCACTACTAAGTTAAACACTCGAACTGTCTGAATTTTTTTTTTGACAATATAGCTCCAAATCTTCAATAGTTAAATACTTTTTTGAATCATCCAACAAAAGACAAGAAAGAGACCCTTAAGGGTAACGACTCAAAACATTGGCTACAACATTGGCTTTTCCAAAATGATATTCCAATGTAAAATTATAATCACCTATGTATTCCATCCATCGGCGCTAGCAAAGGTTTAAATCACGTTGCCTGAAAAGGTATTTTAAACTCTTACGATCATAAAATATCTCGAACTTAGTATTATACAAATAGTTTCGCCAAATTTTCAAACCAAAAAATAATAGCAGTTAACTCCAAATCGTGGATAGGATAATTCTGCTCATGTATCTTTAACTGCAGAGATGCATAAGCTATCACTTTGTCCTGCTGCATTAGAACACATCCCAATCAATCCTTCAGATGCATCGGTATACATTGTATAGGGTAAACTTTCATCGAGTATTTATAAAACATGAGTAGTAATCAATCTTTGCTTGAGATCCTTAAAAGCTTTCTGACACTTGCTGTCCCAAATAAACTCTCCTCTTTTCAGGCCAGCTAACTTAACGACATAGAAAAAGAAGAAAATTTCTTTATGAATCAACGATAATATCAAGTCAATAAAAAAATTTTGTACCTCAGTGTCATTTTTAGGTGACTTACAATTTCATGTACCACGGATCCGCTACTTCTCAAACATTGAATGGATTGGTTCGAACATATTTTAAAGTTTTTATTTTGTAGCAGGATCACATGATGAAGCTATCATAAACATGAAATCATGAAGACAATGCTTAGTGAGCATGATCTTTGTGAAGTATAGATAGAAGATGAAGCTTAAATGATAATCAAGCATATGTCCAAAGATTATTGGACTTTCCAAAAAAGTAGCCGTGAAACTTACCTTTGAGTAGTAATGAGCATATTCGATAGCTTTACCAACTTTATTACAATAAGTGTGATTAATAAAGAATGTAGCTGACATGTCAAAGTTTTCATAATAGGTTGGATTGTGAAATTTTGACATTGTTTGCTTAGTCAAATGAACCAATTACAGAGAGATTTTTTTCTCACAATAAAATCGAGCCAAATACCCAATCCGAGAACCACTATTTTATTCCCTTTTAAATTTTAGTTTATTATGTCTTTTATTTTGTACATTGCTGAACACTTTTAAGAGAGAAAGTGGGCTAGATTTAGATTAAATAAACACACAAAAACATGGAGGAAGAATGAGCTAGTGCGTTGCCTTTGTTCGGGCCGAAGTAGTGATGCGCGCAATTGGCCTTCTAAGGCCATTTTTTTCCTTTAGTTTATGAAACTCTAATTGTAATTTGCTGAAGGAAGTAGGTATTTAAACCATCCTTAACACTATTTCAGCCCCAACTTTGATTGAATAGAATTCTAAAGATTATTCTTCTAAAACCGAGTCTCTGTTCGAACTCAAACCCCATCGCCGCCGACGGTCATATCCGAGTGTCTTTAGTGAAATTGTTTTCCATCTTGTGAGTTTCATGGAAACCTCTTATTGTTGTACCATTTTCTACCATCTTAGTTAAAGGTAGTCATCCCCATAAGGTTGCAAAAACTCTCATATTCAGATTGTTAGAGCGCTTTCTTCAAAAGAATATCCAGAACTCAAAAGGTGCAAATTTATCACCTTTTCAAACCAACATCGGTGTTCCGTCTATATCTTCTCCATCCCATTGATTCATCTGTATATTTTTACACATAAAAAACCTCATATTCACAGCTTTCTTCTGCAATAAGAATCGCGTCGTTTTGTTTTCGAACGAGAGAATTACACATTCTCGAAGTTGGTATTCTGTTCTCAATCGGAGCAGTAGAACGAGCTCTGGCGACCGTCCGTATTTTAGCCATAACTTTTCAAACACAGCAAGTTAGGCTCTGAAATTTTGAGGGTATTTCGTCCACGCCTAAAATTTTAAGTCAATTGGAATTTTACAGCCTAAGTTATAACATCCAAAAATTCATCCTCGTGCCATCGTTTATTGCTATTTTCAGACAGATTATGCAAGTTCGATTGTTTCGATCATATTTTCTCCTTCACTGCGATTTAATCTCTTAATTTTTCAGAGATTTTCATTCACTTAGCAAGTAAGATCATCCTAAATTTTTGTGTTTTTTAGAGTTGAATTTATATTGATTTTATCTATTGGAATTTGAGGAATTTTTTGGTAATATTCAATTGGACATCCAAGAGTAAACTAGTGTGATTGAAACACAAGTTGCCATATGTCGAAGCATATCACAATTTAGCACAACCACTATCTTACCTAGATTCACTTAGATGCCCTCTAGAGAAACAACATTGTAAGAAACTTCACCTCGGTCATATAAAAATTCACATTTATGTCATTTTGCAAATAAGTGGTTTTCACACCAAGTTTACAAAACAATTCTCAAACGCTCTATATGCTCATTGTTAGACTTAGAATATATCAAGATGTCATCAGTAAACAACGCCACGAAATGATCAAGAAAAGTTTGAAAGACTCGATTCATCAGGTCCATAAACATTGTCGATACAATAGTCAATCCAAATGGAAGCACAAAAAATTCAAATTGTCCATATCGTGTCTAAAAATTGTCTTAGGAATGCCTTGTTCACGAATCTTCAGCGGGTGATAGATAGATTTCAAGTAAATTTTTGAGAAAAAATTACCTTTGCCCAACTAATCAAATAGATCATCAATCATAGGATACATAGGTGAGGCGAACCATGCTGCTTCTTCGCAAATAAAACTGGTGTACACCCATGGTGTGATACTATTCAGAATAAAGTCCTTTTGCAACAAATCATCTAACTGAATTTTTTATTCATTTAACACGTTCGGAGCCATATGGTATAGAGCAATCAAAGCTGGAGCAATACCATGGACTAATTTAATGCAAGATCCAACCTCATGATCAGATGGTAACCCAAACAGATCCTCTAAAAAAACATCAGGGTAGTCACAAAGTACAGATAACTTAGAATCTTATCTAACTGTAACAAAGTCACAACTAATAACAAAAATACTCTTGTAAAGCTCAAATCTCCTCTGACCACCCAAAGAAGCTCGCAAAACATGATCAATAGGAATCACACAGGCATTACACGTGTGTGCCAAGATTTTTCCATCTTCCATCCTAGGAGTTACACTCTTTTGGTGACAATCAATTTTAGCCTTATAGTGGCTTAACCAATCCATACCTAAGATCAAATCAAGTTGATCCATAGACATCACTATTAAGTCAACTGAAAACTTGTGTTGACCAATAACGAGAGCAGTAGACTGAACAATATGGTTAATCATAAAACTCTTATTCATAGGGGTACTCGATATCAGAGGATTTTCTACTTTCTCTATTTTCAAACTCATACTACCAAAAGTAATTCATAAACAAAAGAATGTGATGCACCAGTATTGTAAAATTTGAGATTTTAATAATTTATAATTCTACATATGAAAATATTTCATATAGATATTTTTGGTCAATTAGTCAAAATTAGTAAACTTGAGAGTCATCAAGTAAAAACTTTTAACATGGAGGGTTATCGATCAATATGTTGGGTTGATACATGTCAGGTTTTCTAAAATTCAGCCATTTTAGTATGAAATCATTTCCCTTGTGAAGCTCTTCAATCTTTGGGAAACGATTTTGAATGGTAACATAGTTTCCTCCTCGTTTTCTCCAACTAATGTTAAGATTTTTGGCATTTTTGTTTTCCACCACAAGACCTTGTTCAAATATAGATTTTGATATGTTTGAGTTGGAAAACTTGTTGGAAGTGTGATGTAGGAGAAATGGTCTAGAAAAATAGTTGGAAATTGCATTTTTCGCCAACAACCATCAATTGCCCGACACAGTGCAGCGCTACAGGCAGAGTTTTCAACCCACCCTGACCTGATAGGTCAAGCTTTGTGCGAACCAACTATAAAGTCAAGCTGCCCAACCTAATGAGCCAGATAGACTAACTCAACCAAATTAGGTTGAGTGGACCCAAGTCGAGTGACTAGACCCAAGCCAAACTAGTTTGGATCAAATTGTACTTGTTCAAAGTGAACTAGATCGAACCAAACAGGTCTGGACTAAACGAAACCTATCAGTCGGACCAATCAGGCCCAAGTTGAACTAGGCTAATCTAGATTGAACCAAACTGGATTGATCTGGATCGAATTGAATAAGACAAGTCTGGATCGGGCAAAACCAGACCGGTCTGTCAAATCGAATTAGGTCCTAGCCTAATCGGACCCAGATTCAAATTTTTTTCCTCTTCATTCATCATTCATTCTTCTTCTTCCCTTTGACCTAATTATTTAACAAGGTTATTTTATATTTTTTATGGACTAATTTTTCAGACTTCGAAACAATCACAGAGGAGGTTCAAGCTTCAGTTGATAAGAACAATAGTAGTCCTCTAGGTAAGGGATTTGTTATTTTATGTCTAACATTGCATTCATTTCTGAACTATATTTTGGTACGTTGCAACGCATGACCAAACTCGACATGGACTATTTGACACCACGTCGGTTTTCTATATTAGCTATTTATTTATTTTTAACGTAATCTTGCATGGTATTTCTACGTTGTTTACTTTTACTGTTGGGATATTGAACCACTGATGGATGAGTTTTGAGAATGAAAAAATAAGTTTGGAATTGTGAACATTAGTAAAGTGTCTCGGAAGTGGACTTTTGATGTTCAAGGTAAACGCCTAAAAAAGGGTGGCACAGACGCTCGTGGTTGAAGAGTGAGCACATAGAACTTGAAAAATTACATTTATATTTTCATTTTTCAATTGTTTTATCCATACTTTTGAGATGGTTTGAGACATGTTTATAGAATGGCTAAATAGATGCATGACCATAATTCTTGTATAATTTTTCTAACTAAATAATAAGATTTGCATACTTCATATCACTCCATTATTTGTAAGTATTATGCAATCAATGTTTACATTATAGGTTCTTAAATTATGCATTATAAATTATTTATACGTACAAATGTTAATATGTGAGGTATTATTGATCATATTTGAACTCAATATATATCTTGTCGGCTATGTATTGTGTGTCGTATGTTAATCATAGTAGTATAGAAGAGGTGTGACTATGAGCAACCCTTGGGTTGAAATCTCTAGCCTTCCAGAGATTATGTTTGTGATGTGCACCCTTATAAGTAACATCGCCAGTAAGATGTATATAAGTGTGTGGTGACTTTCATAGGGTAGATTATGATCATGCATATTATCATTGATAAAATATGTTAATTTAATATTTGATAACAATGATATGTTTCAAATAATATGGAACATACATGTTTTTCATACATAGTATTTGTCATAACATGGATATATAGGCATGCAATGATTCATATCTTAGCATGAGTTGTGGGTGACAATGCATTTAAGCATATCATCGAGTATAGAATATGAAGTTTAGTGGATGCGGATAGTTGTTTTGAAGTTAATTGTACATGAATACAGAGGACATGAGAGTTTGTAAGTTATGACATTTAGGTATTGATCTAGAATATCATGTGTTTAAATACATTCACATATGCCACTTATATCTATTAAATATATAAAGTAAATTCAAATTACACATTAAATAGAAATGTCAAGATAGCTTGTAAAACACACTCTATAAGAAGTTAAGGTTGTGATGACTAATCATGTTGTTGGGTATATAAAGCTCAGTGTGTGGATTCCTCTAATTTTTTAATAATAGATGACAATAGTTCAACAAAAAAGATAAAGATAAGTTGGGTTGATGAGCCAGACACAACATAGATTATTTTTTTATATTTTAGTTAAGTATGATTCTTATATGTAAAATAAATTTGAATAGAATTTTTTATATAATAAAGACGTGTAAATTACTTGCGGGTTTGAATTTATATTTTATGTGGCTCATATATACGTATAGTTAGTGCCAATAGTTTTTAGGTAATTGCATGTTTAGTCTTTACAATTCGACTAAATTGTAAAAATAGAACATGTGGATTTGTAATTCTTCCATTTCTAGAATCTACAAGTTGAGACTCGG
The DNA here is from genome assembly GCA_022433055.1 of Begonia peltatifolia. Classification (NCBI taxonomy): domain Eukaryota; kingdom Viridiplantae; phylum Streptophyta; class Magnoliopsida; order Cucurbitales; family Begoniaceae; genus Begonia; species Begonia peltatifolia. The sequence continues at coordinate 17,270,302 of CM039521.1, forward strand.
TGGAGGCAAGGTCGCGACATAATCAATATCTACTATGTATATTCAATTTTTAAAAAAATGAATAGAAATTTACTCATATTCTTTAAATCTATAATTTTTAATTTTTTTTTTCTTTTTAACTTAGCGCAACAATTTTTAAACTTGACCACATATTCCTTTTTCCTGTAAAACATTTAACTCTTAGAAAATATATTCACTTTATAAAAAATAAACACGTATACTACCAGGCAAGTAGTGCAACCGTCATTGTTTTAATATATTTTGCAACATGTTTAGTTTTTTCAAGACTTTTTATCTCGTTAATGATGCATTTACTGCAACTCCTATTTTGTGTTCTTCATTTCCTTGATGACACGTGTTTCTTAACTTATTTTCTTATTATTTATATGTTGTGATACATGTGAATCTCATGTAATCTGTTGTGATGACATGTATCATATGTATAGACTATACTTAGCAGCATTTTCAAAGAGTAAGAAATTTTTATTTCTGGTAGTTTATTATAATAATACGTGTCATATGTTTAACTTTATATTATATTTTTTTAATCAATTTTTTTTTCTAATTTTTATGTAAGATTTTTCTTGCCAGTTAAGTATTGCATCAGATTTTTTATCTCATGCAATGTGTTGTAATGACATGTGCCATCTAAAGAATTTTTAAAGAGTCGAAACTCTTCATCTCATGAAGTATATTGCGATGACACGTGTCATATGCTCAACCAATTTTTTTTTCTCTTATATATTTCCAGTGTTTTTTAATACATGATTAAAATTTCATCTTTTTCTTTTTTTTTTTCACTCTCAATCTCAGTCTTCGTTGTTATTTCTTTGCCACGAGCTATGCATATTATGCAAATCTCATTGAAGTTTTTTTCCTTGCAATGAACTTTAATATATTAGTTATTTATGATCATTATTCTTTTTTTTCTTATTTATTTGGTTTTCTCTGTAATTATAAAATTTTCATACTTAAAAAATATATTGAACATATGTATTAATGGTTAGGCATTTAACTTAGATAACATAGCCTAATTATACTTTCTTCTCATTGTTACCCCAAGTGTGGCCTATGCATTATATTCTATAAATTGTGTTTTCTCAAAACTAACTATACATTCAATTTAATATCTAATTTCGTTTTACATATTTATCCTATGATTTATATTTTAGTTGGACGGACTAGACATATTTTATTACTATATTAATTTACTTTATGATTTTATTTACACTTATCGTCAATTTCATGAATTTTAAATTATTTATTTGACATTTCTATTTTTACGTCTGACCCAATGTCTTTTACATGTTTGGGATGATGGATTCTCATGATACTTACGACGATTTTTCTGTCAAAGTATCAAGAGGATATCTCAGCACACCATTTGTTGGGTGAATGTTATTTTGTTTGTATGATTACGATAAGTAAAATGACAGTAATGACGTACTCTTTAGATTTCAAATCTCAAAACATGATCAGAGTATGTTTCGAATCTCTAAAATATTTCGAATCTCTAAAACATCTGACATGTATAAATTCTCTGTCTAGCAGCAAACTTTTTCAATGTCTAATACTTTTAACCAAATGAGTCAAAACAATTTCATTAGAAGAAACGTTATCAACTGTAATAGTCAAAACTTCTCTATTTCCCATTCCAATAAACATCTTTCCAAAATTATTGTAATGGTTTCTCTTTTATGATCAGGAATGATACAAAAATTGATAATATTTTCATGTAAATTCTAACTTGCATCAATGAAATGAGCGGTTACAAGCATATAGTTAGTATTCTATATAGATGTCCATGTATCTGTGGTTAAATGTATCCTTACAGCCAATTGAGAAAAAAATCTTTAATTTGCTCTTTTCACCTGTATAAAACGTGAAAACATCTTTTTCAACAGTTTTGAAACAACGGATGTCAAATTTTGGCTCCAACTCTTTTACTAACTCTATAAAAATATTTTCCTTCAACATGACTAAATTGTAATTTATCGATCATAATAATTCTAGCAACCTTTCATCTAAAACTCTCTCAGCCAAATGTTTTCACAACAATAGACTCAACTGAATCTTCTCTTACAATTTCTTTCTTACGAAACAATAAAGTTTTTTGGGTCTCATATAAGGTGACCCAACAGTCTCTTACAAGACTTACATGTCTGTTCAAGTTTGTAGTCTCATTCCTTGTTGTATGACAAGCATCACTGACCCACAATAATTGCAACTTGCCTTGGGGTTATTCAGATCAGTTGGTTCTACTAACGTAAAAAAATTTCATGCGCTACATAATTTGCATCTCTTTTTGTTTTTTATCTGTACTATTTTACATCCTAATAATTTAGCATAATAAATGAAAATTTTGTTTGTAGAAATACAAAACAAAGAATAAAAAATATCAGGTTAACATAAATAATATGCCACAATATAGACCAACCATGGTCGATATTTTGGCACGTGTCGGACAGAGAAAAATACTTTTCTTCTCTTGTTTCTTTTATATTACATTGCTCCAGTTTGAATTTGATTTTTCCATAATCTAATTTCTCGAAGACTCTTTATTGCAGGAATATTTGCTGAACAACTCTCTATCTTCTTATGATTTATCCATTATAAATGTACTCTAATCATAAAATAAATATGCACAATATATCAATATATTAATTAAATATAACTACTTAGCATCCATTTCTTTTCAATTGTCACTAATGTCTAGGTGGGTTCAAACCATCGACTAAAACATGTTGCACACTTTGCCGTCGCTTGGTAGTATACTATTGATGAAAATGGTAGAAACTCAATTAAGTGTTGCTAAGTTGACTATGAATTTAATCCCAAGCTTTTGACTCGAAATCGACATAAACTAATTGTTATATAAATGGTATTAGAGTATTCACTTACAATTAATTTCTTCAGATTCTAACCTCTTTAGGAAATGGACTTGTGTCACAACTCCCTGATTGTGCAAATGTTGTTGATGCTTCAGCTGCTTCAAATTCTCTTTTTTAAGGATTTGCTTTGACCTGACATAATAAGAAAAATATAGGTAATAAATTTATATACTTACGGATACATTCAAACAGACTTTGACCCACGCAAAATGTCAATTCCCTATACTCGCTCGCTCCATTCGAGCAGCTCGTAATTCATCAACGTCATCGCAGTGCTGTCACTGCCTTCTGCAATATGAAAATCTCAAATGAAAAACAAGGTTTAGTGTTGAAGTTTGGTTTGGTTCAATTTATTTGAGTTTTATAAACAAAACTGAGAATTGAGCCGACTAAACTTGGTTTAGTCGGTTCGGCTCCTTAATCAGTTTTTTTATGGTCAAAATCAAAACGAATCGACTCGAATGGTTAGTTCAATTCATTTTTCAAGTTTAGCCCTACTCGAGTCCACCAGTAGTATTTCGATTTAGAGTAGTGTCATGCTGAGTTTGCTCGCCGGCTACTTACAGTAACGTTGATTGATCTCCGGATCGTCGTTACTTTCATTTTTTTTGTTGACTCACGAAGTATTTCTGTCTTGCTCTCTTCCTCACTCTCTGTTGTCTTCCATTTCATTCTTATCAAATTAAAATCACTGAGTAATAAATTTATAAATTGAAATTACAAATTTGTGCATTTCATTATTCTAAAATGACATTTTTAACCTTCTATTTGTATACAATCGCAAAATAATCTTTCTTAATTGTAATTTAAGTATGATTTTAAAATATTTAATTTTTATAAATCTTAAATCAATTACTATGATTAACATAATCAATTAATTTTAATTACAATTTAATTGTATGATTAATTACTAATACTAAAGTGACACATGTCATTAATTTATTGGTTGATAGATTTTATTTCCGGACATGCTAAATCATATCTGATAAAGTTCATATGATGGATTTTATGATTCTTAATGCTGACTCAGCATCTACTATTAATCATCTAAAATCTGGGAGGGAGGTGGTGTTGGAAAATGGGTTCCATTCCTTAATACCCAAAACAAAATCGAACCTTCCAGGGACACCCTACCTCCTTACGTCTTCTCCAAGAAAAGAAGCACGACCAGGATGAGAATGATTCAATGACCCCTTCTCCACGTTAAAAGTTGTGGGCTTTAGTCTGGGTTCATAATATTCTTGCCACTAATTCAACGCCACGTGCATTCCTTTGGTCTATATCTCAACTCCAGTCTCCTCCCTTTGTGAGGCGGTCTGTCATTGCTCTGAGAGATGCTCAAGAAGAACAAAGTGTTAGTAGAGACATTAAAATCTGCTTTTGATCACCCAGGGTATACCATCCTCCCCTGTAATTTCGAATTTTTGGTATGATATTTTAATTGTTGCTCAACTCTGTGGTGAAATCCATAATCGTTCCGAATGTGTAGTATTATGCAATTTCAAGCTTTAACCTTGTACCCCTGGTTTTGAAACCGATTTCAAACTTCTTCATGTCATTAATGGATTCTAGTTTGTTCAGTCATTAATGGATTCTAGTTTGTTCAGTCTACGGTTTGATTAATGGATTCTAGTTTTGTTTTTTTTTTTTCCATTCTCTGTGCGTTATTTTTGTGAACACGTGATCGGCAGTTCCAGTTTATGTGTTCTGTAGGATTGTATTTTTGGTAATTTGTGGGGATTTCTTCCTTTCGTATTGCATTTTTGTCAAACTTTAGTTTGTACGAGGATTTACTTAAGATTGTCGTACATTATGTTTTTATTTCATGGAATGATAGTTAGTTATACTAGTAAGAACTTGAAGTGCCAAGAATATGAAGTAGTTCAACATCTTCCCACTAATTATTGACATTATCCATCGTCTTTAAGAAGTGGGAACAAATAAGAATTGTAATGGATGCATTTGATGGCAACTCATTCAGTAAGCACACTGATTGTCTGTGCCCAGCAATTGAGGAACATGCAAATTGTTTATAAGTTTTGGTTTGCAGGTTGGGGTGGATATGTGTCGTCCCCGAGTGACTTTCCGATGTGCCCACCTATTAGAGAGGAATAGAGGAACTTTACAACTAATCTCTAGTTTCTATACAGGTGACATATTGGATGAGATGATGAAAATCATACGATTGAATATCTTAGCTAACCAAGTTCTTATAAAATGGTATTCACGAAGTTATCGATAACAATAACATTTCGGTAGAGTTAAGCATGATTAATTGCATTTGATTTGGTTTAACTTGTCTTTATGTATGGATTAGCTACAGTTAATTGACAAGTCACCATGGTTGGATGAACTGTAGTCGAACTAGGGTGGACGAAACTGGTCTGATATCTTTATGTACATATATGTTTTTGTTTCTGCTTGGACTTTAACCTTTGAATAATATACTTTTGATATGACACTTCTGGTGTTACTGATGAGTGAACATATTTGGTCTAAGCCATTGGAGCTGATTGTAGATACTTTTTTTTTTTGGTCAAAATCTACACCAGACATTGAATTGATGGAACCACAGGAGAGTTATCATGACATGCGCCCAACATCTGGAGGAAACCCACCTGTTGCTTCTTGCAGGAAGAAGAAGACAGAGAATGCTACTTTCTTGGAGGATTTTAAGGATCACATTGATGAGTTCATCAATGCATCCATGGATGAACATAAGACTTGCTTCAAGAAAACAATCCAGAAAGTTAGTGGTTATTCCTTTAGTCCCTGTTGATTATTAGAATTCATTTAAATCTCAATAATCTAATTCTTATTCTACGTTGTGCTTATTGCATCAACTGATTCAACATCTCTTGACGCAGATGTTCGGCATGTCAAAGATCATTGCCGAGAGGAACTCTGAAGCTAAGGAAGTCGAAAGCTCCTTACCTCTTCGGACAACAGTATCGGAATAGAATACTCTTCTTTCGCACTGCTTCTATTATGGTTTATCCACTTTTAAGCTTTGTTAAGTGGGGTTTTAGGGTATCCATTCAATTTCAGAATTTCTCTACCTCTGTCTAAGAATCCAGAATCTGGCTCGTATGAGTTTAAGAAGATAAAGATTCATCATTCGGGATGATCTCCTTATTTTGCGATTATTTTCGAGCTGAGATATTAAAAAAAAAGGGCTATGATAAGAATTGGGAATGGAGAATAAGCACAGCGAGTCATCTTCTTCAACAGTTGAGAGCACTGTACCCACGTTTGGACGAGGAAATAAGTCAAGTTTAAGGGACAGATTTAGCCAATAGACTCAATACCTTAAATTAAAAGGTTCCCTTTTGAACTGTTGATAAAATAAACAAAGAAAATCCACCGACTTAGCAGGTTAGCATCTTGATTATCATTGGACCCAAAAAATAAATAAAAACACGTTTGACAGAGCTTCGTCGTGTCATTTGCTGTTTGCGGATACCCAGCAAAACGCAAGAAAATTGGGACAGAAATGTAAGAAAAATGTGAGGAATTAAACCTGAAAATTACTCAGAAGAGCCGGCGACCCAATAATTGCAGAGAAGAGACAGTAAGAAAGCCAGAAATCAGACATGTCTAGAATCATTGGAGGTGGTTGTTCTTAGAAACTAAAGGATCTTCGATCATTCCTTTCAGTAAATAGGCTTAGTGTTTTAATGGAGCCTCAAGTTTCTCATCCTGAAAACAAAAAAGAGGAATATTAATCAACTCCTTGAACTAATTTAACATGTAATATAATAGATTATCTACTCTTATTTGTTTAATCATTGAATTAAAGTTGTTAATCATTTAATGATTACACGAGAGCCACGCGAGATATCATAAAAAAATGGAAAAAATCAGCAACGAAGGTATGATTTTTTGGGGAGAACACGAACACACATTGACAAAACAAAATGCAGTCATAATTAGCAACAACGAAACTTCTGATTGGAGGGAAGTGCATTAGTGTTCGATGAAGTTCTTGGAAGAGGAATCTCAAGAACAAGAACTGTCAAAACCCAGAAAGAAAAGACAACAGAGGAAATCAAAGTGGAAGAGAAAATGATTATGTTAAAGCAAAAGATTAGAGGGTTATGTTTTTGATCACCTTCTCTCTTCATCGTTGAAATTTCCACCGCCATTTGCAGGATTCCTATAATTTGGGAAAGGAATTTGACCAGCTTCAATGTGCTTTATATCTTCAACTAGAAGATCATAATGTCTCTTCACTTCTTCAGCAGTTTTCCCACCGACAGCCCTGGCAATGTTAAGCCAACGCTCAGGAGTTTCTGTGTCAAAAATCGCAAGAGCCTTCTCGAAAGCTTTATTTTGCTTCGCTGTCCACGAGCCCGATCCTCGCGTCGACATGGACGCCGTCGTCTATGAGCTTGAAGTTGCAGAGAAGATGGGGAAGGAGGAATGGTAACTAGGAAGAAGAGAGTTTGAATGGTGATGGGAGAAAAGGAGAGGTGGCAAAGCCTGATCTTTATAAGGCGAAGAAGAAAGAGTAGAGCCAGTTGGCTTAGAAAATCTTGCAAACCAAACGAAAGATTGAAAATTTCAATGATTTGTCTGATTGAAAACCACAAAAATAGGACAAAAAGTACAGAGCAGTGTAAGAGAATCAGGATCTCCAAGAATTTCTCTTCTCTGACAAAAAATCAAAACAGAAAAAGTGAAATTCTTAAGCAAAGTGATTAGAGAGAAAAAGAAAGGCAAAGATTTCTTAAGTGGGTCAGAGCCATTGAAGATAAGAATGGTGATAGAGGAAAAAACAAAGCTAGATATCCTAAAAAACTCAAAAGGGTCAGCTTCTCCACTTGTTAGGATATCATCATCCAGATTACTCTTTTCCTGCCGGGTCTTAGGTGGGTCCTATCTCCAAACACGACCAATCAACTGTCTGTACTAGACGTTCACGTGTGCATTATGCATTTCAATCTTTTCTTGAATGATTTCAGAGGCAAAAGGGTAGTCTCCTGCCTTTTCTTTGTTTTCTGTTCTTTTGAATGCTTCCCTAAATCATGGGGATTTAATCAGCACATAAGTAATCACTGTTTTAGCAGTTTCCTTAGTTACCCATTAATGGAAGTTCAAAGATTAATTGATTTGTGGTTGCAAACATTAGGTTAAGTGTCCTAATTTTAGCCCATATTTTGCTGCGTCTTTCTTCTGCAAGTGTCCTCATCTCAGATAGAATATGAGTGGAAGCAAAAAGAAAAGGAAAAACAAATGGTTGAAGAATGACAATTGCTCATTTGGATTATTTATGGGGCAGGATTCCTTCCATTTTGATAGAATTTTATTTGAAGTCCAAAAAGTTACCGAAAATTTGTCGTCTTGTTTGAAAACAAATAATCGGGTCCAAACTTGTTCGATACCATTCGCGCTTATTATTACTTTCATTAATTATGTCTTTAGTCACAAACAAATATTTGCTACATGTATCTTTACTTGAATCAAACCATTGATTTCGAATACAAAGACTTAGATTCGGTCGATTGAGAACCAAATATTTTACGATTCAATTAACCAAATCCAACCCCACAGACAATTAGAGATTTGTTATCTTTCATCCCCATTGAGACAACAATCAAGTTGCGTCTAAGTTTTGGTGTCATAACGAGGCTAAAGTGATCATTGCTCGAACTTTCTAAGAACCTTTTCCACGAGAAAGTGACAACTTTTGACTGTTAACTAATGATGTCTTGAATCCTTATCATCCTCTGTCTATCTTCAATTCAAATTGAAATCTATTTTTCTTCTGCTAGTGGTCCTCCCTTTCAACTGCAAGAGTTCAGGTAAATCTAAGAGTAAAATGACGAGTCGATTCTCCATTTTTTACCATTCTTTCAAGCTGAGTGAAATATGGAGAAAATCGGTCAAATCGACCAATCTAGCCCGTACGTGATTGGCTGTAAAGGTGCTAAGGTCGTGCATGATTTGGAATATTTGATTGAATGAATTGAGCTTTCCAAAAGTAATATTGAAAAATAAACATCTTGCTCTAAGGGAATATGGTACTCATTTTGTGACCCGAAGAAGATTGAAGGAAGCCATGTAGAAAGACTTTATAGTACAAAGTAATTAGTCTATGTTTGCATTAGAACTCGATATGATTCGAATTTTATTTAGCATAGGCCAATTGAGCACACATCGTGGATTTCAATTTCTAATTTTGGTTTAATGTTATAGAGATATATGTTTGAGTCACAAAACTTATTGTATTATGATTTTTCATATAATGAATTTTTCCTCTAACTGTGTTTTTTTACTTTGGAATTTTTTGTGTAAAGCTTAGTCTCTTTTTGTCATTTTTCTTTTTCGTGTTATGGTTTAATTTTTAACAATTGATATCTGAGCATGGTTGGGAGAGTCTATCGAATCTAGGTTTCAAAATTTGTTGTAATTGTTAGCATATATTATTATTATAATTTGTAGTCCTTAAGGGTGGTTTAATATTTTTATTATTCTCTTTTTTTACCCTATCTATATAAATCTCTTTATGTGTACATTTTCGTTAATAGTTAATATTAGCATCTCAATTTCTTCTTGATGAGTCAAGTTAGGGTTTTCGCGAACTAAGATTTTACTGAACATGACTGTTACGACGGCTCAGCTTCTTCGAAAGATGGACAGAGCATGAACAGTGCAAGTTTCTTTGATTAGATTTAGGGTATTTGTTCGATTTCCCCCTTTTGATTTATTCTTTGCGGGTTTGCGTTTCCTTAATTAGATTCGGTTGTTTTGGTTCGATTCTGTTGATTTTGTTATTTGGGGATTATTAAATTAAGTTGTTTTGGTTGGATTATTTATGGATTCTGTTAATTTCTTTTGTTTTCTCATCATGTCTGATCATAGCGATGATTCTCTTCAGTCGATTAGTGTCCAATTGGATGGTAAAAATTACTCATATTGGAGTTATGGTGAAGAATTTCTTGTGTCGGAAATCTAAGTGGGGTTATGTCACAAGTGTGTGAGTTATGCCTATAGACAGTAAGGCCATTGATTATGCGACCTTACTAGAAGTTTAGGAGTTTGATAATTCGAAGAATATTGCGTGGATTAACAACTCTATTACTCACTCCATTGGTGTTCAGTTGGCAAAGTATGAGACTGCTCAAGAGCTCTGGGATCATTTGGCCAAGTTATACACACAATCTAACTTTGCTAAACAATGTCAATTGGAAACAGACATTCGGACTCTTCAACAGAAAGATATGAGTATTCAAAACTTTTATTCTGTCATGTCAGCATTATAGGACCAGCTGACATTAATAGAACCATTAGAATTCGGCGTATTCCAAGCTTACATCACTTGGAGAGAATCACAACATCTAGTACAATTCATGATGGCCCTTCGTCATGATTTTGAGGGATTGTGTGGGACAATCCTACATCGTAATCCTCTTTCTTCTGTTGATTCAGTAGTCAATGAACTGTTAGTTGATGAGATTCGTCTTAAGTCTCAGGTCGATAAGGGGACTATCTCACCTCTTACTCCATCTGTCTTTGCAGTACCACAGCAACCTTCAGTGGATAACTAAAATAGGTCGACATCTAAGGTCTCTCACGATGAGGGTATCTTCTGTAAGCAGTAGAGTCATTGGAAGGCTTAGTGTCTGTTTTTGCTAGATAAGGGTAAATCACAGCAGCAACAACAACCACCACAGCCGCAACAACATCCGCCGCCGCAGCAACAACTATCTTTCTTGCCGCAGTCTACTTCTTGCCCCGTCTTTGTATTCATCCATGTTTGAGCAATTTCAACAGTTTCTTGTCTCACAACCCCAACTGCCTCTCATAAACATTTGTCCTCGTCTAGTTCTTCAAGTATATCTTTTTTGTTATGGGTCTTAGATTCATGTGCCTCTTATGACACGTCTCCCAATTTTTCTTCTTTTGCTTCCTTGTCTCCCAATTTTTTTGTATCAATTATGACTACTGATGACACTCCTATGTCATTAGTAGGTGTTGGTTCCATCGTTACATCTCTTGTATCTCTTGTTTATATTTTTTATATTTCTAATCTTACTTTTAGTTTTATATTTGTTAGTTAATTATGTAACTTTGGATACTTAGTCTCATTTTTTTCATCTATTTGTTCTGTACAAGACCCGCAGTCTCAGAAGGTGATTGGTACAGGCCGTAGACAGGGGAGACTCTATGTTTTTGATCAACTCAAAGTATTAGATATTGTAGCTTCTAGTGTAGATTTGTCTTCTTTTCGTTTGAGTCGTTCGCCTTCTGATTTTTATTTATGATATTTTTGTTTATGTCATGTTTCACATCTCGTTTACAGTTTTTGGTGTCTATAGGAGCATTAGTACATTTGGACAATCATGACATTTCTGATTATCGTGGTTGTAAATTGGCCAAATTTTTAGTCTCGCCCTTCTATAAGAGTATTTCTTTGTCTTTTGCTCCATTTGATTTTGTACATTTTGATGTTTGGGTACCTTCTCCTGCTCCCACAAAAGGCAGTTCACGATATTATGTTGCATTTGTTGATGAATGCACTCGTTATACTTTGGTTTATCTTATGAAACATAGGTATGATTATCTTGCCATTACACCAACTTTAAGGCTCTTGTAAAAATACAACATTCAGCCGTCATCAAGTGATTTAGGGGGTGAATACACTTCTAATAATTTTTCTCATTTACTTGATTCTGATGAGACTATACATCAAACCTCATATACTGATACTCCTAAACAAATAGGAGTTGCTGAAAGAAAACATTGACATCTTATTAATAGCTTGTTCGTTCTTTTTGTCAACCGAGGTTCCTAGTGAATTTTGGGGGAAAGCGATTCTTACCGCTGCTGCTCCTCATGTGATTAATAGAATTTCAACATTTGATGATTCAGATTTGTTTCCCTTTGAAAAATTGTATGAACATGCGCCTGATTATTCCTCTTTGCGAGTCCTTGGTTATACTTTGTTTTGTCCTACGCCCACAGGCTGAGCGTAATAAATTTTCCTCTCGATCCGCCATGCGTGTCTTCTGGGTTATGGTTTTGGTTGAAAGGGATATCGTTGTTTTAATCTGGTTAGTCAAACATTGTACGTCTCTCGTCATGTTGTGTTTTTAGAGCATAGTCATTCATTCTCTATTCCTGCTAGTTCATATCATATGCTTCAGTTTGATTTCATTCGCATTGATCCTTTCGATATTGTCACTAAAAAAGCTCCATCCACAGTTCCAGCTGCTCCTATTGATAGATTGACAGAGTCTGATACTTTGGTTCCTGAGACATGTACTTTTCATTCTCCTACGACCACACAATCAACTCCTGAGTTTGCGGATGTTCCTCCACTCTGTCAGTTCACTTGACCTCGTAAGTCTACGAAACAACATGATTTTGCTTACTTTTCCTATTCTAGTTCTTTGCTTTATTTGTTACTTCTGTTCATCACCTTTATGAGCCTTTGTCCTATAGAGAGGCTGTTCGTGACTCACTTTAGCATAATGTTATGGCTGAGGAACTTACAACTCTTCATTAGACTCATACATAAGATTTGATACTGTTGCCAGTCGAAAAACGTACCATTGATTCTCGTTGGATTTGCAAGATTAAAACTAAGTCTAATGGATCCATTGAACAATACAAGGTTTGACTTGTTGCTAAGAGCTACTCCTAGGAATATAATATGGATTATGAAGAAACTTTTGCCTCTGTTGCAAAGATTACGATCATTGGCACTATGATTGCAGTTGCCTCTGTTCGTTGATGGAGAATATCTCAAATGGATGTCAAGAATCCCTCTTGAGTGGTGATCTTCATGGAGAAGTCTATATGATGCCCCCCTCTTGGTGTCGCCCACAAATCTGGTGAAATTTATCGGCTTCGTAAGACTCTTTATGGTCTTAAACAAGCACCTCGTGTTTGGTTTAAAAAGTTCTATACAGTGATCACTTCGCTTGGTTTTTGTCACAGTTATCATGATTCTGCATTGTTTGTTAGACATACGAGTGCATGTCATATTTTGTTGTCCTTGTATGTTAATGACATGATTATTACTAGTGATGATTGTGATGAGATAGAATCTTTACAATCTGAGTTGGCCAGTTGTTTTGCTATGAAAGAATTGGGTTCGCTACGTTACTTTCTCGACATGGAGGTCGCTTATTCCATAAAAAGTTATCTCTTATCCCAATCAAAACACATAGTTGATCTGTTTGAGCATGCACGTCTTACTAACAACAAGATTGTTGATACTCCTCTTGAGACTAATGCTTGATACTCTCTATTGGATGGTCGTCTTTTATCGGATCTTAGTTTAGATAGTACTATTGTTGGTAGCTTGGTTTATCTTACTGTGACTCGTCCAGATATTGCGAATACTAGTTATGTAGTTAGTTAGTTTGTTACTGCTCCTACTACTATTTATTGGACTGTTATTCTTTGTATTCTCAGGTACCTTCGAGACACTCAGTTTTAGAGTCTCTTGTTCTCTTCTATGTGATCTCTCCAGGTTCGTGCATACTCAGATTCTAATTGGGCTGGTGATCCTACCGATTGCAAGTCCACCACTTGGATTCTATATTTTCCTAGGTGAAACAAGATGTTATTTCTTGGTCTTCTACAGAAGTTTAGTATCGTGTCATGGCCTCAACTACTTGTGAGATTGTTTGGTTACGTTGGTTGCTTGCGGATATGAGTGTTTATCTTCATCGTCCTACTCCGTTACATTATGACAATCAGATTGCTATTCAAATTGTGCGTAATACAATTTTTCATGAGCGAACCAAACATATTGAAATTGATTGTCATGTCACCCGCCATCATCTTCAGCTTTGGACCATCACTTTGCCTTTTGTCTCTTCTTCTCTGTAGATTGTTGATTTATTAAACATATTGAAATTGATTGTCATGTCACCCGCCATCATCTTCAGCTTTCGACCATCACTTTGCCTTTTGTCTCTTCTTCTCTGTAGATTGTTGATTTATTTACCAAGACACACTCTACTTTGCGATTTTATTTTTTGTCTGACAAACTCTCAATGCTTATAGCTGTCGCATCATGAGTTTGTGTAGGGATATTAACATATATTATTATTATAATTAGTAATTGTTAAGGGTAGTTTAGTATTTTTATTATTCTCTTTATTTACCCCAGCTATATAAATATATTTATGTGTACTTCTTCATTAGCATCTCAATTTCTTCAGTAATATCAATTCTCTTTAGTGGCTCTGCATCGAACAAGTTTTCGTAATTATCGAAATTGCAATTTTGAAGGAAAAGAATAAAGGAAAAAACCTTTTTGCTACAATTTATTTCTTCTTCTCTACGAAGAAGAAAAGCCCAAGCAATACTGACACGGAAAAACCCTGTAATGAACCGTGTCAAAACCCTTAAACAAAAGTGTGCTCGATGATTGATTTTACCTGAGAATACCTTGAAAATTCTTGCAGAAAACTATCCAAATGAAGTCTATTTTAAACAAAACTTGACATGAACATTACCTTATGAGTGAAGTATAAGACTATGAAAATCATGAGAAGATAAGCAAAGAAACAAAAGTTATATAGAACAACCCTCCGCCTACCGAAAAAACCACAATAGTGCTCTCGATTTAAGCTTCTCTCCAAGGAAAGATGTTTTAAGCTTTGAGGAGGGTTTTGACCATTTTCTTTTTAGTTCACACTCTAAAAAGAGTGGAGAGAAAGATGGAATGAGAGCTCACCAAGCAACCCTGGACTTGTTGAGCAATGGAGGCTCTAACTTCATTGCTTATGTGAAACTGAGATACCTACCTTAGAAGCTTCTGCTTCTTGAGGTTTTCCATAAAGAAAAGTAGTTATTCTCATTCCATCAACAATAACCATTACACACACTAATAACCATACATTTTATAGACCTAAGTGGCTGAGGATTTGGTGTTCAAAAATGGCTAAAACAGCCGTTGGAAAGAAAGGCATGGGCAGCTATGATGAAGAGCCGAGTAAGTGGCTAAGATCTCTTTTTCAAGTCTTCAGCAAATGGCTTGATAAGGCCTTGTCATCAATCCTTGGAACTCTTTCTTGGTGTCTCTCCTAATGTTAAGTAAATTTAGTCACATGTTGGAGTGGTGCTCTTCTCTCTTTTAGAATCGGCCAAGTATAAATGGTCCTCCCGCCCCCTTCATTTGGAGTGTGATGTTTCCCTTTGCAAGCGCTTTCCTTTTTCTTTGAAAAATCTGAACAAGAAGCTTCCTTGTCATGTCACAATTCTATGGCACGCCTCCTTCAAGTCTTCCAAGTGCTCGAGCATTTGTTGGGCTTTTGTGCTATTTTTGCACAACCAATCTAAGCCACCATCTAATCCTAACCACACAGTCTAACCATAGCATTCATCTAATGCATGCAAATATATAAGGCTAATGTTTGCCAAAGTACAATAAGGCTAGAGTTTGCCAACAAAATACAAAAGTATAAAAAAAACGTGGTTACATTAATTTGTCCATTGGGAAGACAAATTCCCTCTTGATCTTTGAGCATCTTCATCCATGCTTTCCATGCAAAGTTGAGCCATGTCTTGTGTTAGTTTTCAATCCAAGCTATTGATAACATCATCTCCTACAAAAAATGAAAATTTGTAAGTAAAATGTATAAACATAGTTTGGGTCTTGTTTTGAGTAATGGACCCCCATATCACATCAAATAGAGAACAAGAGATGTTGCACTTCCGATCAAGAGCCGCGGTCATTGTCTGCTTCTTATGGTACTTCTAGAAATACTATTTTCCATAGTCGGGACACTCTAACCTTAGAAGAAGTTTTATAGCGCCTTGTTATTTAAGGTGAAGATGAAATATATTCTTGTTGGATTCGAGTCGTAAGGAGAGAGACTCGTCATTCGTAATAAAACACAATGGTTGAACGATATTGGTGGCGACAATGATTAGAATTAAAAAGAGAAGATCAAACTCATTGAAACACAATAAGATCGGTTACTTTTATCAAAAGAAGGTGACATTAAGAGAGCCACCGATGAAAAACAAAAACAACTGAAATCATCTTGTAAAGCTGATGTTGTAGAAAAAGATCAAGGTGATGGAGATCTTCTAGTTGTATATAAAGGAAACTTAAAGCCTTGCAAGCATACATTCTAGATTCAGTTTGCTCATTTCATATGTGTTTCAACCGAAATTGGTTTTTGGCTTGTATTGGTATAATCATAATCAAAATGTCAGTTTGAGTTGATAGGGCACTTGCTAATGTGCGGCATGTTTTCAATTTGAAAAAAAATATAATCTATTGGAATATTTTTTATTCAAAAGGTTACACATATTGTGTTGTTGGTGGAATTGTGAAAGTCAATCAATGTGCTTTATTTATGTTGAATGGACAAAAAAAGTCTTCAAATTTATATGGTAACATTTGTTAAGTCACCTTCGAGAGATTTGTCAAGAAGTCTAAACAAAAAATTAATTTCTCAAGTGAAGTTCAAGTAGGATCTACATTAGAACCTAAATGTCAATCTAACTCATATGGTAATAGTAATGTTGTCACTACATCGTCATTAGTTTCAATGTCACATTAGAATTCTTCAATATCCAAGAGAAAATGTTAAACCTCCATGGCGATATGGTGAAACTAATTCAGTTGCTTATGCGTTAAAAGCATTAGAAGGTATTGATTATAATGGACAGTTTTCTACATTTTCATATGTAATTAGTTGTAGCGATTTTGATAAATTGGTGATACCATGGAGAATGAGATGAAATCTCTTCTCAATTATGTTGCTCAAGTTTAAGCATTGATTTTGAAATATTTTGTGATATCAATCGTAGGGGCTTTTTGCGGAAGAGAAGTCTTGTTTTTTTTTTTTTGAAATGTTTTGCATTTTATGTTAATTTGGAGATTGTTATAGTTTGATATGATCCAAAAACTATGGATTGTGTTAGTTGGATTCACATTGTAAATCTCAATTTATGATTCTAATTTAATGCCATAAATATATGATTAATTCGCAAAACCATGATCTTGATATAGTGCAATTTTCATTTACTGGTGATTTTTTTATTAGAATTTTTCACAAAAATCTAAGTATCTCATTTATCTGCTTTCCATTTTCACACTATTGTTTGAGTTTTTACAATTTGAAATAACATGCCTAATGAACATTTTAATCGTCATTTTGTTGATTCTTCCAACATAAAGCACTCAACCTTTTCGAATAAAACAAAAACATCTAGGTTGGCAAAAATATCTCATAATAAAGGATCGGATTTTACAGACTCAAATTCTAAAGTGTTGTTAAATTTTCAATTGTATTTCTACTTTGGACATAATAAATTCTTTAATTTTATCCGCAATTTCTCTCCGGGGAAGCTTGTCAAGCCATGTTGATGCTGGAATCGTGGAAAGAGTGCATTTGTGGGGTGGGATGTCGATTCTATGCTCTCCAAAATATCGTCTCACAAACTGTATATTGTCTAACCACATTGCAAGTGACAGAAGGCCGAGTAATTTCACTTTCTTCTTGTCTCCATCGCTTACACCAGCCAATCAGTAAATCTTTTAAAATTTCCAAAATCTACACTTGTCCATGTGGTCGCTTTCTGCGTCGGCATAGTTTCTACAGTTGTATTATTTGGCTTCATCAGATCATGCAATGTACCCTTGTTAACTATTGTATGTTTAAAAAGTTAAAACTTGGGTAGATCAAAACACAGAATTCCTAATACTTACAAGTTAATATTATAATTTAATTCAATTAATAATAAATTTAAATGAACTAAAATATAATAAATAATTATAACAATTATTCGCCAAACTAAATAATTACATAGCTATAAATACTGTAAATATAAAACAAAATACAAAGAAATGTACTACTGATATTCATTTAATATAATATTTTATTTACTAATTATATGAATAATCTTACATACTTATTAATCAAATAATAAATATTAATACAATTATAAATAATTATTATATATAAAAGGGTAATGGGAGTCATTTTCTTGCAACATGCGATAAATCATAAAGAAATTTAAATAGATGAAACTACCAATATGCCATTTCTACAAAGATGTTGGAGTTGGAGTGGTCGTAGTAGTTGATCATGTATCTCAATCCTGTTCAGTCGTAGTGTTGAATTACTTTATTATCCACAAATCATCAGACATTTGCCAGGTGCCATTTTCCTATTGCATTTCCTGTGCTTGATACGAGGTTACGTGGCCCTTTGCTGGTTGTCGATCTGCTACTGATAGTCCATATCTCAATTTCAGACGACTGATATTTTGGAGATGAGTATGGCAGCTGTAGTAGATGGTTTAATGTGGGGTATCAATATGACATAAAACTTGCTAAGAATAACGAGATCTAAATAAAATAGTTCTAAATTTAGATTAAAAAACAAACAAAGATTAAAGATGACAACATTAGTAATTTGCAGAAAACATTGACGGAATATATACAAAGAGATAAAAAGTAAATATGTAAGAAATATTATAAACGTCACATTCAAAAAAAAAAATTATGAGTGATAAATTTAGGTCGAATGTAACAAGAAATTCTCGACAAATTCATAAAGTTTTTTGAAAAATTAATAAAAAACTCTCACAATTTTATTATTAATTATTATTATTTTTTTTTTTTGAAAAGAACAACCATGGGTATTATTTATAGGCTCCAAAAGACATCCTAAATATTTTCAAAATCAAATCTAATAACAATTTAATGCCTTGCACATTTTAAAAAATAAAGGAAACCTAGTAATTAGCTTTTTATGGCTTATATGACAAATGGGCTAGAAATGTCATAGAGAAAAAGCAATAATCTAATGAAAAATTGCCATAAGTCAAATTTTGAAAAGTGGTCATAAACTAATTTAGAAAGTTACCATAAATTGAATTTAGAAAACTTTTGTAAATCAATATGAAAGGTTATCATAAACTGAATATGGAAGTTCCCATAATTTAATTTGAAAATTTATCAAAAATTGAATTTGAAAAGTTCTGATTAATGAATTTGGAAAGTTAAGAAAAACTTGATTTTGGAAATTTACCATACATCAAAGTTTTCGTAATAACTTTTTATTCTAAGTGGACACCATTTCCAAAGCCTCTCTAATTAGCTTCTTCAATTGTTCTGATAGTGGTAACTTTGCCTTGGTCTTTTTCTCAATTAACGTTAGACTTAGAGTTTTAGAATTTACACAAGTTTGTTCAATTAATCAACAAAGTGCTTCTTTGAGTTATTTTTCTTTTATCCTTGTAGTTGACACATTTGGAATAAGTAATGAATCCTCTGCAATAACTCCATTCGTATCACAATTTGAGTTTGTCAAAATTATATGTCCAGCTCGTGTGATGTAATCATTGTGGTTTATTTGCTTCTTCAATCTCCAATGCCTCTGTATGGAAATCCTTGAGTGATCTTTAAAGAACCCGACCATCGAGATTTGAGTTTGCCCGGAAGAAAATTTCAAGCTTGAATTAGAATGCAGAACTTGTTGTGCTAGGCTCGAAATGGCACTCCAAAATTTTTATGTCACGTCATTTTTCCATATTTTCTGGATTTAGCTTAGCATTCTCGAATGGCTTGTGCCAAAATTTCTCCATTTCATTTAGCTAAAGTTGACGTTTTTTTCTTGTTGTCTCCAAGTCGAAATTTAGGCTTTTTGATTATCCAATATGCTTTGTGCTACATTTAAAACACTAGATGATAGAGACATAACAATCAAAGTTTTGTGAGCACTTTGATAAACTCATTATGCATCGTCCAATCTTTTTTACTAAGGTTCACTACTTTCTTGAGAATCCGCTTCGTTTCAAGCAATATTTCACTGCTTGAAACTTCCTCTTATCTGCCTCTGTGGGGGATGGGTAATTGCAATCTAATGCATGACAGTGTGCTTAGCTAGAATTTATTGTAGAAATGAATTCCTTCATCACAGATGATTGCGGGAGGTATTCCAAAACAGGTAAATATATGCTTTTTTCAGAAAGTTGATAACCATCTTGTAGTCATTTCCACCCATGTAATCCATTGTCCTCAAAATGTACAGGCTGCTGTGGAAAGATATGAATGACTCCATAAAATAGATACCCCACACACGGAAGAATTCCACTTTAATGGTGTTGTTTAGGGGCATTTCATGCCTTCGAGATGTTGCCGGTCTTCCGAACGTATAACTCTTCCAACTTTTTTAATAAGCTCCGAGCGTTCTTTTACTCACTTACATAGTTGAGAACATTATTATCTACCCACTGCTGAATAGAATCGCATACTTGACGATGACACTATTCCCATTTGACGTTAGATTTATCCGTCGGTTTTGCGCCAGTAAACACAGACAAATAATAGTCCTTAACATAGAGAAAATCCTCTATCTTCTCTTTCCACACATGATAGTTGGAGCCATTCAACGTGATCATCCGACTCGGTTACTCTCCATGATTTGAACATGGCACAAGAACTACCAACTTGGTTCTGATACTAGTTGTTGGGAAAAAATGATATTATCACTGTTGTAAAACGTGAAAAATACTGATCAAGATAATTTTCAGGAAAGAATGCTCTTGACAATCTTTTTAAACAGAATTATCTATCCAGGTTAGTTCCTAGAAAAGGCTTGGGGGTCACAAACGGTCCACTTAAATTATAGTTTTCTAAACAGAACTTATTTACACAGTACAATTACATCACTAATCAAGCGGTACGAGAAACGATAGCAAATGCGATATAAAAAATATCAGAAATATTTTCCACGCTGTTAAGATTATAACAGCTAAGAGGTAAGAGAAATGAAAACCGAGAATTTTACATGGAAACTTGAGTCTTTGTCGTTGCTAGGCCGAAATAATCAAAAGGCAAGCCTCTTAGTTCATAAAATTACGAACATTCTTCCATTGTCCCCTACTTCATTGAATTTTGAAGACAATTAATTTGTAAAAAAGATGCATTTGTTGGTACGTAGTCTGGAACCTATTGAGATATGGGCCAAATGTGTGGGCTTGAATGGCCAATGTCCCTACAACAATAGAAGAAGAAGCTTGTTTGGGACGATATAAGAGCTAAAATCTTGTCTTGCAAGCTAGAGTTTTTCATCACCTCGTGAATGTGATCTGGAGAGAGGAGATACAGAGAAAGGTTTTCTCAGAAGAAGAAAACCTTTGGAGATTTTCTCATTTTCTCGTTTCCTCTAATTGTGTCGTTGGTCTTCTTCATAGAAGAAGAAAGTGGGGCTTCACGCGAAGCCAAACTTGTGAAACGAAAAGGAAGAGCCTGCCACGCCGTATGTTGGCCAAGGAGAAGAAACCCGAGTGGTTTTTTCGTCGATGCCATCACCGAGCAAAGAAGCTCTTCACCGGCGACCAGCTCGTGTCCATATTGAACGGAGTAAAGTAGCTTTTATATCTGCTTATGCTATTCATCAGCTTCTTTACTACATTGCAACGCTTTGGCAAGAAAGAAATCATTTTGTTGTATTAAGACTCTGGTGCACCCATTGTTCATTGGTGACCGTGGATGTTTTAAGCGGCCTAATAGCGTCCTGTGGTTTTTTACCTGTCTTTAGAGTTTTACACGTTAAAAGTGTTTGTGTCTCACTCTTGGTTAGATCTCTGGGTTAATATTTTTGCTGGTGACTTGGTTGATAAATTGCTTCTACGTGTTTCTCTTGTTTCATACCGATATCATAGCAAGGTTATAGTCCAAGTGTCGTGTTCAAATCACAGAGAGTAACCCGACTCGGATGATCACGTAGAGTGACTCTAACTATCATGTGTAAAAAGGGAAGCTGGAAGATCTTCTCGGCCCCGGATGGTATTTTGGCTATAGATATAGTCAAGAGTAATGTTCTGAATGAGAAAATGAGAAGAAAATCAACGAGTTCTTCTTCACAGACAGACATTCTAATCACCAAAAACAGAGGGAGGAGTCAAAGCAAAAGGTCCATGTAACAGAAACCGAATGGTACTTCGTCTACCTTTCTCTCTTCTAATGGTTAATGATGGAAACGCACTGAACATGGAAAGTTATCGGAAAGCATTACTGTTACACAATGGCTTTCAAGATGACCTTTCCAGCATATCATGCACTCTCTCCCTTGCAGATTTCTTAGAATGATAATTTCCTAGAAGGTTCTCTTTGTGTCTCCCCCACGGAGCTAGATTCACTGTTCACAAAATTGAAATTTACCCATAACTCAAGCAAAGATCCCCGTTTCAACAATAGTTGAAATTTCCTGCTTGGGACACTTGTAATAAAACAATTTAAACATAAAAACTAAATATATAAATTATAAGAGTTTTAAAACATTGTTCATAAGTATGTGCCTCGGGCTTGTCTTCTTCTTGATGTGTTTTCCACGCTTGTCGTGCTTAAAATTAATTTTATACCTCGACAAGTATGAGAATTGTGCCCAAGACCCAATATCTTTGACATGTCATTGTCAAATTTTTTTTAGTAAGTGATAGGGTTTGTGGCTCATCAACATTTCTAATTCTTTTTTTTTTAGCCCACTTGATTAGGGTTTTGTTATCAATGACATGATCTCATCCCAATCTATTGGAAGTCAAATGTTCTATCTACTAATAGGCAAAATGAAGTAAAAATACATCTTCACATAAGTTTCCTAGTAATAGTATTCATGAACGTACTCTTCAGCTAAAAGCCTCTTAAAATGTAAACACCGAATTACATAGGCACATGAGATCCCTATAAGTTCTCATTTGTAATAGTTGCACAAACATTTATCCAAATCAACAACATATTGTTCATTGTCAATGTGGACCTCGAACTGAACAACTCTTGTCAAAATTGGACTCCAATTTAGAGCTGCAAGTTCTACCTTTGCAAGATTCTTCTTGATTTTGGGAACACATGAGCTATGTTGACTAAGCCACCATTTGACTTTTTTTTTTAACTATTCGAGACATCATGTATTTTTTGATAATCTAAAACATGAAAAATCTATTTGTCCTTAACGGGTATAAGAAGTGTTCAAATTGTTCAAACTCATGTCGTACTTTGAGTTGTAAGTAAATGCATGAGTCGTCTAAAAACTCAGATTAATGCCTCAAGGATATGTGCATGCTTCTTTACCAATCAAGAATAAATTATTCATTTCTCCATTTTAGTGAGCAGGTGTAGAAGTCCTATATGCATTCCACACAACGTCTCTACACAATTTCCCTCTAAATAGTTTCTTGAATTTTTCAAATAGATGTCTGAGGCTGAAGTAAAGTTCGGCTTATGGTAATTGATCTCCTACAACATGCATCAATCCCTAAAATTTGAGCAAATGTGTAAACAGAAAAACATTATACAAAGTACAAACGTAGAGAACAACTGCAAATGCATCATACCTTTGTCGATTTGAAATAAATATTCATCCACGTCCCGACACAATCTCTATGTATGTCTTTAATATGTACAAGAACCACGACAATGAGTCTTTATATTCAGTTTCTATCACGGCAATGACATCAAGATAAATTTCATCGTTCTCATCAATATCGCCAACTATAAGTAATTGTCTTGCACACAAGCCATTTATATGACAATCTAATGAGGATCGGGAGCAAACCATAACACTCAATTCACATTTACGGAAGCTAAACACAGAGAAAAAGAAAAACACAAAACAAAATAAAATGTGTGCTGGAAGAGCACTCTAAACAGGGGAAAACATAACGTAAACACATAAGAAAATATGGAATGAATGTGAAGTGGGTGTTGTGATTACCAAGTATAATTACCTAAGAATGCTTCATAAGAACACTAGTGGATGGAAGGGGGTTCCTTGCCAGTCGTTTGCTAGCTAAAAAGCGCCAACCGGAAAAAATAACTTTGGGTGAAACCTGCTCCAACAAGGGATAAGGACCCTTTTCACTCTTGCTTTTCCTTCAGAAAAGGCCGACGGTGAATGGAGGAGAGGTGGGTGATGACCCATTGCTGTTCCAAAAGCAACCGTGCTTTGGGTGAGAAATTCGTCCTTGCCAGAGATGAATTCACAGCGAAGGGAGCTAGATTTCTTCCAGCTTCTTCTCACTGCCGACTCAAGAATGAGCGATGAGAGCAAGTGGACTAAGAGCTACTCCGAGCATCCACAACTCGAGAAGCAATCAGGTAATGCCTTCAAGAGCAAAGCTCTGGCCGAACATCGAGAGTTCCTTTAGAAATCTCACAAATGAAGAAAACATCACTTTTATATTTCCAAATATTTAACAAGCAAAAACTACATAATGCAAGCTATCAAAAAGCTTAAATAGCATCGGGGCTTTCTGGAAATAGAAAGCTGAAGAAGACATCAGAGAAAGCTGTTGGAGTTCAGCTCTAAAATATAGACATTGGTGTTCTAATGGTTGTCACGCCAAGGTGCTGGTGTGTGCACACACGAGCGTCGCTTTCGTGGGCACATGGCATAGCTTCTCGGGTGCACGTAGCGCCTATCCTTCTTTGCGCGTGCCTTCCTGGTTGCTTTCGCACGCCAAGGTTGCGACGTGTCTTCTTAGGTGCGCGTGGCGCCTATCCTTCCTTGTGCACATTGCCTTGTCTTGTGCGCACGATGTGCAACCTGGTTACTGATGTACACCAGGTGTTCGACAAAAGGTCTCAAAGAGGTATCAACTTGATCTTCAACGCCCTCTTTTGCTCCAAGTCGTGGATCCATTCTAACCTTCTTAAGGAGTATTACAAACAACCAAACTAAAGAAAATAATGGCTAAAGTTTGCCAACGAACAAAGTTAAATGAAACTAAAGTTTCCTAAACGTTAAAACAAATACAAAGCTTAGTTACAATATTTGATAAAGGAAAACAAATTCCTTCTTCTTCTTGATTTTATTCCAAGCTTTGAGTAGTCATTTATTTATAAAATTCCACAAGCCTATTAGAAGATAAAAGAGAATAAAATACTTACATTGGCTTGTGCTTGACGAGTCGTAACCGTAGGTATATCATGACCGGTCTTTGGAACCCAGGGCATATCACAATTGTCCAAACATATGATTGCATGCGGCCAGACACATATACATTCTTTGGAAAATGAGATTCGATGTAGAATCATTCCTCTCTATGCGAACGACCAAGGTACTACCCGAATTTGATCTATGAGTTTCTTTTCTGCAACCATAATTGTTTGACTTTTTTTATCATCCTTCCTTTCGTTATGTCTTCAAGTTTCATCATTTGCCTTTTTTGTCAATCTTGGTACAATATTCATATTAAAATTTTTACTCACTGTCTCAATAATGGAAAGAACTTCTCATGCAGATTGGCATTTGAACCTGTTCAAGTATTGACTTGTCATCCACTTTGTCGAACCATGTCAACTTTCTATCTTTCGTGAACAAGTGCACACATAATTGAAGCTCTTTATTTAAAGTGTAATTTTTTCATTTTTGAAGCATGCATTCGCCAATCACATTCATCCTAACACACAGCTGTCAATCGCTTTAAATGAATTTCACCTCATTTATGTGCTTCAAAGCATAGTTTAATATTTCTTCTCTGATTGATTTCAAAGAATTATATTTTTTTTCCAAAAAAAGACTCACTTCAAGTAAACACACTTCATGTACCGATATACTTTCACACTCATCATCTTTTGAGTCACATTATGAACGAAACTCCTCGTCTAACGTTATTGAGGTTGAATTCACCTCTATTTCTCAATCAACTATTTCAAACTCAAATACCCTAAAATCATCATATTGAAGTTGTGAGTACAAATCCTCCTCCATGTTGTAGTTCATATCTTTATGATTACCAATTGTAGACCCTTGGCGTTGAACGAATACCATTAGGGCACCAAAAATCAAAGAAAATAGCAGGTCAACTAGTGAAACAAAGCAAGCAAATCTATTATAGAGCAGAAAAATCAAGGATGTGCCAAAAAAACCATAGAAATTCTAAGTATATAAGGTAGGTCTTCGGAGGAGAGGGGGCTCTGTTTTCGCGCGAGATGATAATGGAATCCTACGACATTTTATATACACCCGATAGCAAGATCCTGATGTTAAAAAATGGAACCTCGCACGTGTGTTTTACTCTTTGCAATGGATCCTGCTTGCTAGAGTGAGATCTCACAACAGGAAGCCGCTAATTTTACCTCTCTATCGCAAGATCTCGTTTTCACCCGACCTTGAATCTACCACCTGTCGCGAGTTCCCTACAATGAAAATGCAGGATCCTGCTTTTCAAATGAAGATTCCAGAATTTTGAATTTCTAACGGAAAACTCAAGAGCGGAATCCCAGTTAGGGTTGAGTTGTTAAGTGTAGTTACTTTAATGGCAATTTTGTTACAAAAGAAAAGTAGGGTAATTTTGTTAATCCCTCCGTATAGTCTAAGGACTTTATTTAAATATAAAAAGCGGAATTTTAAGTTTAAACCTGTTATTGCATTCCAAACGACGTGGTTTTATGTCCAGCCAAATGCACTTCCGTTGGCCGTAGGGTTAAAGGAAAGTTAAGCCTGTCTGCTTTCTCTTCATTCTAGAAGTGAGAAAATGGCTTTGCTCTGCAGATCAGCTCTCACGGTGGGTTTGCGGTCGACGGCCGTCCGTTCTAAAACCCTACCTCAGGCGACTGTCCAACCAATTTTTTCTACTTCTACTAGAGTTCTACCTCGCGCTTCCCGGTATAGCCTTTTCTATCCCTTTTGTCTCGGATTGAAGCATATCAGCTTCTCCTGATTTCATCCTTTGTATTTTCTTTCTTTACCTGAAACTCTCCCCTCATTTTTACCCAAAATGAGTCATGCATCCTTACCGTTATCTCTTCGAATTTGTTGTCAGTGTTGTTTCGGTATTGGGAGTTGAGGTTTCTTCGATGCCGCTACACAGCGCAATTGCCTCTGCTAGGCTCAAATCGAGAATTGGTGTTGAAACCTCTTGCTGGAGTTTTCTCTCTCAAGGTTTTTCTGATTTCTTTTCTTTCATTCATCGTTTTTTGGTTTGCTTGCGGATGGATAATTTTTTTCAGAATTTATATTATCTAAGTGGTCTCTCTCTGATGCGATGAACGGGAAATGGAGAACTACAAACTTTCATCTGGACCATGATTGTTCCTGTGCATTCTGAGTCCTAACCTCGATCCAATTTAAAAGTTTATTTGCACATGGCATTTACATATGGAGTCCTTCCTATTTTGTTAGCTGTAATGAAGCAACATTGTTTTCAGATCGTATTATTCTTCAAATTTGTAACATTAATTGTTCTTTTACTTCATCATAGGATTTGCAACACCGTTGTGACAGGGCTAGATGGATAAGAACTATGTTGGCAACGACTATTTAGGTGAAACTGCCCTTCTTCTGCTCACGAATTGCATTATTTTTAGAAAAATTTTGAAGGTCTTCGTTTTATACCCTCTGTAATTTGTATCGACATTCTGCTCAAATTTTGGTGTTTTGTCCTTCAAGTTTTGGTTCATTTGATGAATTTCTTTGTTTTTCAAAATGATCTAGACGATCTGCAGCTAAACCCCTTTATAAAGTGGTATCAACATTATGTGTCGAATTTCTAACATTTATTGACTTTCTTAACATAGCCATCATTCATCAATGGCTTGTTTGCTTAACTTGATATCATTGTTGTCATGGACATTGACTCATACATTATTGGGTGTTCGTATTCCATCAATGATAATGGCTCATAGCGTTCTGGTTTTGCCTGATTGTTACCACTTGTATATGAGTTTAATGCCTCAATATTGCCATTCTTTAAATGCTTAATGCGTCATGCATAATCTTCTCTCTGTATTTTTTTCTGGAAGTGTATTTTTTTTCTTTCTATTTGCACCGTCTTTAGATGGACATACTAGTTGGAAAAACAGCTGTGGACGCCATTTGGCCTCATAATGGGACGGGCTGGGCTTGCATGGTCCACTGAAATTCGGCCTAGTCTGTCTGGTCTGGCAAAGCCTAGGCAGGGACAAGGTCCGTGCCAATCAACCCGTTTGGGAGTTCTAAGTTCGGGTTGGCCACCACAACTGTTGGCTGGTGAAGCTGTGGCGCCAACTTTCTCCCATATTTTTAAAAATGGCACGAGTTTGGGCACCGCAGCATCAGATTTGGATGTCACCTCGCCGACAGTTCTGTTATTGTTTTAAAAATTGCCGAATGGTGGGCGCCATGGCCGAGGATTTGGTCGGTGTCAACTAAAATTCTCCACTTTACAATCTCAATATGTTGTTAAACCAAGAAGTATTTGCATTATTACAAAACCAGTGCATCCCAACTAACTTGTTTCTTACTCAATAGTCAAGTATGTATATTTCTCGCCTATAAAACTGAAATCTTGAATTTTGGTGATCCATATAGCTTAAACCGTGAACATTGGATCCGTTTAATTTAAACTCTAAATTCTTTTGAACAAATGAATCATGGACATTTGGATTTGATTAATTGATGTATGAATTTTTTTAAACAACAATGAACATGGAGTTTTACATCGTGAGCGGAATGAACAGTAAACTTACTTTTTTGATTTTGCTCAATTTTATTCAGATTCTTTTTTTTTTTTTTTTTTTTTATTTGGACTCAATTTTGAATAAGTTTTAGTCGGTGTAGGTTTGGATTGGGTGTGATCAGTTTGGTTTTATTTTTTTTTTTTATAAATTTTAGAATTAAAATTAAAAATAGATGTAAATACCATAATATCGCTTTGGTTTGGTTTCGATCAAAGAAAAAGCAAAGTCTTATTTTTATGATGTAAAATTTAAGGTTTATTTTGTTAAAAACAAATTAGGGTATATGGGAACAAATTTTAAAGTTCGAGGTTTATTTTGTTTTTTAAAAAAAATAAATTTGACTCTAAAATTTAGAATTTAATTTTTACTGTACTCGTAAAAATATCACATTTATGATCAAAACATTTGTATTTTTTTCAATTACAACATTAAATATTTTCAAATTAAAAAAATTAGTAAATATATAATAAATGCTAATGAATTGTATAAGAATGTGATAGATACTAGATTACAACCATGCAAAATATATTTGTAGATCTATCAAAATCTTTGAAAATTTTCTAATTATTTAGGCATACATCCAATCAAGTTCTTTTATATTTTAATATTATTTTTTTGTGAAATATTTTATTCAACTTCATACAATTTATATGCAAAATATTTTTGTATGCATATCTAAGTTTAAAATCTTATAAGCAAAATTATATTTATGCAGTAAATCTTAAACTCATGTTTTTTATTTTTTATTTTTTATTTTTACAACATTTCATAAATAATTCATATATTATTTGTGAAAAATTAATACTATGAACAAATTTTCAAACTTGAATGAAGTAAAATAGTCAAATCATCTTGTATAATTAAATTCAAAATATGACACGAAAATGTAAATTTAAAAACACATAATATAACAACTTAAAAACATCTCAATAACGTCGTTATTATTCTTTTAAAATTGTGTGACCAATTGCTATCCCAATATAATGGGATTCAACCATAATAAGTAAAAATATATGATTTCATAAATTCATTTTTCATCGTCGTGATAGGCAATTAAAGAGAGAAGATTCGTTTGCTAGTCGCTGACCACGTGTCATACATACAAATAGATATATCCTACCCTTCATAATGTCAAAAAGAAAACTTGTAACATCTCTTTCTATAGTGAAGTCGACAAACTAACTCTTGAGGATTAATTTCTCTTTGAATTGCACCTGTTAAATCGTATTTTTCAATAAACGTAAATGCAAGTTCAGATCTTATAATGTAATCTATTAATTTTGTCTTAACATTTCTTTTGTAATATTTAAATCTCGATAATTTATCTTTGTTATCTTTACCTTGGAACATGTTAATATGTGCCTTTTAAGATGTGTTCCTTTTGTACTGAATCATACATATACAATATATAGATTTTACTTTGTTTGTTTCTTCTCTCCACAAGCAAGTGTAATTTCCATCCTCTCAAATGCTTTGAACACATTCGATTCACAGTCTTGAGTACTAGTTTATGCATGTATAGCAAAATTTGATAGAGATCCAATAAATTCCCTCACATTCATATTAATATTATCATTTATGTTAAAGATGATGATGTCAAACATGACATGTAATTGACTAACTAAAAACAATCAAACACGACTCAACTATGCACTTGCTATTGAAAATAATTAAAACTTACTTAAAATGAAGATGCCAAAACACAACAAATTTGAGAGAGAATTGAGACCAAAAAGACAAGAAAGTCGAGGGCCGGAAGGGTTAGTGAATAACAAAGAATTGTTTGTATAATATTTATAGACCATTATAAACATAATTGGAATAAACACGAAAACCATCATCCGAGTAGTGTTCACACTTGGGCGCCGCTGCTCAATGTTTAATAATGGTTGAGAAAATACTCTTTGGAACTCTCCAACGACTACTTTCATCGAGTGTTATGCTTGTGTTGTGAGGTCCCTCCATTATGAAGAGGGACCCACATCATTAATAAAGTGCAGAAAAAAATTTCAATTTTGTTTTTCCACGTAATAAATAAAATGCAGAAAAAAAAATTAAAACTTTTTTCAGCGTGATGTGTAATGTTTTTTACTCTTATGATGAACTTTTTCTATAAATAGAGTGTTATTGAGGAAAGAAAAATCATCCGAAGATAGTTAAATTTCTATCCAAGAGAAAACGAGAAAATCACTTCTGAGAAGATAAAAAGAAATAGTGAGCATAATTTTGGAGGAAGGAAAAAGAAAGAGTAAGAGAAAAATAGTTGTGGTGCTTTTGTGCACATTAAAAGTTTTAAGAGTGGTGATTTCTTTTAGTGAATATTTTCTAAAATATTCGATATCTAGAAAAATATTGTAAATCCTATTTTTTATAGTGAGATCTTTTTGGACTCGGTCCCTATGGTTTTTTTCCCGATTTCAGTTTACACGTAAAATTCTCGGTGTTTATCTTTTGCTATTATTTCTCTTACTTTTTAGCCGTTTTAATTTTACGGCGTGATAAACTAGTAAGCATAATTTTGGAGGAAGGGAAAAGAAAGAGTAATAAAAAAATAGGTGTGATGTTTTTGTACACATTAAGAGTTGTAAGAGTGGTGATTTCTCTTTGTGAATATTTTTTAGAATATTTGATATCTAGAAAAATATTGTAAATCTTATTTTTCATAGTGAGATCTCTCTATACTCGGTTCCTATGGTTATTTTCCCGATTTGAGTTTCCACGTAAAATCCTCGGTGTTAATTTTTTGCTATTATTTCTCTTACTTCTTAGCCGTTATAATTTTACGACGTGAAAATATATTCTTACTATTTTTCGGATCGCATCTGCTATCGTTTTTCGTACCGCTTGGTTAGTGATGTAACTATACTGTGTATGTGAGTTCTGTCTATTAGACTAGAATTTAAGTGGTCTATTTGTAAGCCTGCAGACTTTCCTGTGAACTTACTTCGAAAGATAATTCTGTCTAAGTAGATTGCCAATAGCATTCGTTTTTAGGAATTATCCCGATTAGTACTTTTCATGTTTTACAGCGGTGGTATTATTATTATCATTTTCGCCGATTTCGATTAATTTGCCAACAAGTGGTATCAGAGGTTGTCATAGTAGAAAAAATTGAAATTGAAAAATTCAACGGAAATAATTTGTCACTATGAAAATTAAAAATGAAGAAGCTATTGCGTAGAGATAGTTGTGTTATGGTAATTGTCGATAGACCGATAAACATTGAAAATGAGAAATAGAACAAAGCAGATGGGAATGCATACTCCTCAGATATATAAGTGATGCATTTAAATATAAGCTTTGGGATCCGGTTGACAAGAAAATTGTCAGAAGTCGGAGTACATATTACTCGGATACGAAAGTGATGTATTCAGATAAAGGCTTTGTGATCTAATTGACAAAAAAATTGTCAGAAGCCGAGATGTTGTCTTCTTCGAAGATCAAACCATTAAAGACAAGAAGAAAGATATGGAGATTACGGATGAACATCTAGTAAAAGTTGATCAAATGAAATCAACTTTTGATGGAGGAGATGCCAGCAAATCCAGTGTTCAAGCTGCTGATGATGTTGACCAAAGAGAAACAGAGTTTTCTCTTGAGTCAATTGCAGAACCAGATTTAAGGAAATCAACAAGAGATCGTCGACCATCGAGAAGATACTCTGTGAACGAGTATGTGATGATCACTGATAATGATGAACCTAAGTGCTACGAGGAAGCTATGGAATATCAACAAAAGAAAAATTAGTTAGAGATCAGATGATATCATTGCATGAAAACCATACTTATGAGTTGGTTCGGCTTCCAAATGGGTAAAAGACACACAAGAACAAATGAGTATACAGACTTCAAGAAGAAAATTCACAGTCAAATTATAAGGCATGACTGGTCGTGAAAGACTTTGATCAGAAGAAAGACATTGACTTTGAGAAAATTTTTTCACCTGTCGGAAAAATGTCATCCATACAAGTTGTACTTGGATTAGTCTCAAGTTTCAATTTGGACATCGAGCAACTCGATGTGAAGATAGTCTTCTTGCATGGTGAAGTAGAAGAAGAAATCTACATAGAACAACCAAAAGGGTTTGTTGTCAAGGGAAAGAGACATCTAGTATGTAGATTGAAGAAGAGTCCGTATGGATTAAAGCAAGCCCCAAAACAATAGTACAAGAAGTTCGATTTTTTATGGAAAATCAAGAGTACAAGAAAACTTCCTGAAATCATTATGTGTTCGTGAAAAAGTTCACGGATGATACATTTATAATCCTTCTACTCTATGTCGACGACATGTTGATTGTGGGACCAAATAGAGAAAAGATTGAACTTAACAAGTCTTTTGCCATAAAAGATTTAGGACTACCGAAATAGATACTTGGGATGAGTATCACTCGCAATAAGAAGAACAAAAAATTATGGCTATCGCAGGAGAAATATATCAAGAAAGTTCTCAGCCGATTCTATATAGATAAGGCAAACCCAGTCAGTACTCCACTTGTTAAACTTTTCATATTTACATCCGAATAAAGTTCTTCCACTAAAGAAGAAAAAACAGAAATGTAGATATTTCCATATGCCTCAGCAGCTGGCAGCTTGATTTATGTCATGGTTTGTACGAAACCTGATATTTCACATTCTATTGGAGTAGTCACTCAATTTCTAACAAATCCGGGCAAAGAGCATTGGAATGTAGTGAAGTGAATTTTTAAGTATCTTGAAGTTACTTTTGAATTCAGTTTGTATTTTGGAAGTGAAAAGCTTTCGTTACTAGGCTATACTGATGCAGACATGGCTAGAGATATTGACTATAGAACATCAACATCAGGGTATTTGGTTATATTTGAAGGGGGAGCAGTTTCATGGCAATCTAAGTGGCAAAAAGAAGTGGCATTGTCTACAAAAAAAGCTGAGTTTATTACAGCAACAGAAGCATGCAAAGAAATTTTTGACAGAATAAGATCATCAACAAGATAGATATATCATGTATAGTGATAATCAAATAGCTATTCATTTGACCAAGAACCCGAACTTCATTCGAAGTCAAAACACATAGAGATCAAGTAACATTGGATACAAGATGTGTTGGACAATAAGCAAGTGTATATTGAGAAGATTCACACGGATGACAATGGATCAGACATGATGACAAAGGCTTTGCAAAGCAATAACTACGAATTTAGTAGAGGTTCAACAGGATTGAATATACCTCATCATAAGTCGGGAGAGAGAGTTTGTGGGGTCCTTACATTATAATGAGGGGCCCACATCATTAATAAGGTGCAGAAGAAAATTTCAATTTTGCTTCTGCACGTCATAAATGAAATGTAGAAGAAAAATTGAAATTTTCTTCTGTGTGATGTGTGATATTTTTTCCTCTTATAAGGAACTTTTTCTATAAATAGAGAGTTCCTGAGCAAAGAAAAATCATTCGAATAGAAGTAAAATTTTCTATCCATGAGAAAACGAGAAAATCACTTCTGAGAAATGTAATAGAAATAGTGAAGATTATCTTGTAGGGAAGGAAAAAAAAGAGTGAGCGAAAAATAGGTGTGATACTTTTGTGCACATTGAGAGTTATAAGAGTGGTGATTACTCTTCATGAATATTTTCTACAATATTCTATATCTAGAAAAATATTGTAAATTCTATTTTTCATAGTGAGATCTTTCTGAACTCGGTCTCCTGATTTTTTTTCGACTTGAGTTTCCACGTAAAATCCTCGGAGTTCTTTTTTTGTTATTATTTCCCGTATTTTTGGACCGTTATAATTTTACGACGTGAGAAAATATTTCTGGTATTTTTCAAATCGCATGTGCTATCGTTTCTCGTACCGCTTGGTTAGTAGTGTAACTGTACTGTGTAAGTAAATTCTGTCTAGTAGACTGGAATTTAAGTGGTTCATTTGTGACCCTGCAGCCTTTCTTGAGAACTTATTTAGAAAGATAATTCTGTGTAACCAGATTGCCAAGAGCATTCTTTCTTGGTAATTATCCTGATCAATACTTTTCACATTTTACAGCGGTGATATTATTATTATCGTTCCTAGATTATTTTTCCCAACATGTGTTGCGCGTTGTGATGCTATAAGCAAAATGCGATAAAAAAGATGGGTCGAGCTACTCATACAAAAAAATATAATATTTAAGCATTCAAAAAGAAATCTATGCGCGACTTGGGGCTGAACAACCTCGTGGCCTATGAGGCATGTGATGATGCACAGATTTGATGGGTTGCCTTATAGTACTCTTTACTGCCAATTGACTTGTGCTTTTAGAAAGTTCTTTTGTTCATTGTATCCCTGAGTTTTTTACAAACAACTTGTGTTTACCAAATTGATATTATAAGAAATAAATTTTTTGACAGAAATTTATACTAATTTAGGGTCTAAGTTATTGTCTATTTGCAAATGATTGCATACGCTCCATTTTATTTGTAGGGTGAAATGTGAATAACTGGCTTCATTGTTTGTTGTCTTTTATTATAATCTCGTGTTTGGGTTAATCTTTTGATTGTTAGGTTTAGTGTTTTCCCAACTCAACAGTATCACACTGATGGTTAAATGTATATTTTTAATGTTTTAATCTTACAATTTGATTGATGATCACATATATCTAATTGATGAACGTAGTAAATATATAAAATAATATGTTGCTAATGCTATTCATTAAGCAATATGTAAGTTGTGACTAGGCTTGATCAAATCTCGGTTCAGTTCGGTCCCTTGATCAAACCTCAGTTCAGTTCGGGTTTGGACCAAACTGAACTGAGGTTTTTGGTTTTCGATTTTCGGTTTCAGTCTCAAACCCAAAACCGAACTGATAGCATACCCAAACCAACCAAAACCAAAGCAAAAATTCAGTTCGGGTCGATTTGGAACATATCAAATTCACAAATCATGTTTTTTGAGGATATGCGCATTGCCAAGTGCAAAGGTGCGCAGAACTAATGAGCAACTGCACTTATCCTCTCCTCAAGCTGTCAAACAATTCTTAGTTAATCAATTAATCATAATCAATTATAATCAATCATAATTAATCATAATTATAAAACTAAACATTCTCTCTCTCATCGAAACAAGCCAAAGAGATTACAAAACACATTTGCAGTAAATATGAAGTTTGAATGAGAATACTTCGTATTCATTGGAACTCGACAGTCAGTAGCAGGCGGAGGCTCGGAGCTCGTAAAGGTCTTGTCTGTATTGATATTCATCGCTTCGAGGTCGGCAAAAGTCGGAATCACCGAATTGAAATGCGTCTGTGCTATGTTGGCTTGTAATCGTTGTATCAAAACTTGGCAAGAGGTCAATTGGATTCTTCGCGTTGGAACTCAATAGTTAGCTATTGGGTCAGTTAGAAAGCCTAATGACATTTGGTAAGTTGCAAGGCTCCCTTCAATTTTGAAGTGAATTGCAAAATCACAGACGAACGATTACAACAGACGAGCGATGACCCTTCGGATCTTCGTAAATTAGGGCAGCCTACAGACTTTTGGGTTTGGGTCCAGTTCGGGCTCAAACTTAACCCGAACTGAAACTCACACTAATGTAACCAAATTGACCCGGAGTTATTTTTTCGGAAACAAAACCAAACCGAGCAAACCTGAAAGCCTCGGTTTGGTTTGGGGCCCATGGGTCAATTCGGTTTGCCACCTCTAGTTGTGAAAATTTGTCATCTAAAGATTAGAATGATCTAGTATGAGGACTAGCTCATACCAATGGGAGAGCACGACCACATCACTTAAAAGAAAGAAAAACGCATGGTTAATAGTAAGGTTCCTCATCTTAGCTAGTACAGCGCGTTTTGGGCTAATCTTAAAAGCAAACATGTGCAAGCTCCAACCTAAAGTGAATAATTTTGTACTTGGACCAGTAGGGGACGTTATAAATGGTATAGAGCCACTACAATCGGAAGTGTCACTAATGAAGACGTCGAACACCATGTGATGAACCACGGATCCGCCACTCCTCAATTATTCGATGGAATTTTTCTAACCAATTTTCAAGTTTATATTTTGTAGGAAGAACATATAATGAAGTCATCAAAGACATGAAATCATGTAGACAATGCTTGGTGAACATTATTTTGTTGAGGCATAAATGGAAGATCAAACACAGGTCAAAGGATTATTCGACTTTTAGAAAAATCTACCTTAACACTGACCTCTGAGGAGTGTTTGCAATATTTGGTAGCCTTAATTATCTATTTTGGTCAAACAAGCTTCATAACAATTGTAGCTGACATCTTATGTGCTGAATCGTAGAATTTGGACATCATATGCTTGGTCAACTAGTCAAGATACAGAGAAGCTTTTCTCACAAGAAAGTCCAAGTCCAAGACATATCCGAGTTCATCACTCCTTTTGTAGAGAAGATGTTAGCAATTTAATTTTAGCTTATGTTTGTATATTTTTAATATTTTGGTGAACATTGTTTTGGTGGTGACCATCTTAGTTTAAGAGGACACCATAAAGTGATTATTTTCTCATTTGGCCTAGCACTTATTTTCTCCATTTTCTTCCTTGTGAATCTTTACTTATTTTGTAAGAACTATGAGCGGAAATCTTACTTCTCTTGGAGGATTTATTTATATCCTCCTTAAGACTTGTAATATTTATCACATTTTGAATCAAAAAGTGAAGTTCATCTTCTTTCAAATCTTGAAGCTTTTAAGTAACAAGTCGCCGCCTCTGCTTGGTGAGTGATATCCGAGTGTATGTGTGTGTTCATGTTTCCACCTTAATGAGTGTAGTGGAATCCTTTTATTGCATCTCTTCTCTGCCTTTTCGTTGAAGACTTTATTTATTCCCTCCTTAGGGCTCCTAATCTATAGCACATTTTGAATCAAAAACTGAAGTTCATATTCTTTCAAATCTTGAAGCTTCCAAGCAACAAGTTGTCGTCTCTCCTCGTTGAGTGATATCTGAATGTACGTGTGTGTTCCTGTTTCCACCTTTATGAATGTAGTGGAATTTTTTTATTGCATCTCTTCTCTGTCTCTTCCCTGAAGGTAGAACTATCAACAATGGTGCACAAAGCTTTCATCATAGCAAATTGGAGTGTTCTTCCACAAAGAGAACTAGATATCCGATGAGTGCAACTTTATCACTTCTTGAACCAAGAAGCACCATTTTAGCCATATCTA
This sequence comes from Begonia peltatifolia, assembly GCA_022433055.1. NCBI lineage: Eukaryota > Viridiplantae > Streptophyta > Magnoliopsida > Cucurbitales > Begoniaceae > Begonia > Begonia peltatifolia. Next base: position 17,307,757 of record CM039521.1, read on the forward strand.
CTCACCCCCATCGAGTTAGCCCTTTAAATTTAGAGTGTGTTTACACTGGTTCCATGGTAAGATTCCATTAAATCTTTAGCTTCATTGAAACTATTTTGATAGAGTTATGCATTCTAGAAGTTCACCATAAATTTTGTCCGAAACTGTTTTATGAATCAAGTCTTTTTGTGTTTCGATCATTCATCCCTTGGTTGAATCATGTCATTTGGTATCAGAGCCCCTTTTTCTTGTTGATTTTTCTACTTAATTTTGAGTGTTTAAGTTGTTGAAAAATGTTGAGAAAAATTCGTTCAAAGTTTTATCAAAACCGTTATGATTATGTTGATCAACTGACATGTCTCAGAGACCCCTCACCCGATCCCAAACTAGAGATCAAGTTTTACCTAATCTATTTACTAATAATTTTATGTCTTTTGTAGGTAAAGGCTTATTTCATGGATTGGATTGGGAACTTAAGGCACAAGATAAAGATCAACTTAAAGAGAATCAAGCTCAAGAGGGAATTTGTTTTCCCATGAACAAAATCGTGTAATCCACTTTTGTTGTATTTTGTTGGCAAATTCTATCCTTTTTGTAAAATTGGCTAACACTAGACTTATATAGTTGCATGCATGCATTAGATGTATGTTAAGTTAGATAAATGATTAGGTTAGTGGTGGTTTGAATTTGGATTAATCAAATAGAAGAAGCTTGCATGGAGGAGAGGGCCCCACGGTTCACTTGGCAGAAAAAGAAAGCACCACATTTGCTTGCACCAAGGGTAGGGGACCACCACCCTTAATCACCATTTTGCTTCATCAAATCAAGTAGATCCTAACTGAAGATTCAAGGGAGGTTGGCGTGGCTTCATCTCATCAATTGATAAAGGAAAAGCTTGATGCATTTCGACCATCCAATTCCAAGCACACGGATCACCATCTTGGTCGTTCATCACAACACTTCCAACAACCTTTTTGGCTCCAATTTGAATTTCAAACTCACTCCACCTTAGACTTATAAATACATGACATTAGTATATGTAAAAAGGTGGTTGATTAATGAGAAGAAAACCCTTTTTTTAAAGGAAACCGAGTGGAGTTTCTATCCTTGCCGAGAAGAGGTATGATTGCATTGGTTGGTAACAACCAAGAGGAGAGAGTCTCCTTTGTTCATCAAGATTTGGTTTCTTCATTGAGCAAAATCTCCATTCTTCTTTCCACTCTTTTGAGAGTAGAAAAGAAGTAGAAGATGGGTTGAAACCAGCCTCCATTGCCGCCATTCCCTTCTTTAGAAAAGAGTGAATGCTGAGAGCTATCATCTTAGCTCATCGGACAGTTTTTGGAGTTCACATTCTCATTTTCCATCTCTATCATATTATCACTTGTTATTGCAGGGTCTACTACTTCATATATGTGGTAAGACCTCTGCAAAATTTCATTTTCATATAAGTCCATTTGAGCTATTTTGTGCTTACAACTCTAAAGGTGCTCTCAGTTAGCCAATCACTAAAGGAGTGTTCTATTTGTGGGTTTAACACGAAACCTTTTTAGGTCCACTTCGTGTGGAGCCATGTTTTTATGGAAAAATCTGCACTAACTTTTCAAGAACAAAATGATAAAATTTATGCTCTTTTTCTTCATATTGGTTATGGTCTTGGAAGGTTATCCAAGTTGATTAGTGAGTCCACTCATAGATTTTGATTCTCATGAATAAACGGTTGAAAATAGTTGTGAGTCGTTGGGAGATGTTTATGTTGAGTCTCCAAACAAGAATGTTTCTTTTTACTATTTGATTAACTTAAAGAGTAGGATCCTAAGTATCTGCTTTACTAGGTAGAATGCCTTCCGCTGTGAGTTATCAACCCACTCTTAGTACCGAAATGGGTTCTTTACAAATGATGAGGAAGAGATTCCTCCTCAAGAGAAAAAACCCATGGCTTTGGAGAAATCTCACCAGTGTCTGAATGTGATGCTTCCCACCATGCAAGGCCGAGAAATACCTAGGTTAATAGAGGAAACATACATATTAGAGCATGAAAGTGAGTCATTTGCAGCAACCATTGAAGGAGAAGACAAAAATGATGAGGTGTTCAATGCAATGGATCCCCTCTATTTTGTGCCTAAAAGTGTTTCGATTCTCCAAACTCAACAATAAACAACCAAGGTGATTGTTATACCTGCAAGGTTTGTACCATTAAATACTTTGGTTGCTTGGCTTCTTATGATTGGTTGGATTGGAGAATATTTTAGTATCGGTATTGATTTGGTTCCTTGGAAAAATATTTTTGACAAATTCGTGTATGATTTTGCTATATTTGATGGATATAATGCCAAGAGCTATTTGCCAAGTTGTGGATTTGAATTAGTATATTCTTTGGATGTTTTATCTATTGATGGAATTTTCACTCATTGACATACACATTATAAGAGGGATAATTTTCTAATTCATAAACTTTGGTTATCAAATGTTGTTGCCCAAACCTTATTGATTGGATTAATATCTTATATAGAATATGACATTTATTTGGTGATGGAGAAATTGTTTTTGGGTGAGAAGATTAGTTTGAGGACCTTAATTCATTCTAATCCTCTCAAGTTGAACTACAAGAATGTAGTAACAAAGAAGGTATTTAAAGTTGTATCAACAAGGTATATACTAACTCATATATTGAATGATTTTTTGCATGGATTTATTTGGATTAAAGATTCTTTTGATGTTGGAATTAAATTGGTTACTTGAAAAAAAAAATTTGAGCGAAGAGACCATTTTTATCAAGTTAGTTTTTGAAGATGATTATCACTCTCTCCGATTAAAAAAGAGCGAAGAATATTCGGTTTTATCCCACTCCACTTTTACTTTCCTTAGCACTAGTATGATACTTGATCACTATGATGTGGAAAATATGTTAAAGAGATTATGATTGTTGATTCTAATGTCATATGTTGGTTGTATGCAAGCCATATGTTCTTTGTCATCTGATTTGGGAGATACTTTTTTTCTTTCAAAATTATTTTTGACTTGTGTGGCTTAGCATGAAATTTGGCTATCTTGAACTTTATTCATTGGCTTCGACATGTTGAACTCAACGTTGAGAATGATACTTTCTTTCATGATTCTTTCATCATTACATTGGAATTTTTTTTTGCAAAATTACAGCATCAAACCAACAATGGTTTGTAAGGTTTTATTAAGGGCATTGTTGATGGATAATAGGGTTACAACTATATGTCTTGATGAATGGTTAGCTTTTTTGTCCCAAATATAGTTAAATACTTTGTGATTCGAGATAAGGACCTTCGGACTATTTTGGAAGAAAGCATCGAGAGTAAGTGGAGCATGAACCAATTGCTTATCATTGTTTTATTGATGCCTAATTGTTTTGCGAGTTTTCTTGCGGACAAGTGAAACTTAGAACTTTATTGGATTTCTCCAAACCGATTTGAAAATAGTCTTCTTTGGTGGGAGTTGATCAAATTGAAAAGTGAAAGGTAGAAGTCAAAGCGGAGAAAATCTTGGATTTAAGGTCAAATCCTTTCAAACCTCGGGAGGATGATATGCCACGGATCCATCACTACTCAAACATTCGAAGGAATTTTTCTAATCAATTTTCAAGTTTATATTTTGTAGGAGGATCGTATGATGAAGTCATTAAAGACATGAAAACATATGGACAACGTCTGACAAACATTATTTTGTCGAGGCATAAAAGAAAGATCAAGCATACGTCGAAGGATTATTTGACTTTTAGAAAAATCTTCCTTCACACTGACCTCTAAGAAGTATTTGTAATATTTGGCAGTATTACTTATTTGTTTTGGACAAATAAGCTTCACAAAAATTGGAACTGACATATCAAGATTTTTAGAATGAGATGAATCGTAGAATTTGTACATTATTTGATTGGTCAACTAGTCAAGATACAGAGAAGCTTTTCTCACAAAGAAGTCCGAGACCAATACCAATCCGAGTTCATCACTCCTTTTGTAGAAAAGATGTTAGCAATTTAATATTAGCTTAGGTTTGTATGTTTTCAATCTTTTACTGAACATTATGCTCGTAGGGACCATCTTAGGTTAAGAGGACACTATAAAGTGATTGATTTCCTCATTTGGCCAAGCATTTCTTTCCCCTTTTTTTACTTTTGAATCTTTACTTATTTTGTAAAAAATATGACTGAAAACCCTAACTTTCTTGGATGCTTTATTTATATACCCTCCTTAGAGCTTGTAATTTTTAGCATATTTTGAATCAAAAACTAAAATTCATCTTCTGCCAAATCTTGAAGCTTCCAAGCAACAAGTCGCCGCCTTTCCTAGGTGCGTTCTATCCGAGTGTATGTGTGTGTTCTTGTTTCTACCTTTGTGAGTGTAATGAAATTCTTTTATTACATCCAGTCTCTGCCTCTTTCCTGAAGGTAAAATTATTAACAAGGGTGCACAAAGCTCATATCACAGCAAACTAGAGTGTTCTTCCACAAAGAGAACCAAATACCCGAGAAGTGCAGTTTTATCACTTCACAAAACAACGAGCACCATTTCAACCATATTTATCAACCCTCATTGAGTTAGCCCTTGAAATTTGGAGGGTGTTTCCATCACGTTCAAGGTAAGATTCCATTAAAATTTTAGTTTCATTTGAGCTATTTTGATAGAGTTATGCATTTTGGAAGTTCACCATAAAATTTGTCTAAAACTATTTTGGTAGAGTTATGCATTCATGCCTTGGTTGAATCACGTCAACATGAGTGGGAACTGCGATAGCCTTTCATGTAAAGACTAGGACGACCCAGTGTGAGAGTTTAGCTTATACTAGTGGGGATGCAGAATCTCACATTATTTGGAAGAGTGAAAAATGCATGATTAAGTAGTGTACATCTTCCTACCTAGTACAACACATTGTAAGCTAACTTCAAAAACAAATTTATGAGAGATTTGATCCAAAACGGATAATTTTTTACTAGGAACAATGAGAGACGTTATGTAAGTATTATGCAAAAGTATTAGATTAAAGTGTAAATTAAAAAATTCATGTCTTTTTCACTTTTTTATTTGTATTTTGATTATATTTAAGTTACAGTAATGATATGTTTATATTGTAATTTTACATTCTACTCTCACCATAAAATGTAGCTTTAGTGTCATTTAGTCATAGATAAAATTATTATTGTATAATCATGAGTCAATGTCTCACAAATGACACATCAAAGTTTGAGACTATAATATAAAAATTAAAGTGTAAATATAATATTATATTTATTTTTAGGGTTATTAATTATGATAAATTGACTTCAATTTGTGAGAAAACCATGAACGTTCCACAACCCCTTAAAATTTATCAAGATATTTTTGTGTTGTTAAGAAAATTATCAAACTTGTCAAGATTATCTTATGACGATCATATAAAACTTATCATTTTCATTCTCATATATGTTTTGACTGTGACGTTTAAACTTTGGTTTTAGTTTTCAATGTGTCAAAGTTTTTCATTTTCACGTAGATTTGGGTTTCTTGGTTATTCAATATATCGGTGGATATGTTGAGTCGATCTCTTGGATAGAAATGACAAATGAGTCAGACGGGACGAGTCGAGTCGAGTCGAGGTTAAAAAAATTTAAGTCATCAAGTCTTGTGAATTAAACGAGTCAAGCTTATCAATCCCAACGAGCAAAGCCTAACAAAAAAAATTCAACTCAAGCTCACTCGTAAGCCAAAGTTAAATGAATTAAGCCTGCTAAACGATTCTAACGAGCTGCAACTAACAAACTAAATATATATATAAATATTTTTAATTTATATCAATATAATATATATATTTTTAATGTTTAGTTATTAATATTATAATGATTACTTATTATTATAATGTTAAAAAATAACCGTTAGTCATCTAACTAACAAAATTATTATATTGGGTTAATGCATTTTAACCCAGTTAAAGTTGGACAATACTCTCAAAGTAAGTTTATTCTAAAAAAAATTTTAAACTATCAAAACTCAAACAAAAAAACCACTGGCGGCAAACTGATAACTTCCGTTCTAAATTTTACATATAGAATGGAGGACGATTCTTGGAGAACGGTCCCCCGTTCTATCGGGGGGTCTCCATCCTCCAAAGCACCCTCACGTGCACGTGACCAGCACGTGCGCGCCTGGTAATCTTCACCCTCCAATATTAATTTTAAAAATAAATATCAAACGTTATTCAATTTAATTAAAATTTTTACCACATATTTTTCACATCACGAAAAGATAATCTGAAAATTTTTGTAATTTTCTAACACTTGTACAATTTATTGTAATTTTATTTAATTATTACATAAAATAATTATAATAAATCGTAAAAATGTTACAAAATCACGAAATTTTTTATATTATTTTCTTGTGATGTGGAAAATATGTGATAAAAATTTCAAGTAAATTGAATATTTTTTGGTATTTGTTTTTTAAATTAATCTTAGTTACTTTTTCACTTTATAAATTAATTTTAAACAAATATCAAACAATATTCAATTTATTTGAAATTTTTACCAAATATTTTTTACATCATGAGAAGATAATATGAAAAATGTCGTTATTTTTTTAACATTTTTACGATTTATTATAATTGTTTTATAAAATAATTAAATAAAATTATAATAAATCGTACAATTGTTATAAAATTACAAAAAATTTCAGATTATCTTTTCGTGATGTGGCAAACATGTGAAAAAATTTTAATTAAATTAAATATCGTTTGGTATTTGTTTTTAAATTAATATTGGAGGGTGGAGACTGGTACGTATTGGTCAAGTGCACGCGGGGGGTGCTTTGGAGGGCGAAGACCCCCGATAAAACGGAGAACCGTTCTCTAAGAGTGGTCCCCCTTTTATGTGTAAGATTTAGAACGAGGGGTTATCGGATTGTCGCTAGGGATTTTTTTGATTGGTTTTTAATAGTTTAATATTTTTTTAGGATAAACGTACTTTGAGAGTTTTGTCCAACTTTAATCATAGTATGAGAGTTAAAATGCATTTAACCCTATTTTATTAATTTATAAAATGACATATATTTAGGAACTTAAATTGTTCGACATGATTTAATAAAAAAATATAACATAAATATCATTACAAATATTTTACAATTACCATCATTATAAATTATATATATACTGACTAAGTTTACACTTATATAATTGTCAATAATTTAGAATCAGATGTGACAAATGAGTCATTCGAACTGAGTTAATTTAAAGAAATTTGACTCACCAAATCTAACGAGTTAAACAAGTCGAACTTAGCGAGTCTAAAATGTTGAGTTTAACGAGTTCGCTTGAAAAAAAATTTAAACCGAGCCGACTTGCAAGTTAAAATTAAACGAGTCGAGACGAGTTTATTTGAGATGATCAAGCGGGGTGGCAAGCTAGCTTGGAAGTTTGACATCTCTGCTTTGAGTCGAGATTTGTATACATTTAGCTAACATTAGCCTTGGCAAAATAAAAAGGATATTTCTTACCCTCTTGATTAAATCGGGTCAATCTTAAGAAATTAATTACGCCTATTAGACATAACTAGGACAAAAAATCCGAACTCAGTCATGACTTGTCAACAAGTGTGTTCTAGGGAAGAAGGCTGCACAATGAGAGAGAGAGAGAGAGAGAGAGAGAGAGAGAGAGAGAGAATGCTCAAACTTTGATGCAGTGTTGTAGAAGATGACAGCGGTCTGAGAGAAGCCCACGCCCCTTCACGTGACTGGGTAAGGCTACCCTATGGATCCATCAATATTTTATTCAGATATTCAATTGGGAGGATGCAACTTCTTTTTCTTCACCTCCCCTCCTTGTGAGATCATCGTCCTCATCTACTTCAATATTCTGAAGGTATTCATATGTGACTGTAATTAATAGTACACTGGATTAAGGAACAGTTAGTTTTGATCATTTATACGGGTTTTAAATCACTACACTAGATTCTTAATGCTTGAATGCATGGTGGTTATGGCCTGTGGGATAGATAGACCTGTAAATCTTTGTATCGACACTTTCTGAATTAATTTGCTTTGATGATAGTCTTTTTTGCCCATAATGTATTCATATAATAAAGCTGTCTCTTAGATTCAGGAAAATTTTCTCAAAGCTTGCACATCCTTTTCACTACATTGGCCTTTGTGAACCTGATTGCCTGTTTTTGCTGGATAAGATCTGAAGAATTTCAGATAGAGAGGGACCCCCCTTGAGAAAATATATTTTTAATCTTCTTCCCGACGCCATTTGGACGGTTCCTCAAATTTTGAGGACAAGTGTCGATTTTGAAATAAATAAAAAAAATTTGCTTTATTGGGTTTGAAAGCTGTTTACTCGCCAAAGGGTTCTATTTGGGGAAGACAACTAAGAGGCGATTTCTGCTTTGGACAGTTAAATTACTTTTTGAGGGTAGGTTTATTTTCTGGGTGATGATTTAGTTTTAATGATATTGTGTTTTTGCATCGATCCAAGAGAGAGATAGTCCTATAGAGTATTGAGAGAGCTGTCATTTTTGTCTGTGTATATGATGTTTGAAATATCTCGTCTATGGGCTGCATATTTACTGGGATTGCTAGCTTTTCTGTTATTGCGACTGATTGTTTAGTTTGTCTGATGAATAGAGCTGGTATGAATTTTGATGAAGAAGATGAGGAAAGAAACACATCTATTTTCCAGTCTCTCTAGTCTTAACTTTTCTGCCATGGATCTACTGGTATGAACTTTTTCCAGTTTCCTTTAACATTTTATACGATTCTTCCTTCTATTTTACTTCTGAACAAGTAGCTTTCCCTGCTGCGCTCCAACCCTTCTCTTTCTTCGTATTGAATGGTAACATTTATATGATTTTTCTCCTTTTTATTTTCGAAGGGTTGGACCATGTTGATTCAAGCTTTTTTGACCAACCATTGATGGGTTTCCAACCACTAACATTTGGAAATTTCCTATGTAATCTCTCTCTCTCTCTCTCTCTCTCTCTCTCTCTCTTATCTCTTCTTTATCTCATTTTCCATCTTTGTCTCACTCTCAATCTTTCTCTGTCCTGTTTTATTGTCCTCCACTTTCTCTTCCTCTGGTTAGCAAATTGCACTGTTGTTCTTTCCGTTGAAGCCCTTTTTTTGCAGCAAATCTACTTTTCTACCAAGTTTTAGACTCTAATTTTCCGAGGCTGCTGGCAGAAAGTTATTTCATTAGCCTAATATTTTGATTCAACCCTTTTTTTTTTGGTCACTCCATCTCTTCTCTCATTCTGTCTTCTAGGCTTTTTCTCTCAAATTATGGTGTATCTATTGGTTTTTCTTGACCCCATTAACTTGGTTGCAGGTTTTCTATGCTTACATGAGTTTCGTTTACACCAGAAATCATCAGCTCAGTTGAAGTTGAGGAGAAGAATTGAACTGTAAGGTTTCCATGGAGAACTGTAATGGAAATGGCTCAACGGATAATGGCCATATGGTAGGGAGAAGCTCTCTCTATCACTCCTCCTGCATCAATCTAGCATTATCTTGGCTTGACATAAGAGTTATTTGCGTTAGAGTCAGCAAATATGAGATTGATGATTTTACTCCTGACCACCTCACACTAACCCACTTTCCACTAGTTTCTGAAACCCTTTTAGAAATCAATGGAGTTAGAAGCAGCATAATGTACTTGGACAGGATGTCGACCATGCTCCGACGGGATCGACTCGACAAGAAGTCTGAAGAAGTAACTTTTGTCAGCACTGATAGTATAAGAATGACAGGAAGTGTTAAATTTGAGGTTTTCGACAAGGATGTTCTTGTGCTGTCTGGGGTTTTAGAATTGTGTAATAGTAATGGCCTTTTCGGAGAATCTAACAATAATGGCCGGAGATGGAGCATGAATTTCGATTCTGATGTGATTAATGGTTCAAGTAGTAGCTTCTTGAAGGAGAAACAAGTTTTGAGCCAAGACTCTGCTTCTCCTACAATCGAGGTTTATATTGCAGGGTCCTTTTTGGGCTCTCCAATTATACTGACGAAGAGTTTTCAGCTTAGTTCTCGGAAGAAGCCGACGAAGAAGATGATGCTGGAAGCAATACCGGAATATGAGACAACACTATGCCCATGCACAGCTTATAGCTATGGTCTTCCCACTCCAAGGAGGGCTCGTCAGGTATAGAGATATTAAACCTTGCTTTCTAATTCATTTTCGTGTTGAAGGTTTGCATTATAATTTTTCACTCCGTCAAATATTAGCCGGTAAATATAACATTATCCTTGATTTCTTTTTTTCGAAAAAAGGAAATTAGTTTTGCAATGGACAAAAACACCTTGTCCTATTGGGCTCTGGAAGAATATACTGGCACATGTTTTAAAGCTATGAAATAATTCTATATACTGCCTATTTTATTTTATAGTAAGAATTTAAGATGATCTACAATCAGGCAATCATTTCCAATAGAAATATGTATGATATGTTTGCGAAGATGTATTTTTTTCTGAAAAGAAATTCAGAAAACAGTTTTTGAAATGCATTTTTAGAAACTTTTCAAAAGCACACTGCTGTTACAATCTTTCTTTTAAAAAAAAAACAGGTTTCTAAACACCATTTGTGTATGGTTGAGTGGAAATCCAAGTTCATTTCTTTAATCTGTTGGCCGTTGTAGACGTCAGAGTACACAAACCATGAAGGAGAAAACCGAGAAGGCTATAACATGTTCACAGTAGGAGAATATTTTGGAGAAGAAGACGAAGAGCTTTCATGGTTTAGTGCTGGCGTGAGAGTTGGTGTCGGAATCGGTCTCAGCATTTGTCTCGGAGTAGGAATTGGAGTCGGATTGTTAGTACGAACCTATCAAGGCACTACCCGAAACTTCAGGAGACGGCTTCTGTAATCCACATAAGCTTCAGCTCTATGCTCCTTCCCTCCCCCTCACCTCCAGCTAACCCAAAACCAGCTGCTTCTAACATATTTGCTTCATCTAATTCTGTTTTTTCGAGTTGTCGAAAACGAAAGAGTGTGCAGGCTGTGACAGTATGTTTGTAAAACTAAGATGACTACCATTGTTGCTCCTCTTTTGCTGGAAAAGGTTCAATCCTGGAATGAAACACCTTAATGCAATAATATTAATGGGTGTTTTGTCCAACTTCTTGTTTGTTTAGTTGAGAAATTACAAGTTGTCAATGAAAGATGAAAATGTGGAACCCGAATACGCAAGTTTCACTTTGCCCTCAAGGTTACAGTTTGGAAATCTGATCTTGGACTAAGATTTAAGCTTTTCCAGTCACCCAACGATGCTGAAGTATTTCTCTCGGTATAAACACGAAAGTTTCCCCTGCATTCCTTCTCAGTTCACTCCTGAAGTGGACACGATGACTTCCAATAAATCTCGTCTATTTGGAGATGTGAAATTTTATGTGTATCTTGGAACCTTCGAGCAGCTGTAATTTATAAATGACTTCGCTAGTACATGATAGTATATAGATGACAAACGATCTGAGCCAAGCTTAAAAAGATTTAGCTCACTGAGCCTACCAAGTCTAACGAGTATAATAAGCCAAGTCTAACTAGTTCACTAAAAAAAATTTCAACCCGAGTCAGCTCGCGAGCCACGAGCCTAGCCGAATTAGCTCAATGAACCTAACGAGCCGATCATAAATAAATATTTATAATAATTTCAAAGAGAAATAAATTAAAAGAATATTCGGTGAAAAAAAAATAAAAGATTGCCGACTGAATGAATGTGCTAGCGAGCCACCACGCTTGTTTATCTCCTCAATATCAAAGAGGTGTTGGAGGGGCTGGAAGGTATTCTTTGCCCCTTGAAAATAGTTTTGTACCAATATTCACGCCAACTCACTCCAATAATGGGGCTGCTCCATTACAAAACATAGTAAATAAGCATCCATGTAATGATTCAACACTCTGGTTAGCCCGTTTGTTTGACGATGATACGTCATACTCATCTCGAGTTTGATCCCAAATATCAGAATAGATTATATCAAAAGGAGAAGTAGATTTAGACTTTGAAGAAGAAAAGGTAAACAATTTTGTTTGTTGAGTTGACATATAGGACAAATGAAACTATTATCAAATTTAGGAACAGAGGAGAGTAGTGCACACAGAAAGACTTGTTCAGAGATGGCCGTCAAGAAAAGTCTGCTTGGTGAGCTAATCCTTGGCAAAAAAAATGTGAAAGGGTGAAATTACACAAAAACGTGATTGTCACATAACTTTATGAGCGTGATTAAATTGTGTGATCAGAGGAGTACAAAGTACATTAAATAATTGAAGAGATATAGTGGAAGATGGAATAGATGCATGACCACTACGAGAAATAGTTAAATCTTACCATTGTCAACCAAAGCTTGTTAGGAGCTTGAGTATGTAAAAACATTCTTGAGACGAGAAAGCCCTGTTACACGCGACAAGGAAGAGGACGAATAAGAACAAGCGAGAGAGCTCTGAATCTTAGAAACAGTAGTGTAACCCACAATTTGAGAGAGAATGGAATAGCCGATGGCAAAGTACAACCAAGACATGAGCAGTCGATTGTAACGTTGCTAGGTGAGAGGTGAAGATAGGCAGAGAATAGATGTTTATCTAAAAAAAAGCCATTGACAAAGAAGGAAGTATGCTCGTAGACTATACTATGATAAATTATCGACAATTCTAAATTGGTAGGGCTTGAGATTTGTTTAACCGAAGAAGGCCTTGGGCCAACCTATCTTGTTTCGTCCTTGCTAAACTTTCATTTAGTTTTCGTATTTCAAGGACGAATGAAATTTGGGCCGCCAATTCGTGAAAATTATCTCGCACTTTGTATCTATCGTAATCTCATTCATTGTTCTGCGATGTGGAAATCGTGTAACATCCTTAAACGTTAAAGAATAAACTTAATATTTTAGTTAGAATAAAATCTAAATAATCTTGTTGAATTTAAAACTATTGAATTTAAATATCTTTAAAACTTGTTAAACTAATTCCATAATATAAATTAGATTATGCAATTAAAATTTAATATAAATCAAATATTTCAAATCTCTTAAATACTCACTAATTATACTAAATCTTTCAAATCAACTCACACTGGTTACTTTTCCTCTTGCAACTACCCATCTCTTTCTTGAACTTCTCCTAAATTTCTTGAACTTCTTCTCCTAAGGATTCACGGTATCATACAATGATTGAGACTGGTTGTAGGAGAGGGGAGGGAGACTTGATATCTTCGTTTAAGTCATTCTTCTTTTAACTTATACTTATGGAACTATCATTTTGGTAATATTTCATCTTCATGTTTGCATTCTTGTTTCAAGTTAGAGCTTTAGACAATTTGAAAATTCATTATATATCTTATCGTAGTAGTTGCAAGCCGGCGAAAGTTTCTATTTTACCTTTTAATAAAAAAGTTTTTGTTTCTCTTGCACCATTTGATTTTATTCGTTTCGATGTTTGGGGATCCTCTCCAATAAATCAAAGAAGATCAAGATTTTATGTTTTGTTTATTGTTGAATTTACTTGATATTGTTGAGTTTATCATATGAAATGTTGATATGGTTTTTTATCCTTCTCCTTGTTTGCCAACTAATTCTCCTTGGACATGAAGCATATGTTATCCACCTTTTCATCTTTCAAGTCGCTATCATACCACATGGCCTTCGTTACTTTCTTCTTTACGGCTTTCGGTGCCTTCTTGACTTGTGTGTTAGCTTTAGAGTGTCTCGACTTTTCATACTCAGACAAAGTGATCTTCTCTTTTTAAGCTCGATCCATCTTGAAAATCTTTTTTAGTGTCACTTTCTTTGTTCGATGTAATTGCTGGTTTTTTAAGTCATGAATGTTATTTCTTTGTCATTTTTTTTTCTTGAATTCAACATTGCTTTTTTAGGCTTTGAGAGCAATGTCCTTATTTTTGGAGATTATTTGCTCATTTTGCTCTTATACCTCGTTAGTCTTTATCGTGATCTCGTGTGTCATGAGTGAATTAGATTTTCTAACTTTTTATGTGATTAAAATTTTATTGTTTGTAAACTCAAATCTTCTTCTGATTGCTAATTTTAATATGCAATCAATAACAATAAAATAAGAGGTAAAGAAAAGATATTGTAAATAAATTTATTAACGTGGATTGGTCAACCTTACCTACATTCACACTACAAAGCTCCATAATAATCCTTTTTATTATAACTTATTGATCTTTTAAGCGTCAACCAAGTTCTACACTGATACTTTCACTACTAAATCGTTACAGCAATACAAGTGTAGATGTTTTTTTTAAGATTTTGTCACAAAATCTAACTCTCGCAAATATAAAATATCAAGTCCGAGTTTAAGAGAGTTAGTGATTCAATGAAGAAAAGTGCCTATATAATCTCTAGAAAATTTGGCACTACTTCAAAGTGAGAGTTTGTTGGTATGGTGTATACTAAAGAGAGCTTCTATTTATAGTTCTCTTCAAAATTTCAAATTTCTTGTGTCCTCTGCTATCATTTAGGCATCTGTGAGCTAATTGTTATAGACGTTAAAATGCCATGGGCTTCCACGATTTAAAATTTTAGACTACCGCTTCATGTGTCTACACTTCTCCATCTGGAATCCAAGTGAAGATTCAATTTGAATTTGTCTCTAAAATGCACTTCTATGAGGCTCGTCTGGATATCCGTTATGGGCATTCACGTCTGTCTCTTGGTATTCGCAACTTGAACTTCTAAAATATTGCGTTGGGATTGGGCTTTTGCTGCTCACTCTAGATATTCAGTGTTAATGTCCACTCTTCATGTCTAGGGATCCAAGGTTGATGTCCATGGCCAAAACTACTCTTGAGACTAAGCGTTTGTGCGTCTTCCATTTTATATATGGCTTGGGACCGGGCATCCGTAGATTCTAACAAGCTTCCGTTTTGGGTGTTCGTGGCCAAAATTTATCTCGGAGTTGGGCATCGACGAAATCTTCCATTTTGCACACGAACTGAAATTAGGAATCTTGGTTTATCACTCATCTAGATATTGCATATGTTGTTAATATTGTCGTGAGTTTGTTACTTCACCTAATATAGTTCGGTGGATTACTATCCTTAGTATTTTAAAATATCTTCGGCACTGAGTTATAAAATCTTTTTTTTCATCCTAAAAAAAAGAGTGCCTACTATGATGTGCCAAGAGGAACAATTATCCAATCCCGAGCCAAACCTTTAACTAATTTATGTGCTCATTTTGTAGGTACGACTTTTGACGGACAACTAGAGCTCCAACCTAGCATGCAGAACAAGGAAATACCTTTTCATTTAATCACTTGGGAACATTCCTCAGACACGTCAAGTATGGAAAAAAGCATTGAAAAGGGAATTTATCTTCCTTGAATCATTATTGTAACTTGTTGCTATTTCTTTTATCTCTAGACTTTAGCGTGTTTTTTTTTATGTGTTTGTATGTTTTTGTAACAACCAAACCATATGACCAACAAAGGGAGGGTTGAAATTTGTGTTTGAAGAAGAGAAATACCACTTTGAAAGAGACATTTGGAGAGAGAAAGTGTGCCTAATTTGGCAAGACACAAGGTGTCCTTGGCTTGTAAAGTGGCCAAACACACCAATTGTGGTTGTTTTCTTGGTGCTGCTTTTGTAACTCTAATTTGTAAGAAGATTTAAACTCCTCTTATGGCTGCTATTAGCAGCTATCAGGACCCAAACCCAACAAGCTCTAACAATTAGGATTCTCGAGGTGGGAATGCAACTTGATTTCCAAATTTGCATAGTTACGTTTCTATTTTCATCAATCTCCATATTATAATACTTGGTATCTCAAATTAAGATATTTCTATATAATTCTCCAAACAATATTAATATTTCATTTCTATATTTACATTAGAGTTTTACATCATCATCATCATCTGAGTTCTCTAGTGAAAACTATTACAGAGTTAGATTACACACGTCTAACCGTTCCAAAGAGTTTATACAATTTTTATACACTAAATCCAGTCCCAACTACCAAAAGAAAATCATCTACCTTAATGATTTTCTCTATGACTCTTTTGTTTCTTTAGGTTGTTTTAGTCTTTCTGTCTCGGTGACTATTCTCGTTATCTGGAAACATATAATATCCACATAATAAGTTTTACGCCTAGCAAATAAGCCTACCAATTAAAATAACTAACTCAGACTCTATCCCAATTATCTAAGACTATACTTCATCCTCTACTTATTCGTGATTATTTTGAAATTAATTTAAAATTAATTTATGCTTTGAAATCCATACAATTTTTATAAAATGTATGCATGCTCCATTTCAAACTCTTTTAAAACATTCTGTGATTTTTTGAAATTATTATCCACATATAATTAAATCCAATGCAATTTTAAATAGATTTGCATGATTTAAAACTATATTTAGGTTTTAGCATTCATTTGTAAATGTCAAAATGCAATCCATTTTAAACTGACTTCATATAACCATCATGCACCTCTATAAGTTTTCGGGCTTTATCTGGTAGGGCTATAGAACCCCTCTTGCATTGCTCCCTCTCAAGGTTTAGGGACTTTCAAACCAAAGAAAACATATAGTTAATCTCCTACTGAGTTTCATAGCCATGATCATCGCACACAAACAGATAACTCCAGTCCATTGGGTTCTTATGTTACTATGACTTTCAACTTACTCCTTCCTAAAATGTATACTTTAAAACGTTTATAAAGCAAATGATATGTACATTTAAAACAATGCACTCCACCCATGCAATTGATATTTAAAACCAATATATTCAATTCAACGTAAATCTCGTTTTCAAAATTTTTCGTTTCAATATTTCAAGAAAATTGGAAATAAACAATTTTCACAATTCATTATCCAATTTACATAAAAGTTATATCAATTAATTTCTTCAATCCATCTAATCTCAACTAATCATAATATTTTCTAAACCTATCCAGAACTAAGGTAGAAATTTAAACTATCTCCACCTAATAATGCAATAAAGTCTAAACTAACTATTCTAAACGATAGATTTACTTACCGTATGTCTGTTCCTTCACTGCACACTAATTTCTCCACCAAATCTATCAAATTTTGTACCAAAAGGCTTCTCTCACCGAGTTGATCAACTTCCTCTAAAGGATAAATTTTCAAATCCCTTAATTTCTTTCTTTTTCTCTCTTTTTTTCTTCTCTTCCTCTTTCTCTTTTCTCTCCTCTCTCTTGTAGATGTTTTTTCTCTCTGCCGGCATAAATCACATAAGAGTGCCACCTATCACTTTTAGAATAGTGTTTTCATGGTTAATTACACTTTAGCCATGCTTATCGTAGGAAAAATACCATTTTGCCCTCAAATCCATGGTTAATTATCATAAAACCAAGTTTAATTAATCTTTAACCATCATTAACTTTAATCTAATCGAAATTAGATTAGTTTTAATCTGATATTTATAATTAATCATAAATTTAATATAAAAAATCGTATTTTATACATTTTTTATTTTTAATAGGGACGATCAATATTGACACCCCTTCTATTTTGTGCAATTTGAAATTTTTAAAAGGGGCGATTGATTGGCACCCTCTTGGGTTTGAATATCATTTTTCCATCAAAATGGTGATTGATCACCTATCCTGGGGCGATTGATCGACTCTTTTTTAAATTTTTAAAATTTTTCCAAATCATCAAATTTCATCTCTTAACGTATCTTTTTTTCAACACAACTTTTTAAAACGTATATTTACATATTCTTCATATATATATATATATATACACACATCATCGATCAAATGTACTTTAAAATTTCAAACAATTACCACAACAATCTATGAATAAAAAAAAACCCAGAAGTTTTCCTCTTTAAAATTAGGGTTCTTGAGCATCAAAAACAACTCCATCTCACGTAGAGTCATATCCATGGATTGTTGTTCTTTCTTGATTTCCGTTTTGTAAGTAGTGGAAACCAATTTTATTGCTCAATTCTCTGTCTTTCTCTTGAGAGTAGAATCTTCAGCAAAGATCCACTAACTCATCCCCCAAGCATGTTGGGATATCTCTATCAAAAGGAAGACCAAATACCTGAGGAGGTGCATTTGATCACCAACCGGATCAACCTATCTTCATTAATTCATATCTTCCGATACCCTGTGACTTTAACCTTGAATTTTTAAGGTCTTTTAATCACATCTCAAGTATGATCTTGTTAAATTTTCAAATCATTTGGAGTTGTACAGAAAAAGTTATGCTGCTTAGAAATTAGCCCCCTCTCGGCCAACATAGCAGTTTTTGCGAGCAATTTGATCAAGTCTGATTCTTTGGAGCATAATTTTCCAACCACAATGATTTTTCCATTGAAATTTTAAAGGTGTTTCATACTCATGCTAGGTAAGCACATACTAAAATTTCAAAGTATTTGGATTTATTTTGAAGGAAATATACATTCTGGAATTTGGTGGATTCTTGGCCAATCAAAGTTTTAGGTTGAATAGATTTATTGCTTGTATTTGTGTTGCATTTTATTCTATAAGATGAAGCATATCATACAATGATTCTAATTGGACTTGTTATCTCACAACTCATAAGTATACAATTGTATGTTTTATGTGATTTTTTTTTTTTTTTTCGAAAGAGAAAAAAACAATGTAGCAAAGTGTCATGCTATGACTTCATTGGTTAGAGTGTTATTCTTAATCAACCTATTTCCTTACACTCTGATAACAAAAACATCATTCAGATCGCACGTAATTCGGTCTTTAAGCTAAACATACTAAGATTAATTGTCATGTAGTTCTAAATCATTTTGAGACCAATACTATTACACTTTTTTTTTGTCTAGTCTTGTTGTAGGTTGCTGATTTATTTATAAAATCACATTCCATTTCACGTTCCTCATTTCTTGATAGCAAACTCTTGATGTTTCTTGTTGCAGCATTGTGAGTTTGAGAGAGGATGCTTGATTGTAAAAAGTATATTTAAGGTTTCTCATTAAGAGTAAAGTGGTCTATTATCCACTTATAAAGTTTATATAAATTTATCTTTCATTGTATCTTTCCATTGAGCTTTGAGTAAGAAATCCTAGCCCTCCTCTTTCTTTTCTCAATTTGGATTCTCATATTTTCACATATACAACATATAAGTACCGACTTTGTGAAAGAGTTGTAACAAAAGATATTTTCTACTTAATAGAACATATATAAATAATGGATTTGATAATTATTTTGAAAATGAAAGTTTAATCTTTAAACCTTATAAGTATACTTCGCCATATGCATTAAATGGAGGATGTTGAATTATTATGTTTCTCATGTTACCTAATTATTTAACTAAGCGACATAATTAGGTTTAATAAAATAACGGACTCGATCCATATTGCTTTAACTTATAATTATAAATTTAACATAGGTCTCTTTTATGATTAACCAAATTTATAGTCTAATAATAATTTCAACCATCTCGTTCCCCTAATATGATTTTCTGACTCGGAGTTTCTGCCCTAACCTTTCCTCAAGTCGTGATACTTATCTTGTTCATTACTACGTATAAGGATTTCGTACCTACAATGATTAACGCTAATGGATAAATATACGTTTTTTAAGATCTAATCATAGTACAATTTAATCTATATTATTTTGCATTTTTTACCAACTAATGATTTACCAACTAATAATTAATCGTTATTTGTTTTTGATTTGGATAGTAGATTAAGATATCAAAATCAAAGCTTACATTCCTAAGCACTAAAATACATTATTTGAATTATCACGATGTTTGCTGATTAATAATGATAGTGTAATGATACCGTGTGATCTTATGATTCATTATCACCTGAGTCAATCAATTTTATTAAAACTAGTTCAAAAACAACATGTTGATTTTCTAATGATATAATTAAACTAGAAATTTATTATTTTATCAAATAAATTATAAAAAAAAAAAAGAGAAAAAGAAAAACTATGCTATCATACTATGGTTGCTTAATAACATTTATAGTATCTTGAGGAGTCATGGTCAATTGCAACGTCCTGTACAAGTTTAAGACCATTGCATCAGAACGTACGTATATGTTCAACTCATTCGATTAACTATCAAAACAAGTTCAAGTTATATTATTGTTCATCAATCTCGAAGTATAAATTTGATATAATAAAAATACAATCATGCAAGATTGTGACATAGTTGCTTCAGTAAACTATTTGTTGGGTTCATTCTTTAAATAATAAATATTACCACTGAACATGGTCCCAATCGAACATGATCTAAAATTAAGAGAAACATGGTCATGTTTTAGGGTCAAATGGTATCGAATAGTGATCTAACAATTCTTAGGTTCCATAAACAAAATCGAAGCCGTGGATAATAGAAACTGAATCGAGTCTAACCGTGAAAGCCGGTTCACGTACATCTCCGTTTCAAATAATAAAATATATAAATTTAGGGTTAGACCCATTTTGTGGGGGTTGTGTCCAGTATAGGATGAATCATTGATTGTGTTAGGGCTTTGTGACAACTTTCAACCAAATTTTGGTTAGATTTTATGATCCATTTTCTTACGTCCAACCACGTGAATCGAACGGTCAAAAACAATTATTATCTAATGATCCGATGACAATCTTATAAATTAGGATAAAACTGACAATTTTTTTGAACCTCAATTATAGACCGTTCCCACCCACCCCTTATATAAAACTTAAATACCATACAAGCAATCGTACCATGCAGAAGAGTTTAAGTTTCTTTGTCTCAAAATGTGATTCATCTTTTCTTATTTTTAAACAAGTTTCTCAAATGATTTAGTTAATTCATGTCTTTATGTTTGTCATTTGGTGATATCATGTTGAATTATATATAAAAATAATAATAGTATAGACTATCGTTGTTTTTGCTATCGTCTCTTAATTTTTAGTTGTAACATTAAATAATTGCTAGTCAATGAGATGAATTATAGTAAATAAATTATTAACTATACTAATTAATAAAATGTTAAAAAAAAAAATAGTAGAGTTAGTTAGAGGTGACAAAAGAATTGATCGAGCCAAGCCAACTCTAAAAAAATATGGCTCACCGCGAGTTAAAGAAGTCAAGCTTAACAAGTCGGACAAAAAATAATTAAAGTCAAGCTGACTCGCGAGCCAATGTTAAATGAGCTAAGTCAAGTCAATTAAACAAGCTTAACGAACTTTAACGAGTCAAGTCTTACGAACCAAATATACATACCCGTTTTCAATTTATATAAACTTATTGTATATTTCTAAAAAAATTAATTATTAAAATTATAATAATTATTTATAATAGTTAATTGTTTAGTTAACAATTATTTTATTAATATATAAAATAACATGTATTTAAGAAAAAAATTATTTAAAATTATCTAGTAAAAAGTATTACACAAATAATATTACAGATATTTAAAAGTTACATCATTATAAATTAAAGTAAATATCACTTTTACCCTCAAACTATGAGGGTATTAACAAGTTAAACCTTAAAGTTTTTTTTATTATCAATGTTACCCTTAACATATAACATTTTAACAAATTAACATATGGTGGGCGACCAGTGTCAAAGAATGCATGGGGCCTACATCCTCATCACCATCGGGCCCTTCTTCCCTTTTGTTTTGTTTGAACATCCATCTTTGTTTCAAATACTTGTCTTGAATGCTAGGCTTTAAGTTCACTGGTTCTCCAAAATAATCACTTAGTCCAATACTCAAGGCATGGAGGAGTCAAGTAAAATGATATCATAGAAGCACATCCTTGTCTACATCAAGTTGAAAAAAGAGTTTGTTCTTCTTAAGATAAATTATGTAACCGAGCCTAGTTCAGTTTCCTTGCACAATACTTTAGTTATTTTCTAGTTGCATGCATGAGTAAGTACTCCTAGAGGAATAAGAGATGGCTGAATACTTGGAGAAAAAGTGAGACACATTTTGAGGGTAAAATGAGACACTAGATCATAGAAGAGAGAAAGGCCAAAGGTACATTTATACTTGGCCACTCTTGACCTCCCATGTAGTCGAATAAGTGGCTCTTTCTAAGACCTTCATTACATGGCTGAATACCTTGAAGGGAGACGGCTAAAGATAACAGAAGATGAAGGGTAAAATGGAACAAGAGATCATGGGAGAGAGAAAAGCTAAAGATATGCTTGTACTTTGCCACCCTTAGCCTTCTATGTAGCCGATGGGAATCCAAGTTCTAGGACCTTCTTTTCCTCTTTGCATGGCATGCGTGATTGAAAATTTTGGAGGAAAATGTGATGTGATTTAAAGAACAAAGCACATGAAATCATGCAGAGAGAGAAGGGCCAAAAGTGCCTTGTACTCGGCCACCCACATAGCCGAATAGAAGGCCACCTTCTAGGGTCTTTTCTTCACCCTTTAGTTGAACCAAAACCCTAGCATTTTAGGAGAGGGATAAGCATCTTTATGGCATTGTAATGACAGTTTTTTAATATCAATTTTCAAATTGCTTTGAGCATCTTTTCAATGTCCTTGAACCTTTCTTCGGTGTGTAGTATCCGGGTGGACCAACCCTCCATTGTCTTCCAAATTCATGGTTACTTGGGGACTCTTATTTGACATATTTTCTCTCCAATTTTTTGAGGTTGGAAAACAATAGAAAAATGGTTAATCAAGCCTAGGAGTTGGATCATTCCTTCTTGAAGGAATCATTATTCGAAGGTACCATAAGTTGCTTTCTAGACCAGCCACAAGAGTTCAATCATAACTTCTTCATTTTTGCAAATTTCTTTCTGAAATTTCTCATCCTCTACTCATCAAGTAAGTTTCATTTAAAATTTCGTGGCATTTGGAGTTGCCTAGCTAAAGTTATACTACTTAGACGTTGGGTTATTTTTGGATCAATTAATAAAATCAACCGAGCACTTTTTTCAATTTTTTCAAGCATATCTCTCAATCCACAACGCATTTGAGGTTGAAATTTTAGGATCATTCTATATATATTATTAGCAAGGTTGTATTAAATTTTCAGTTTATTTGAATTAAATTTGAAGAACATATTCTGTTTGTATTTGGAGTCTCATTCGGCCAAGTTTTGGTGTAAATCCGAGGAACATTGTTTAATAGTTTTGTGTTGCATTTGCTGAACGCTTTTAAAACCAACCCTAAGCGTGTCACAATTATAATAAATAGTGAAAATGTTGAACAATCGCAAAAATTTACAGAGTGTTCTAATGATATTTCAGTCTTGTAATAATAATTTTATGTTAATTTAATATCACTTAATATGTTTTTTAGGGTAACCAACTATGTGCATGTCCACTCTCGAAAGAACGGACGCTTGGTCAAGAGAAGTTATATCAGAAAACATATCAAATGATATTACATTAAACGAAAATGTTTAACACACAACAGAGATATCATGAGAATATAGTTCATAATTTTTTGTGATTTTTCAACATTTTTACGAATTATTATAATTCTTTACGTAATTTATACAAAAATAATTATAGTAAATCTTACAAATCATGAAAAACCATGAACATTTACAATCTATATTCTCATGAGATGTCGGTTGTATGGTAAAAATTCATATTAATTTGATATTGTTTGGTATGTTTTCTGAACTAGAAGCTCTTTTTTCTAAAGTGGACGTTCGTTCCCATATCTTTTCTAGAACAGCCATTCCTTTTAGAGCGGGTGCCCGATCCAAAAGAAATGTGTGGAACCACGTAAAAATTCGAGATCGGGCAACCGTTCTTTCAAACCTTTCATCCACCATGCGTTAATTTGTTAAAAATCTATACGTTAAGGGAGACTTTGTTAATAAAAAAAAAAACTTTAAAGTTCAACTTCATAACACTCCCATAGTTTTTGAGTAAAAGTGAAATTTACTCTATAAATTATATACATACTAACTACGTTGACATATATTTAATTGTCAATTATTTACAATTAAAATGACAAACGAATTGACCGAGATGAGTGGAGCTCAACCAAACTTAAAAAAGTCAAACTTATCGAGCCTAACGAGTTAAATGAGTTCAAGAGTCCAACAAGTCTAAGAGCCAAACGAATTGAGTTTAATGAATCAACTTAAGAAGTGAAGTTGAAGGAGCCGAGTTCGTTACAATACAGAGCCCACATTCAGCTTACTCATTTTTCAATCTCTATAGCTAGTAACTGTGTGTATGTATCGATGACGATCCGACGAAATCATCTCAAGGTTGAAAATTAACTACCAGGAGGCTAGATGTTTAACTACGGAAGAGCACCCGGAATTCCCTCATTATCTGACACGTGTACTCAAAAATTCCCCTCATTTTTCTTTTGCCTTACCCGATCCACCCACTTCTCCGCGCCAAATCATTCTCCTCGTTTCGCCTTTCGGCGTTGGGAAAAAGAATAAAGCAGAGTTGAGAATCACCTTCTCCAGATCTCATCCGCGGGGGAGAGAGAGTGAGAGAAAGCTATGGAGGAGAAGCTGATTCAGAGATTGGAGTCGGCGGTGACGAGGCTTGAGGCTCTTTCCGTGGGGTTTCCAGCCGGTGGTTCTGTGGACGATGGTGGAGATTTGGCGGTTTCCGATCCGTCTATTGTTGCTTTTGACGATGTGACTGCTTTGTGTATCGGTAGGGTTTATAGCGCTGCGGAGAAGATTGGGGGGCAGGTGCTTCAAGTGACACAGATTGTGAAAGAAGCATTTTCTGTTCAGAAAGAGCTTCTCATTAAGGTCAAGCAAACTCAGGTTGGTTGCTTTCGAAATCTGGGTTTGTGTTTTTTCTTATTTGGTTTTGTGTTCTGAGCTCAAGGGATAGCAACGTGCCAATGTCATACCATGATTTAGTATTCTGCTCAGAAACTAATGACAATTCTCGTGTGCTATTTGGCTGCTGCCAACCGTTGTTTTCTGACTCCTGCAATAATATTTCCAGTAATTGTAAATCACGCAAAACTTAAGGCTTGACTATAATTCGATAATGTTGAGAAATATATCTCAGTTAGAGCTCGATTATGTACATTCAAAACATACTATATGGATATACTCAACAAGGTGCTTGAATTACTATTGATCTGTTTGCAAAGTGACGATTGTTTCTCTTTCTAATCATTAAGAGTTTTTCTTCATTGAATAGTATTGGGTTCATGAATTCTGCTTCTGCACAGTTTATCTTGTCCCACTCTATCTCCTAAGAAAAAAAACGATCTTAGACAAAAAATTTTAGTCACTTTATTAGTTCATATAGCCATGAACTATTTGATAGATTACCTGAAGACCAAGAATGATGATTAAGATGGAAATTAGATACAGAACAGAAGTCCTATTTATCATATGCTAGCCTAATTTTAAGTCTTTCATTTACAGCTTCTTTGCTAATTAATATAATAGCTTGGGCGTTAAGTGAATTTGCTTTATTGTGCAGAAACCTGATCCCGCAGGATTGGGTGAATTTCTCAAACCATTGAATGATGTGATCCTCAAAGCAAATGCGCTTACAGAAGGAAGACGGTCTGATTTTTTCAACCATTTGAAGACTGCTGCTGACAGTCTTTCAGCATTAGCATGGATTGCATTTACAAGCAAAGATTGCGGTAAGGAAAATGTGTGATTGCTTTTTGGTACATGAAGGTTTTAAGTACTTTCTCTGATTTATCTTTACTTTTTAAGGTATGAGCATGCCTATCGCCCACGTTGAAGAAAGTTGGCAAATGGCCGAATTTTATAACAACAAGGTATATCTGATATTTTCTAAAATTATTAGTTGCATCAGTTGGTTGAAACCTTTTTATAGAGTATCGGTTAGAAGAGATGAGAAATTAGAAATTGGGAAAAGAGTGCAAGTGGAGGTTTATTTGAAAGTCTTACGAGCCACATTTTATTTGATTTGGATGATATGGACTTAGATTAAGCATAAATGAATCGGGATTTACTCTCCTATTTATTGTGTTTCCTTTGTCCTTGCATGTTTCCTTTATTTCAGTTCTTTTTTCTTTTTCATGAGGTAGGCTTCTGTATCGATATGTCAGTGTATTTTTTATTTGCAGGTTCTTGTAGAGTACCGAAATAAAGATCCAAATCATGTAGAGTGGGCCAAAGCACTGAAAGAACTCTACGTCCCTGGTCTGAGGGATTATGTCAAGAGTTATTATCCATTGGGGCCAGTGTGGAGTCTTTCTGGGAAAAAAACCATTACTTCAATTAAAGCTCCTGCACCAGTTGCTCCTGCCCCTCCACCTCCTCCTCCAGCTTCACTCTTTAGCTCGGAACCATCTAAACCTTCATCATCTAGACCTAAGGAAGGGATGGCTGCTGTTTTTCAAGAGATTAGCTCCGGAAAGCCAGTAACTTCTGGTATCTTTTCTTGCAATTTTTTGTATGATACATGTTTTCCCTTTTACTGTTATATTAAGCAAGCACATTTTCTTTCTTCAGGCTTGAGGAAAGTCACGGATGATATGAAGACAAAGAATCGTGAAGATAGAACAGGCGTTGTTGGTGCTAGTGAGAAAGGACGTACAAGCTCATCTTCCTTTTCCAAATCAGGCCCTCCAAAATTGGAGCTTCAAATGGGTCGTAAGTAAGTATATTACCAGTTTGCAACTAGGACTGTTGTCAGATTATAGGATTTTATGATGATGTTTGCTTTTACCATTTTGTAAAATGGTAGGTGGGTTGTTGAGAACCAAATTGGAAGGAAAAACTTGGTCATTGATGATTGTGACGCAAGACAATCAGTTTATATTTTTGGCTGCAAAGATTCTGTTCTACAGATTCAAGGTAGTTTAATTTATCCAATTATCTTTCCTTTCCATCCATCAACAGGTTCTCACCAAGCATAAGCATGAATACTATTTTTTCCTCTAATTTTACTTATGCGTGAATTTTTATTGTCTGTAAATTGATGAGCTGCCGCTAATTTTGTTTTGAAACTTTGAAGAAGTTATTGTATTTTAACTCATGCAGGAAAAGTCAACAATATAACTGTTGATAAATGCACTAAAATGGGAATTGTATTTATGGTGAGTATGACACAGCAGTTTAATTTATTTCCTTATTCAAACAATATGTAGTATGGAAAGATACTAATTTGTCTCTTTATTTGGAGGTTACAGGATGTTGTGGCTGCTTGTGAGATTGTAAACTGCAATGGAATTGAGGTGCAATGCCAGGTACATTTTGTCTTAAAATATTATGTACCATATATTCTTCATGTATCTAATTTAGTTTTTTAAAAGTAATTTTTATATGCTTCATATATCTGATTTAATATTTATGAAGTTAGGAATCTGTGGAGCACAATTAGTAATCGACTTTTTCATTCTGTTTGAGTTTTCAAATTATGGATCAGTCACAATTTTATTCACTTTTTTCGGGATATTCAAGGGCTCAGCTCCAACAATTGCAGTTGATAATACCGCGGGGTGCCAGTTATATTTGAGTAAGGACTCTTTGGCAGCATCTATAACAACTGCTAAGTCTAGTGAGATCAATGTTTTGGTACCCGGTGATGGGCCTGATGATGATTGGGTACTTCCCCTTCTTTTCATTCTTCTTGTTTAGATTTTTTTGCTATGAAAAAAAACTCCCCCTCTCTAGTAGGGCTTAGAGAGGGTGCCATGTTTTAATAATGCAATCTTTTGACGTCTTTTTTCTTATTCCAAATGAATATATAAAATTGGAGACGTGGTAGAAGTTCCTCCACTATTATTTAGAAGCTGTGGTGAAAACCACTTATTGTCATTTCTCGCATATTAATCTGCCTGCTATGATCTATTGCTTTGAAAAATTGACAAAATTTAAAGTCGGGTTAACGATGATAATATTTGACATAACAGTCATCACAGCAAAGCTTTTTGATGTTCTCTGCCTTGTTGGTTTATCTAATTAGAGTGAGTTTACTGTCAGGTATTCTGAAGACTTGATATGTCGAGCGCTATATGGCCAGTCTTTTTGGATTTGTAGTTTTCTCATTTCTGAGGAGTGTGAACAAGTGCTAAAATGGTTAAGAAGGCCTTTAATCACTGTGTTAGCTTTTAGATAAAAGTTGCAGAAAAAGTATATTTAGCACTGGCTCACAATCATAAGCTTTTTGATAAAAGTTGCTGAAAAAATAAGCTTCTCTGTGGGCCCTAGTCTAGTAGTACATTTATTAGGTTTGCTTGTGATCAGCTGTCAAATACTATGAGCAGGTTAGCCTATTAATGAAAATAGTCACTTGCCCTACTTAATGTAACGTCGTTCATATTGAGTTTAGAAGAATTATTTGCTTGCTTGATTAATTTATTATCTGATTATTTATTATTTTTATTAATTTAAGGCAAATTAATAGGAACTAATTATGTTTTGGCGCAAGTGACACGATGGGGATCATTCTTGTATGGGTGACATGTACTGTTTTCTTTAACAGGGGGAACATGCTTTGCCACAACAATTCATTCATATATTCAAAGATGGCCATTTTGAAACCACCCCAGTCTCGCACTCAGGAGGATGATTTGGACACATCTGGTAATTTTGATGAGTTGAAACTAGCATCTGAGTGGCGCGATTATAAATTGTTTGGTTTTTGCTGAGATGTGGCTTTTTATTTTCCTTTCTTTAATTTAATTGTGGTTAGTACCCAATATATTACATCCCTGATGGTTTTCCCATGATTAATCACTCATGATGCTCGTGAGTTACCTTGACAATTGACAAGTTTTTGCGGGTTTCTATTGTGATGTTTCTTTTGTACATTTACTTGTGATGTAATGAAAACTTGGAATCTTTTTATTTTACATGCTTGAAGAATGTTTGTTCTTGGCATCTCCTTAAGCCAGTGATTGCGTTATTCAACTAGGCACTAAACATAGTCTTTCAGACTGTTCTAATGTAATTGTTTTTGGTTTGAGTGTCAGAATTTTTTGATAAATTTAAATTTATGAAGTTTTTAGCGCATTAGTCTAAGGTCATCTTTTATTTGGTGGACTGAGATTATGATGCTTGCATTCCTGAACTGGAAGATGGAATTGATTGTGTATTTTTAGTTGCACTGTAATATATATATCAATTTCTCTTGCTTCATATCAAGACTTTTTCTATAAGAGTGTCATTTTTTGTCGTATTTAATGCTAATCCAGTCAGTAGGCATGGAAGGTCATGGAGGCTACATATATAAAATGAGTAATGTCTTAAATTATCGTGTGATGAACCGTTTGATCATTGATTTTCATTTTGATTGCAACAAAGTCAATGCACTGATAATGTAGGTTGGGGAAGGGAGGGGGTGAGGTGGTTTGTAATTGTTAGGTAGCACCTAAATTTGAAATATAGTGGGTGGGGTCTTAGTTGGTAGTGAGGCGTGTGGTCATGCTCTTGTATCTTGTGTAGTACCATTTATGTTAATCTCTTATAATTACAGTTTGTACTACCATCATTGCCTATGCTTTTCTAATTTGAACAAAAGCAATGCATAAATCTGTAATGAGGTTGGCAAAATCTTAGCCCCACTTTAGATATATTCAACCAAATTAATGAGTTACAAGATTTCGACTCCCTCGCAATACATACACTAGCCATAACAAGATTAACCTATCCTATACATAAGAATACATACATTCTCCAAGTGTTGTACAATCCCATTGCCTTAATGATCGATTTATAGTGTATTGACTTTAAATGGCTCATGTAAGTTAGCTCCTCATGTCGGTTCTCAAATCTATGGCGTATTTCAGGTTAATTTGTTAATGAGGCAGATGGAATTGGATGCCCCTTCACTCTCAAATCGACCTTCACCTATTAACGATGAAAGAGTTGTACGTCCACAGTTGAAAGGTACCCTTGACCGGCAAATCATTCTCGAAAGTAAAATATCGTCCAAATTTGGAAGTTTTGGTAGAGAGAATCTAATAGAAGGCCCCACTTAGGAAAACCGGTGGCATTTTAGCAAGGAATATCTACGTTTTATCATTGTGGACAAGGATTCTTAAGGGCAGCGGAATGGTACAACAAAATAGATAGTGAGAAGTTACATAGATAGTGCGTAGTTAATTGATACAATACTAGGTAGTTGCATGATGTGAGAAGTTACATAACAGTGAACGATACCATAACGGTTAGTGTATCGTTGCACGGATAGTTACATTGTTTCTAGTTTTTAGAGTGGTTTGTGTACTTTCAAGCGATGTAAGACTATCGTAAATATACATGCATAGATTGATCGAGTAAGCCATTACACGAGATTGGAAGTAGTCCCTTCATACATATTAGATTAATAAAATGATTTGAAGAGCCAAATTGGGTAATTAATCTAAGTTAATACAAGGACATGCTTAGTATAATTTATTAAGAATGGTTAATCACTATATGTAATAATAATAGTTGTCATTGCAACTTCGCGTGTTGATGAATGGTTTAGAAATCAAATGTCGGGATTGCTATATGAATTTTGCAAACCAAACTAACACATGAAGTAGACAGATTAAGTTACAAATTTTTTAAACATCATGCTAATTGGATACGTGAGAAAAACGATGTTCAAATAAAGTTCACACCTTGAGCAAAAATAGTCAAAAATGTGATCTTCAACTATAGAAGGTACAAAGTCTGTAGTGTTAGGATTACATATCTTAATCCAATATGTAAATAACGATCGAAAATATGAAAAAGAAAACACACAAATTTATAGTGGTTCACTCTCATTGTGAAAGATACGTACACTGGCCGCTGACAGATTTCACTAAAAAGAAAAAAAGAGTTACAATAGTTTGTCTCACACTCTCTGACTCACTCTGATAACCTAAGTACGTCTTTATATAATAGATGAATTAGGGTTACAGAATAACATGGTAAATGTGACCAAAATACTCCCAAACACTATAAGTAGGCCCACAACTTAACAATTTCTCACTTGTAGACTAATCTCATTATCTCTCCATCTGTGGCGGTTTCATTCTCATATTTCATCCAAGAAGTTCGACTAAAGTTGCGTATAACTTCAGTTTCTCACTCGTCACAACTTTCGTCAACATATTAGCTGGATTCCAACTCCCTGGGATCTTTTCAAGCGCCAATACTCCATTTTTTAAGGTGGATCTGATGAAGTGATAATGCACCTGTATATGCTTTATCCTGCCATGATAAACCGGGTTCTTTGCCAAATTGATGACACTTTGGATGTCATAATGCAATACACTCTCATTGTAGTTTTGGCCTAATTCGCGTAAGCAATGTTGCAACCACATCATCTCCTTCGCGACTTCTATCACTGCGATATATTCAGTTTCACAACTAGAAAAAACAACTACATTTTGAAGCTTTGAGACCCAACTGATTGCGGTACCACTTAAGGGGTAGACATACTCAGTTCTGCTCTTACTACTGTCAATATCACCACTATTATCAGCATCAACGTATCAATCTAGACCCAAGTCTGACTTTCAAAAACATAAAGGGAATCCAAACTTTCCTTCAAATATCGTAAGATTCATTTTATGAATTTCCAATGCTATCTTTCTAGATTACTCATAAACCTACTGACAACTCCCACTGCATGTGTAATGTCTGGTCGGGTGCAAACCATCGCGTACATAAAATTACAAACAGCGGAGACATATGGTACCGTAGCCATGCAATCATTCTCTTCATCGATCGAGGACGATTGATCTTTAGATAATCTAAAATGACTAGTCAATAGTATAGTGACTAGCTTCGCATTGTGCATCTTAAACCTGCTAAGAACCTTCTTGACGTACTCTTCTAGTGAGTGTTTGAGAACCTCCTTATCCTTGAAGATCCTTATCTCAAGGATTTATTTTGTAGTATCCAAATCCTTCATTACAACTCTTTAGATAACTTCCTCTTCAGCCTATCAATCTTATGCAAGTTTGTTTCAGCAATCAACATATCATTAGTGTAAAGAAGCAGAATAATATAGGAGTTATCAAACCTTTTTATGTAGCAGCAATGATCGGCTTCATATCTCACAAAGTTGTTACTATTCATGAACCTATCGAACCTCCTGTACCATTACTTTGAAACTTGCTTCAAGACATACAAGCTCTTCTGAAACTTACACACAAGCTCCTTTTTATATTTCACCTCAAAATCTTGTGGTTGTTGCATGTAGATCTCTTCGTCTAAATTCTCGTAAAAAAATGCAGTTTTCACGTCCATCTGCTGAGGATGAAGGTCTTCTTTCATAGCCAAACTCAAAACAGTTCTGATCGTCGTTAACTTCACCACTGGTGAGAAGATTTCGGTGTAGTCAATACTTTCTTTCTGTTGGAAACCTTTGACAACCAACCTATCCTTGTACCGCTTGCTTCCATCATGTTCTTCTTTAATCCAGTAAACCCATTTATTGTGCAGCGCTTTCTTATCCTTCGGCAATTCAGCCAATTGTCAAATTTGATTTCACTTCAACAAGTGCATCTCATCTTTCATGGCTGCATCACAATTAATCGAATCATCAGACTGTGATGTTTTCTCATAAGATCCCGGTTCGCCTCTGTCGGTCAACAAAATGTAATTAAGAGACAGAGATCATCTATGGACTGGTTTACTGATTCTAGATGATCTTTTCAGTTCTGCAACCGGCATTTGCGAATTTACCTCTGGAATCACATTCTCATTAACTTCTTCTTCAACAACACCCTGATTTTCTTTAACAGTTAGAGTATTATCAGCTGCAAAATCTCTCAAGTTAACTATGGTGGACTCTTTCAATACAGAATCTCCACTATCAGAAGTCTTATCAACATCTTTGTAAAGTACCTGTTTTTAGATGACGTTCCTACTGCGAATGATCTTCCAATTTTGATCATCCCAGAAACAATAACCAAACTCGGCGTCACTATAACCAATAAAAAAAATATTTCTTAGATTTCAAATAAAGTTTGTTTTTATCAAAATCATCAATATGAACATATGATAAACAACTAAAAATCTTTAGAAAAGAAAAGTTTACCTTTTTACCGCTCAAGGTTTCTTTTGAAATTTTGAAATCTAGAGCCACAGAGGGTCCTCTATTGATCAGATAGCTTGTAGTGTTGACTGCATCTACCCAAAAAGTTTTAGGCAGCCCGACGTGCAATATCCTTCTCCTTGCACGTTCATTCAGCGTTCTGTTCATTTTTTCAGCTAATCTATTCTCTTGAGATGTTTGAAGAATAGTTTTCTCCATCTTGATCCCATTCACGACACAATACTCCTTGAAATTGGCATCGATGTACTCATCTCCTTTGTCGGATCTCAAACACTTCACCTTCAGATTCATTTCATTGTCAACCAAAGTCTTCCACTACTTAAAAACACTGAATACATTATATTTGTTCTTTTATGAAGTAGACTCATACCTTTCTTGTTGAATTATCTATGAACTTCATGTAGTAGTATGATTAACCAAGAGAAGAAATGGGTGTGAGCCCCCACATGTCGGTGTGCACCAATTCTAGTTTTTTATTCTTCAGTTCCTTTCCAACTTTTAAGAAACTGACACGTTTCTGTTTCCCAAAAATGCAGCTTTCACATAACTAATGCTCGACATACTTCAACTCCAGAATCTGACCATTTTTTAGATGAAACTTCATTCCTTTTTCGCTCATGTGGCTTATCTTGCAATGTCACAATTCTGTGTTTTTTGAGCTATCAACAACAGAAACTGTATCTCTACATATAGTAGTCATGTAGAAAGTTAATGTTTTGTGACCTCGAGCGACGACCATTGGTCTTTTAGTTACCTTCCAATCATTGTTTCCGAAACTAACCTTGTGACCTTCACTATCAAGTTGTTCAACCGAAATCCGATTGTGCATCAACCCTAGCATGTGTCTCACTTTATTAATATTTCAAATAGACTCATTTGTCATCTTCAATTTGATATCCCTTATGCCCACAATATCCAGTGGCTCATTATCTGCAAGATAGACCTTTCTATAATTTCCAGTCACATAATTCTCCATTAATTCTTTGTGTGCGGTGGTATGAAAAGACGCTCCCGAGTCTAAAACCCACGGGTCTATCAGACTGTCAACTGAAAGAAGCAATGCGTCGGTGATGTTTTTCGTAACTGCATTTGCTCATCACCTTTGACATTGTTGTTCCTCTTTGATGCTATACAATCCTTCTTCATGTGGACTTGCTTACCACAATTCCAATACTCAAGTGTTCGTCGGAACTTGGACTGACCCTTTTCATTCTTTGACTTGGATCTGCCCCTACTCCACTTGGAGCTTCTCTCATAATTTCTATATTTGTTTTTAACGCTCAGATATGAGTCTTTTGATGTTTTACCAGAATCGATCTTATGAACCTCCTCGGCAACAATACGATCCCTCACATCAGTGAATACCAATTTCGCGCTTCCAATTGAGTTACTAACTACTGCTCTCATAGGTTATCAGCTATTCGGTAGAGACACTAACAAAATTAGAGCACGAACCTCATCACCAAAATGAATTTTCACAAATAGCAATTGATTCATAATCGTATTGAATTCATTCAGATGCGCTACAACAGAAGTACCATAAACCATCTTTAGAATAAAAAGTTTCTTCATAAAAAATACTTTATTATTCGCGGAAGGTTTCTCGTACATATTAGACAGAGCCTTCATCAGACTCGCAGTGGTATTCTTCTTCGCCACGTTGTGAACAACGCTTTTAGTTAGCGTCAATCAGATGACTCCCAGAACTTATCTGTCAAGGAGATTCCATTCATTATCTTTCATCTTCTCTGTTTTCGCACTTAAATGAATATGAAATTTTTTCTCATACATGTAATACTCGATTTTCTTTCTCCAGAATGCGAAATCTTTCCAATCAAATTTTTACAATACTATGTCCTGTGCTTTTGTCTTTTGTCATTGTTATCAAAGATCAATTCCTAAATCAGATATTCAAACCCAAAATTGCTTCTCTACCAAATATTCTGAACTAACAAAACTCGCCTAACAAACAGATAATTTCCAATCAATTCATCCAAATCATCCCACCGGATCACAAAAGGCCCAAAAATTTAGAAATTCAAGACAATACAAAAATATTCCAATGAAAGAAAAAAATAAATTTTAATTCAAATTTCTAAAACTTTTTCAGCTCTTCGATGATCAACCGTTCAGAGATGGCAGAATCCGACGGCGAGTAGGTCGGCGAAAGATTGAACAAAATTGCGCGAGGCATTCTGCGCGCAGAGAATCGGAGGGCGAAGAAGGACGACGGCTAGGGCTTGGAGAGAGACGGCCTGATTCTGTGCATGCGACAGCTGACTGTGCTAGCGCTCCGGTTCCTCTCGTCGAATGGCGGCTGGACGAGGCGGAAGGAACGGGGTTGAGGCGGCGCTTCGGTTTCGCAGATGGGTACGCGGTTAGGTCGAGCGCCGTTCTGCTTCTCGTGGGTGCAGCTTGGGCGCTGTTCTGCAGCTTAGGCTCGGGCTAGGGCGTTGCTTCTTCGGCGTTTTCAGATTGGAGGCTAGGGCTCGGGAGCTGCTACAGTGAACTTCTCTCTCAACTTTGGAAGAAAAGACGGCAGAGGAAAACAAGATTTCTTTTTCCACTTTTTTTTTCTTTTGTTTTGTTTTTTTTTTTTCCTTCAAAAATTACAATTTCACCGGCCGAAATTACATACCTTTGAAGAATCAAATTTTGATTTTTGAAACCGCTTCAACTTGAAAATCTAATACTAATTGTTAGGATTAGATGTACTAATCTAACTTATAAAGAACGATCGAAAATACAAAAAAGAAAACAATAAATTTATAGTAGTTCACTATCGTTGTGAGAGATACGTCCACTGGCCGTTGATAGATTTCACTAAGAAGAAAAAAAAAGTTACAATAGTTTTGTTTCACACTCTCGAACTCACTCCGATAACCTAAGTATGTAATTATAAAATAGACGAATTAGGGTTACAGAATAACAGGGTAAATATGACTAAAATACTCCTCAACACTAGAAGTAGGCTCCACAACTCAACATGCAGTCTGAATCGAAACATAAAGCGAGACAAATAGTCACCTTGCGACATGATGTAACATGTTAAAATTAATCCAGATTAGTTAAGACGAACTACAGGTCCGAAACATAATTTCTTTGGATAAAATGGTAAATTAGTGGACATTTGTGCTAAAATGGTCATTTTTAAGTGGAAAAAATAGACAAAAATGTAATTTGACCTCTTTAATATGTCCACACACGTATTAAATGGATGAAAGCAAAATGGAAGAAGAAGAGGCTTTCATTTTCATGTGGAAGAGAGGGAAGAAACAGAAAGAAAGGGAGGAGAAAGACTGAAGAAAGAGGAGAAGATTGTGGGGGAGTTAACCCTTGCAAACAAACAGAGAAGTATTCTGCACTTCAAGAGCTTCCCAAAGAGTATAAATCAACCTTAGAAATCAAGCCAACAAAAAGATAGGTAAGAATTTTTAACGAGAGATAGTTTAATCTAGATTGCATATTGCATACTTATGTGAAATTTAAGAAGTATATTTGTTGGTTTTGGATATGATAACCTAAATTTATCATTTTAAGATGTTAAATATACGTCTAAATAACAATCGTATTGAGTTGAATAGACTATGAATATAAGGATTAATGGTTTTAGGCTCACTATCGAGCTAGATTATAAATATAAACACCATGTGTTGGGGCACTAGTTCTGTGTGATGTTTGGAGATGAGATTAACTAAGGTAATCACAATTAAGTTAATTAAATGTAATTGCAAGTGGTGTAAGACACTTTGTACTTTAAACTAAAATTGTTCGTTGGAGCATGCATGAATGAAAATTAACAATTTTGAAGTGATCTCGTCACTCTGACAATGGCTTGAGATTGAAAAAATTTTGGATGTATGTCGTAAAAGTTATGCAAGTTTAAAACTAATTGATCTCTATTTGATTTTAAAATTGATTATTTTGGTAAATAACCCTAAATTGAATTTTAAAATTAGAATTTGACAAAAGTTATTAAAAGAAAAATATGTTTAGCACATCAAAAGATATAGCAATATAATAAAATAGAGCAACTAATAAGATTGTGTCATTTGTCACTTAATAATTAGTGACTAGTTATGTGATTAAGGTGTGATTAAAAGATAATTTAAGTTAACTAATCATGATTAATTATATGAATCTTGAAGATTGGCTCAAAACTAATTTAAATTAATTAGTTTAATCTAAGTATGTTTAAGAAATAATAATCATAGTATTTTTGAAATTATCCATGGAAGGAAGGCTAAAATAGTAAAATCTTAAGGACAAAATAAATAAGAGTGTAATTTTACCCTAAGTCTCTCTAGAAAATGAGGGAGAAGGCTGATAAATCAACTATTTTCGTGCTGTATATAAAGAGTAAGAAGAGAGACAGTAAGTGGAGAAAAATAAATATTTTCGTGCTGTATCTAAACTATGTTGATTAGTGCATAATTTAAATGAATAAGTTGTGATATAGATTAAATGATTCATTTCTTGGATTATATGACAATATCTATAATGGATATTGGATTGATTTGGTTTAAATTTTGTTGCGTTGATAGATTAAAAGCATAGAGTTGATATGTTTAATTATTAAAAAAGTTTGGTGACAAAGTTTGTATATATTTCATAGATAGTGGCGTATTAAAGTTGATATCTTCGATAGAGGTTGTTCTTCGTTATTGAAGATGGTTTAGCGTTGGTATTATAGTTTGGATGAAAATAAGTTGGAATCATGAAAATGGTTTATATAATGCATAGTTTGTAAGCACTAATGAGTTATATCATGGGTTAAATTAGAGTAAAAATGTTTGATTGTATTCAAGATTGAGTAATTGGAAGTTGTGAATTGGTAAATTTTTAAGAGTAAAATGAGCTTGTTGTCTCAAGTGAAAGAGCAGTGACGTGCTTTGGAAAGTGGATGACTTGAGAAATGATAGAATCATTTGAAATGCTCTTGAGAATGTGGGCGGTCGACGGGTAAAGGGAGTGGTCGACCTGTCAAATTATAGATTCGACACCATGAATAAAAATCAAGGAAATGTGTTGGTGCGCTTGACCGCGGGTTGTGTAAGGTCGATCGGAAAGTCAAAATGACATGAATATCTTATGAGGCATCATTAGTGTTTACATAATTCCATAACTAATATTTATGCATCATTTTACTTATCATATAACAAGATTTGCATGTGTATATTACATGTTTTATTAGTATGTATTATGCATTCAATGTATACATAGTAAAGATGCTCAAATAACTATTTGTATATGAAAACAATATTGCCAAAGGTATAATTAGTAATATTTAAACTTAATATATCTTACTAGTTATGTATTGTGTGAGAAGTGTAAAGTCAAAAAATAGAATGAGAGTAACTATGAGTTCCATTTGAATTGCAAATCACTATCTCTCTAAAGGTATTTATGTTAACGTCCATGCACTAATGTGAAATAAGCACTATGATGTACAAATGTGAATAGCTTATACGTATAGTGACTGATGATCATGCATATCAATATTCATATTATATATTAACATAAATAATGTATATTAATATTTACATAACATGTTAATATGGTATTTGATAAATATGAAATCATTTAAATAATATGATACATGAACATACTTTGATTCACTTGGTGTGGGTTGTGAGTGATAAATGCATTATATACTCATTGTATATAGTTGAGTATAGAATGAGAAGTGTGGTAACTTGGTGAGTTGTTGAGTGAATTGGAAGTTAAGGCATTTTGACAATAATCTAAAATATTGTGTCTAGACGTATTCATATATGCATAATTTATTTCAAACATTAATTAGAAATGTTTAGAGGGTTAAGTGATGAGCATGAGTTTAGACATTAATAAAATATATCTAGATACGTTGGATGAATATGGAACATGAGATGCGCGTATGAAACAAAATTAGACATTAAATAAAAATTTCTAGAGATAATTGATAAATTATAAATCATGAAATGAATGAGTGAAATGTACATAACTAAATGATATTCATAATATATGAATCGAGTATAAAGTGAAAGAAATAAGTTGCACATGGAGTTAAAGATGATTAAAAATATATTGTTCATGATAATAGACTATAGTTAGATTATGATTATTTAAGTCATATGTCTAAACATTATACACTTTTTACATAAAAAGTTGAGAAATGTTTAGAGTATTAACACATAAAACAAGGTATGTGTATTGTGAGTGTTGAATGATATAGAAAATGAAGTGATGGTTGTGAGGACTAATCATATAAGATATTAGTATGTGATTAGATATGATATTAGTTTAATTTGATTAATCCCTGTATTAAGATTTTTGTTGGGCTTATAAAGTTTATAATGTGAATTTTCTCAGCTTGTCAAGATTCGGTCGTAACAGCTCGAGAGATAAAGCTAAAAGACAAGTTGGATTGATTAGTCTGGTACAACTTAGGCTTGAGAAGAGCAATTAAGTTTTTATCGTTTTGTTGTATTTTGGTTAGAGTGATCCATGTTCGTAAATAAGTGTTGGATAAAGTCTTATATATAATAAGACATATGCATTAACTGTATGTTGTATTTGCATATATTTGTATGGCTTATTGCATATGAATAGTTAATTATTGATAATTTAAAGTTAATTAAACTAATTTGTATGACGTGTCACCTCAGAAATCCAGTAAATTGGGGCTCAAGCCCTGACTAGTATCATAGCATTAGGTTAATGATTCTTAAAAAATGATAGAATTTGCATCATTAGGAATCGATTACTTGGACCAGAGAAGTTGGAAAGTGGTAGTAAGAAACATGAACTATAGAATGTTGAGTTTAGGAATGGATTCTAGACAAGATTTAGTATGTTGTGTTGGTATTTGCCTTTAAAAGCTCAATGAATTGGATATTAATTAAGTATATTTTGAATTTGACATATCGATAAAGAGAAATAACCCATCAACTATAAGAAAATTGATCATTCGAAGAAGGATGTTGAAAAATGATTGAGAAATGTTATGGATGATCGTGACAATATACTAAAGAAGTTGGAAGAAAGGAAAAAGTTTGCCCTAAGAAGAACCAACAAAGTAAGAATTTTTCAAAAAATAGAGGATGAAAACAATATTCGAAATAAAGAAATAAAGAAGTGTATATATGTGTTAAAATGTACTCATTGTCGTCTTGGAATAATTTATTTGCAAGATTATGCAGAAATGAAAGATAAAGAAGCTATCAATGTAATTGAAGCAAAATATGATAAACTTTGTATTATGGTAGACAAAGAATACAAAGAGAAAGGAGAGGGAACAAGTGAGTTGAATTCAGAAAATTGAGAATGCAAACATTTTCAATTAGAATTTTGCTCTTATCAACTTGGCAAAGGTATGGCCACTATACCTAAGGTTATCTATTTAATAGATAAAAGTATCTCTTTAAATGAAATATTCGTGAAATAGAGTCAATTGAAGGCAAAAAACATTGAAGCGAGGACAAAAATCTCCCAGGTGTCGACCACTGCGGGAGATGGTCGATACTTCAAACCCTTCTATTGGAAACAAAGAGTTCAAGGAGTGGACATCTTTAAGAAGTTGGTCGACAACTTCAGTGTCGAGACCTCAAGTGGAAGTGTTGACTTCTACTGTATTTTGGATTGAAACCTGAGAGGTGACAAGTGTTGATCATTTAAGGGATGTGTCGACCACAAGGCCAATTGGGGATATAAAGTATTGACCCTTGTCACTAAAAGTGTCAACTACACGACCATTACTTTTGAAAAATTTTGTTATCTTGGCAAAGTTTGCAGTCTTTTATAGTGTTGTCGGATTGAGTTCCTAGTTTCAGTATAGAACACATCCATTTGTCTTCCCTTAGAGTTAACTGTGATATTCATGATTATATTTATTTTAGGCTTGGACGAGTTTGCTCATTTCGAGCTAATAGCAGAAGTTGTCACTCTTGTTAGGAGAAGGAGCAATCATAAGATAAAGATTTTATGTTTTCTGCATTGCATATCATTGTTTTCGAAAACTATTATTTTGATGGGTTGCTATCTGTAAAAGTATGACGGGGGATTGGTCGTTAGCACGTTTATTTTATACGTATATGTATGTATGGTTTTCTCACGTTTATTTTCAAATTACATAATATATTGTTTTCCTGTGATATGTTAGAAGAATGAATCATCTTGATATTTTGAGTAGTCTTTGCGTTAAAGTATCACGATTTTATCTTGTTACATCTTCTGTTGCATGAAGGTGATATTGTTTGTACCTACAGAAAATGGCAATAGGGCAGTGATGACGCGTTCTTTAAGTTTTGAATCCCTAAATTTGATCAAGATGTTGATTATTCGAGTTGATGTCATGGCTTACAGTTTTTTGCCTGTTACTCAGGTGACGAGCTAGATCTTCAAATCTCTATCACAGTTTGATCCAGACATATAAAACATTGTAGAGTGTTTCAATCATAATCTTTCTGTGGTTTGTGTGGCTGTGTCCTTGTGTGATCCTTCTTTTTCATTAAGGACATTTTCTGAGGAAAATTGTAAAGATTATTTTCAGTGCCTGGCTGCCTGTGTATGTGACAGGTTTTCATAATCACCTTGCAAGCTCGTGGAGCTGATTTTGTTAAAAAGAAAGAAAAATATTTTCTTAACAGCTTTTTATAAAACTAATGCATAGTATTGATATTTAATCATAGTTTGAAATAAGGGTATAAACTCATTTTTTCAACAAGATATATTAAGTATAACGTTTCTACTGAATTAGTTACTCACCCCAATAATCTCTTCTCAATTCAGACAAAGAAAAAAGTGGATAACTTCTGTAGAGACTTGAGAGAGGTTGCTAGTGTTTTCATTTCCTTTTAGAACTTTATTTGTATTCCTTATTAAGAAGTTAGTTGTTAAACTTCGATCTGTAAACTTAACTCATGGATTGAATTTCTTTATTTCTCGCATTGTTGAATATTGTTAAGTATTTATTATATTACACTTTCTGTTTGGGATTCACTACGTGGGCTTGATCTTGTAATTATTTTAAATACTTCTGTTGAAAACTTAGTATTGAGCTAGGTGATCAGGTTTCCTTCCTGGTAATCGTTTTTTCTGACTTGGTATTTGTACTCCAGCCCATTCACAAGTCATGGTAATTATAATGTCAAAATATAATAGTTAATCGTTTATTTAACAAAATTGTTATGTTAATATATAAAATAGTACGTATTTAGGG
This sequence comes from Begonia peltatifolia, assembly GCA_022433055.1. Lineage (NCBI taxonomy): Eukaryota > Viridiplantae > Streptophyta > Magnoliopsida > Cucurbitales > Begoniaceae > Begonia > Begonia peltatifolia. The sequence continues at coordinate 17,349,784 of CM039521.1, forward strand.
AAAAAATTACTTAACATAATCTAATAAAAAGTATCACACGAATATTATTACAAATTTTTCATAGTTGCTCATTATAAATTATACATATACTAAGTAGGTTGACACATATCTAATTGTCAATCATTTAGATTTAAGAGTGACAAACAAGCCGAACGAGATCAACCGACCTAACCCTAAAAAATTCTAGCTCACCAAGCCTAATGAATTAAATAAGCCGAACCTACTGAACTCAACGAATCAAGTCTAGCAAACCTGCTAAAAAAAAATTCAAACTGAGCCGGATCAAGAGTTAAAACTAAACAAACTGAACCCATACAGTGGCAAGCCAGATGAGGCAAGCTAACGACTTTAATACCTTTAGATCAGCTCAACACTGCTTAGGCCCAAGAAGAGCAATTGAGTTTTTATGATTTGTCGTATTTCAGTTAGAATTACCGATGTCTGTAAATAAATATTAAAACATTATAAGTCTTTTGTATTAACTATGGGTTTGATTTTCATATATATGTGTGTGCGCGCGAGCGAGTGACTCATTGTGTGTGAATAGTTAATGATTGACAATTTTCAATTAATTAAACTGATTTTTATGTTCTCTAATTAAATAATTTACATTTTTAATATCATTTATCAATTTAGCTTCTTTGTAATTTAAATTTATTATTTTATCTCTTTGAATTTATATAATTTTTATTTATTTACTAAGTTAATGCTTTTAATATGATTAATACCTCTATGAAATTACTTTACCATCAACAATATTAATTAAAAATTCAACAAATAATCACTCGGCTCGTCTACTTTTTTCACCGAAAACTCTTTTAATTTATTTCTCTTTAAAAGTATGAGAAAATTTTATTTATTTTCGATTTCTTAGACTCGTTGAGCCGATTCAGATTGAATTTTATTCTAGAAGCTTGTTTGTCTTGACAGACTCGTTCGGCTCGACTCGACTCGGCTCGGCTCGGCTCGATAGGCTTAGTGAGCTAGAAGTTTTTACTATACTCATTTGACGCACATAGAACAAATAATGTGTCTGAGTTATAACACATGAGAAAAGTTATGCTCATGAAATTAACTACACATTAGAAATTATATCAAGTCATTAGATCATGGAATGTTAGGATATGATTACTAATAGCTAAGATCTAAATAACCTTTGGAGAAATATGAATGAAGTTATTAAAATTTTCAAATCTAATTCTAAACTATTTGACTTAACTAAATGACTCATATCTGTATCACAATTACGAAATAGTCCTTCTAGGAAAATAGAATTTGAGTTGAAAGTTGTAAGAGGAAGGAAAAAGACAACAAACACATATTTATTAATGTGACTCAATCAATCAACTTGCGTCCGCACTTTAAGGATCTTCCTTGAAAAATCAATTGCACTAACAACTATTGACACTAAATTGAACTTTTGGATTTCAATCGTATCTTTCCAATGCTTTAGGATTTAAATCCTCTCTCAAGCTCAAACAATAATGGAGAGGTTTATGAGACAAGTAATGAAGAACTAACTCTCACAAGAAACTTCTTGCAAGTGTATGGATGGTGAGAGTTAGTGCAAAATACTCAGAAAATGTATGCACTTGTATAGTTCAAGGTGTGCTCAATAAAAATCAGTGGTTGCGAAATAAATTGCAAGTTCTATTTATAAGCACAAAATATATAAGTGGTCCATCGACCTCTTCCTTGATCTAGTTGACTACAAGATATATGTTAAGGCTTATTCTCGAAGATTTTTAATTGACTGCTTCCTTTTTAATTGATATTCATCACGACATAGGACTGAAATACTTTTGTTTTTGTCGTATGTCCGTGAAAGTTAGATCTTCCTTGTAGCTAATATTTTGAAAAATCATATTCAAACTTGTTTCATTTGAGATCAAAACAAAGAAAATAATTAGTTGAATCCCTTCATAAAAGCAACTTGTTTGAATGAGATGAGGCAACTCATTAGTTTGGTTTTTATAGAATCGATATAACCTAAGGGGAGAGGTGAATTAGGTTTTCTAACTTTGTTGTGTGATTAAATTTCTACTAGTTTGTTATCTAGAATGATATGTCTTCTTTCTTTATTCGATTTATTAAAACTAATATGCAAACGATAGCAATAAAATAAACAAAAAAGGGGAAAGAGATTGAAAAGGTTTGTAAATGCAATTTGGCTAAACTGCCTACTAGCCACCCTTCAAGACTCCTTGAAGATTCATTTCTTGATAACTCTTTCGATTACGGCTTGTTAGCCTTTCGAGTGTCAATCACAACAAATGTAAGTACAAACGACCCTACAACCACTCTTCTTAGGCATCACCCTTTGTCTGTTGTACAATTCACAAAAGTATTGATTTGAAAATTTAAGAACAAATGACCTAAATCTCTCAAAGGTACACAATCTCAAATGTATCGGTGGGAGATGCTAGATTTCAAGCTCAAGAATAAAGATTCAAATTTTCACAAGTAAACAAGTATTGTTTCAGGGTAAACATCGTTTCAAGGTAAACATCTTTCGATAAAATGCACATTAGATTGAGCTTATATGTATAGTCTTCTTCAAAGATCTCAACCTTCATGCACCCTTTGGAATTCTTCAAGGGCCTACAATATTTTCATTTGAGATATCAATGAGACTATGAGCTTCCGAAGGTTAAGTTAAGGGCTATCACGTTAGGCATCCACAAATTTTGACTGGTCGTCTATGTGAAGCTTCAATATGATTTCTTGTCTCTAAACCAGATTGCCATGAGCTTCATTATCACACACTCATATGTAAAGATATTCATTATCGCACACTCACATCAATTTAGAATTAATATTTCATTAACTACGCACATCATCGAAATAATTAAGCTTAACATTTATTAAGTTAATAGTTTCAAATATTAAGAAAGAATTAATAATACATCTACATTATAACATTGTAAAATAGCATAATTCTACATTTATGAGTTATTACAATTATTATTTCAATCAAAAAAGATTTAACAATTGCAAACTAAATTGTATAATAACAATACTCTTAATCTCAAAACAATCACAATGTTAGCTAATATTAATTTAAGGCAATTAGCAGCATTTGATGTACATTATAATTTTATATTTTGATATATCACTGATTTATTGTCCATTCTTAAAATAATTTTGAAATATTATGAATAATTATAGTAATCAATCACTTCCATTAATTAATAACCAACACATATTTGTCATGTCAAACCAACAATTAAAATTAAAAAAAAAGGTAATAAACTATTGGTCCTCCTAATTAGGTTTATTTAATTTATTTTTTATATTTTTAATTTTTCAGAATTAAATCTTTATAATTTTCATTTGGATGAAGTGTAATTTAGATTCATTTACAAATCATATTTTGAATGAATTGAGCCTCAATATTTTCACTTTTAGTAAATGAGCTTTTTTTTTTTATAAATCTATTTAACTCCTCATGTTATGAATCATGTACATAAGGCATAACTCTCTCTCTCTCCTCTCATTTAGAGAGAGAGAGAGAAAGAGAGTTTAAATATGTCAACACAATGACTAAAAAAAAAAAAAGGTTAGATATTACTTAATATTTATTTGATGGACTTATATATTTAATAATAACTGAATATCAACCATCATAAAATCCTACTCAAGGTTGTTGAGCATGACATATATAATAAAATATGAAACTTAGAATGTATAAATACAAGTTGTTTAAGCTTAAGTTCAATAATAGGCTAAACTAGAGTCTCATAGATGAGTTATAAATAATATGCTATGTCTGAGTTAGTTGAATCCTTGAATCTCCTGTTAGATTGTAGAATACAGAGATTGAATATGTTATTTACAAAAAAATTATTCCTACTTAGAAGATGGCAACAGTCGATTCTCGAATGGTAGACAAGTTTCGAAATATATATTTTAACGTGATTTCATGAATTTTGGTAAGAATCCACGTTTAGTTTACTTAAATGACAATAGCAAAACCATTAGAGTTTTGAGATTATAATGAATCAATATCACACGTTAGTATTAAACAAGCTGTATCAAAGTCCTGTTATGTTAAATCTTTAGGATTAGGTTAAAAATTCATTTTCTTTAATATATGAAATTTTTCAAAATACGTTTTTTTTTTATTTGGATGTGATTTAAGTTAAAAAAATTTTGTCATTTTTTTTAGAACCTTTGGATTATAGTTTTGATTTAGATCCAATTTAGGTTAAAATTCGTGCCTTTTAATCTATAGAATTTTCGGGTTATCTTTTTACTTGGATTCATTTTATGGACTGTGATATTTTAAACTTGAAATTTGGAATTGAAAGTTGTAATAAATTTGACAATAAATGACGAATAAAGCACAAAAATTGAAAACACACAGAATTTACGTGGAAAAATCCTTGACAAGAAAAAACCACAGAAAGAGACAAGAAATTCACTATAATCCAAATTGATACAATAGTAAATCACGATTAGTGATTTGCAGCTAGACCCATAGTAAAAACCATAAATACAATATTTATATATAAGTGAAGCTTTCGGACAAGGCTGAATAGAATTTGGGTCACCTAACCCTAACAATCTCCACCTTGACACGAATTCCAATCTTCGATATAAAAGTAACATAAAAACTCTCCACTTCTTCCATCACCGTAAGGGCAAAACTCAATAATGAAAACCAACCAAGTTCAAGCAATGCTCAAATTTGGAAATAAGAAGAGACTTGGTCATCATACCTGCTGGATTATCGTGCGTACTAACTTTTCTCACTACAATATCACCACGAGCAATCACATCATGCACAAAATGGTACTACACATCAATGTGCTTAGTCCTCTCATGAAACATCTGATTCTTCGCCTAAAAAATAACACTCTGCCTATCACAAAAGACTGGAGTAATCTGCAAATCTTCATTTAGTTCACCAAACAAACCTTTCAACCAAATTACTTCTTTGCAAGCTTCTATAATTGCCATGTACTCAGCCTCTGTAGTAGACAAAGCAACTGTAGTCTGCAACGTAGCTTCCAACTAATAGCACAACCACTAACACTGAAGATGTAACCAGTCAATGATCTTCTCTTATCAAGATTCCCAGCATAGTCAGAATCAACATAACTAATAACTTCATCTCTAGTCCTCCCACACTGTAAGCAAACATCAGTAGAACCACGCAAGTATCTGAAAATCCACTAAACTGCTTTCCAATGTTCCTTACGAGGGTTTTCCATATATCTACTAACAACACTAACTGCATATGTTAAATGAGGACGTGAACAAACCATGGCATACATAAGAGAACCAACCGCACTAGAATATGGAACTCGTGACATGTAATCGACATCAATATCTAACTGTGATGACAAAGCAGACGAAAGTTTAAAATGAGCAGCTAATGGAGTATTTACCGACTTGGCACTTTGTATATTAAACCTGCTGAGAACTTTCTCGATGTACCCTTTCGGACTTAGGTACAATTTACTTGCTAGTCGATCTCTAAGAATCTCCATTCTTAGTATCTTCTTTGCTGCGCCCAAATATTTCATCTCAAACTCTCTACTCAGCTGTGCTTTCACCTTTCTAACCTCTCTCTGATTCTGGGCGGCAATCAGCATATCGTCAACATACAATACTAGATAAACATATGTCCCATCACCACTCACTCTATAGTATACACAATTGTCATAACTGCTCCTCTTGAAATCATGAGTGGTCATAAATGCATCAAATCTCTTATACCACTTCTTTGGTGACTGTTTCAAACCATAAAGGAACTTTTTCAGTTGACAAACGTAGTCCTCCTTTCCTAAGACTACAAAACCCTCTTGCTGCTGCATGTAGATGTCTTTCTTAAGTTTTCCATGCAAGAATGCAGTTTTCACATCTAACTGCTCGAGCTCAAGATCGTGCAATGCCACGATACCAAGTAAAGCCCGGATAGAACTATGCTTCACAACTGGTGAAAATACACCAGTAAGATCAACACCTAGAATTTGACTATAGCCTTTTGCAACAAACCTAGCCTTACACCTCGCGTCTTCAACTCAGGGCGTACCTTCCTTTCTCTTATACACCCACTTGCAGCAAACAACCTTCTTGTTATTTGGTAGCTTTACTAGATTCCACGTACCATTCTTGTGAAGCGATTTCATCTCTTCCTGCATAGTAATCATCCACTTACTAGAGTTATTACAGCTCACTGCCTCTAAATATGTCGCAGGTTCTTCATCGGAATCAATCTCTTCAGCCACATTCAAAGCATAAGCAACCAAATCAGCCTCTGCATATCTCTGAGGGCGTCTAATATCTCTACGAGTCTTATCTTTCGCAATGGAATATTGTGGAGGTGCTTGTGAGGAGCTAACACCATCCACAGAATCTGAAATAGGTTCCGGAGTAGGCTCTGGTGTATATCTCGATGTAATCTCAAGCTACACTTGTGTGCTCAACTTCTGTTGATCTCCTTGAGGAGTTTTAGCCGAAGACCCCTGAAGCATGCTAGTCTCATCAAAAACCAACAACCTTCCCGGTCTCTACACACCAAAGCTTGCATCCTTTCACACATTGTTTGAAGCCTATAAACACACACTTCACCGAACAAGGCTCCAACTTCCCACTATCAACATGAGCATATGCAGGACACCCAAAAATTTTCAAATCAGAATAACTAGCGGGAGTACCAAACCATACCTCTTGTGGAGTTTTCTTGTCAATAGCAGTCGATGGAGAGCGATTAACTAGATAACAGGTATACGCAGTGGTCTCGGCCCAAAAAGACTTTGGTAACCCAGCATTAAGGCGCATACAACGCACCTTCTCCATCAAGGTCCTATTCATCCTCTCTGCAACGTCATTCTGTTGAGGATTAGGCCGAACTGTATGATGCCTCACAATACCTTCAACTCTATATAAGACATTAAACTCATTGAAACAAAATTCTAGACCATTATCAGTTCGGAGACGCTTCACTTGCCTCCCTGTCTGCTTTTCAATCATGATCTTCCACTTCTTGAAGAAGAACGTCACTCTTGTATTTCAAAAAGAATGCCCAAACCTTCCTAAAGTAGTCATCAATAATCGTTAACATATAAAATGCACCGCCTTTAGATGGTACTCTAGAAGGCCCCCACAAATCAAAGTGAATATAGTCTAGTGTTCCCTTCGTGTTATGAATACCAGTTGAGAACTTAACTCTTTTCTGCATGCCAAAAATGCAGTGCTCACAGAATTTCAGCTTCATAATACTTTTCCTGTCAAGAAGTCCTATCTTGCTCAATTCAACCATACCATTCTCAGTCATATGTCCCAGACGCATATGCCAAACCTCGTGATATCGGGATCAGACATAGACGACCTAGCGATAGCTGCATCACTTATAGCCGTAGATCCCTGCAGAACATACAAACTAGCGGTTTTTCTCAGCCCCTTCATCACAACGAGAGACTCCTTACTGAGCTTCACAGCTCCACCTTCTCCAATGTACTTGTATCCTTTAGAATCGAGAGTACTCGAAGAGATCATATTTCTTTTCAGGTCAGGGACGTGCCTCACATCACCAAGTGTTCGAATAACTCCATCGAACATCTTAATTTTGACCGTACCAATACCAGCAATTCTGCAAGATGCATTGTTGCCCATCAACACAACATTTTTAGAAACTGTTTCATATGTTGAAAACCAATCCTGATTGGGACACATATGAAACGTTTAGCCAGAATCAAGAATCTCCTCCTCACTTTGCTTCGAGTCAACATCAGACGCAACGAGGAGTTCACCATCACTGTGATTTTCATCAACATCAGCTTCGCCAGACTTTTCCAGTTGTTTGCCTTTATGATTCTCGCCAAACCTCTTATTTTTATTCTGTAGCTTGTAGCACTCTACAATAATGTGACCCTTCTTCTTACAGTACTTACACGTCTTATCTCTATTACTCTTGGACTTCTACCTACCTCTATTATCGCAACAAGAATTCCTCTCCTACGGTCTTTTTTAGCCTTGACATCTGAATCACCAATAAGCTTGTCCATCTTCTACTTAGAGAACAAAGCATCGTACACCTCATCTAGAGTCAAAGAATCACAACTGTATAGGATAGTATCGCTAAAAGTAGCATACGAAGAAGGCAGTGAACACAGCAATATCAAACCCAAATCCTCTTCGTCATACTTAACTTCCATGGATTCCAAATCAGAGACTACTTCTTTGAAAATAGTTAAGTGATCTTCTAAAGACGTACCATCAGCCATACGATGAGAATAAAGACGTTGCTTCAAGTGTAGCTTGCTAGTTAGACTCTTCGTCATACACAACTGCTACAATCTCAGCCAAAGCGTTGCAGCGGATTTTTCCTTCAAACAGTCTTGAAGAATCTAATTCAACAGATGCAGATGAATTTGAGATAGCGCTTTTCGATCCTTACATTGCTTCTCCTCTGCAGATCACGCAAATGGCATCTTCTCAGCGCCCAACAAAGCATCATCCAAATCCATCCGCGCCAGAACAGCCGGCATCTTAACCTGCCACAACGAAAATCTGGTGTTTCGATCCAACAACGGAATATCAAATTTCATAGTCGCCATAACCCGAAACCAAAACTAGGTCTAATACCAATTTGTTATAAATTTGCGATAATAAATGAGGAATAAAACACAAAAATTGAATACACACAAAATTTACGTAGAAAAACCCTTGATGGGAAAAAATCACGGGAAGAGAGAAGAAATTTACTATAATCAAAATTAATACAATAGTATATCACAATTAGGGATTTGCAGCTAGACCCATAGTAAAAAATCCTAAATACAATATTTAATATAATTGAAGCTTTTAGGCCGGGCCGTATAGAATTCGGGTCACCTAACCCTAACAAAAGTTCTAACTTTTATTATAAATTTACACTTGTAAAGTCAAAATTGTGGTTGGGTATTTAAATTTTAAATTTTTGTGAGTTAGCTGATGAAATTTGGATTATATTTAAGAGGTTTGAGGTGTTTGGAACTTTTCATTGAAAACATTTTTGATGGGGCAAGGCATTGAAGCTTTAAGAAATAAGTGTAATGACGTTGTGTGTTTTATGTGCAACACCAACATGCAAAAAGAAAGACGCCGTGATGCTAATGTTTCTGTTTCCTGGACTACAACATCACGATAAAGGCTCGGAAGTGCTACGTCTTTTATATGGACAACTGCAATGCACAAGGAAGAGGGTCGCATTGCTGGCCATTTTGTGCGCAATACCTCTACTTTAAGGATTGGACGCCGCAACAGTGCACATTCTATGAGCGTGGCCATAACATGGAAATTCAGCTGTTGGGACGTCTCCAATTCTGTGTCAAACACCACTTTCCAAAGGAGGCAACGTTGTAGCTCGCATGATCGATGTCTACAATTATTCTCTAATTGAATAAATGGTTACTTATATGCAAATATTGAGACAAGCGTGTTTTTTATAAGTTCTATTTCGCTAAGTTATAAGAAGAAACATAAATGCGTACATTATGAAAACATCTCACATTATTTCAAAACTAAAGGTACATCCCTAAGAGTTTCCCAAGGACTTGCTCGTGCATTGCATTTTCACACTCTTCATTCCCAATTAAAGAAAGTTAAGGTTAATTATGACTATCAAAATCAAAATAAACTAGTAATTAATTTATTTCTCAAGAAAGACTCAAGAAGATGAAAGACTCAAGAAAGATATACGACATAAATTAATCTAACAACCTATTTAAAAGCAAAAATAAGAAAAGAAATGAAGACCAAGAAGTTATAGGTGTTGGATCCCAAAGGAAATAATAGAATAGTGAGTCTATTTCTTCTTTTGCATCTAAATAAATAATATAACGTTTAACACGCAAAAGAAGACACACTGCTCATTATTGTTTGGCTAAATGAAGATTCAGGGTGTATATCATGGGTAGTTATGTCATTTCCTTCAAAAGAGGAGGGCAGTATCTCAAAAACTTAATTATTTTATTGTATTTATTATATTATATGATAATATATTAAATAAATCTTTCCATTTCCATTCGAAAAATGGGCAAATCCCAAAAGATTTTCAAGGTAATTTACCAAACTTCAGACTTTTAGCTTCGAGCTGGCTTTAGATCAAACAATAATAAGTGACAAAATATTTATGAATTATGATAATTTGAGTGAACACGTAACAAATTTACATTTAATAACACAAAAACTTTATTCAAAAATTTGATGAATATAAAATTGTTGGATTTTTCCTAAACAAAATATTTCATTAACCAACAATCTTGTTCACTTAACATCTCCTTATTTAGTCAAAAGTTAAAAAGTAAATCACTTTAAACTAAATAAACATATAAAGAGTTGACGAGAAAAAAAAAAAAAAAAGATAAAAGTTAAAAAAAAAAAATCTAAAACCATTTGATAAGGGATAAATGGAACTTCAAACTATATTTAAGGACAAACTAGTTAGTTAAATACTCTGCGGATGTTGTGTTTGAGTAAAAACGACCTCTGCAGTTGTTCTCGCGGAAAGAACAAAATCTAGGAGCCTTTATAGCATAGTGGTGCATAGGACGCTTGGTTTAGCTGCAATTTTAACGAGGCACTTGTTTTCTCTTTTTCAAAATCACTTATTGATTTACCATAAACTTATGGTCTTTTAATTTTGGCTCTTCAGGTTTATCAGATTCTTCTAACACCGTCGTACTCGTTTTCTCAAGTGAGTATGCTTTCTGGGATACTAATTCAGCTATTTTATGGGCGGAAGGAAAGTTGAACTGATTATCTTGAAAGTGTAATCTATGTTGAGTACAAAACTAGAAAGGAAAGAGAAAAGGTTGATTTTAAAAACCTTAATTCATGTAAAACTAAAATTTTTTTTTAAAAAAATCATTTTTTTCATTCTTATTCTCGGGTATTCTTCATTTAAAAAAAACCTCCTTCGCGAAAAAACCGTCTTTTTGAGATTTTGCTCTCTCCCTCAAGTACGTATATAGTCATATGTAGATCAAGCGTAGGCAATCACATGTAAAAACGAGGACTAATGCAAGTGTATTTAACATAACGTAAATGATGAAGGTTGATTTATTTCTTGAAAATAATTTAAGAGTTGATCTGTAACCAAACATAATTCAAGAATTAATTACGTTCTTTAATCTGCCTCCTATTGGTTCATCGTACCAAGCGAAAAATTGCATCCTCTTGTGCTTACGTGACAAATGAATCATTGTAAGGACGCAAATACATAAGATTCCCTTGCATATTAGTTACATATCATCTAATTACATTTAAGCTGTATTTATCTCATAATTTGGACAACCAAGAAATCAGCGTCCAGTATTTGTACGTGCACATGATGTTCCCATGTTGCCCTTGAGTTACAATAACAAAAGATCTGGGATATAGATTCTATTCCACGATCAGCCTTTTCCATCCATTGTATGTACTTCTGTTTCTCACACGAGAATAAAACAATATTAGCAACACAAAAGACAGCACACAGAGTATGAAATTGCAATGTGATGGACATGTATTGGTGCAGGTACAAATGTTACAATGTATCAGACACCAATGCTAGTGTGAACATTCAACAATACCCATGTCTTGTGCTGTGTTACTAATTTGAAATACGTTACGGTCTAATGTGTACAATAATGTTCGTGATTGTGCTCGCCGAAATATGATATTACCCCGTACTTAAAAGCGATGAATTATACTTTCTCCTAAAGTAGAAAAACCAAGTAAAAACAAAACGAGTATAAAAGGTAAATGAAGATTAGCCATTTAATTAAATGATGGAACATTACCCCCACGGACGCTTAGATAGAGAAGAGTTGCTGTTACAGTTTTAGTCCTGGTCTTGAACGTGATTGGCAAGTCGAGGGGGTCCCACACCACGAGCGCCATTAAAGAAAAGCTTGCTGGACTTGACTTGGAATTTCTTGGCTGTTTGAGAAGGAAGCAAGAAATAACGCTGCCTTCACTCTCTTCCTTCCGTTAAAGCTTGCTTTACTGCTTTACACTGCCCCTCCCCCCCTTTCAGAGAAGCTTTACGCCATGTCCTTTTCATTCTTTTCGGCTTAGAAATAGTGGGGGTGTTTCAGCTTCCTCTACTCAATGGCGTCCTTTTCACGGCGTATCTTCTCTGTGTGTCTCTGCCTCGCCATCGCTGCCTTTTCCCTCGCAGGTTAGTTCATTGCATTGTTCTTTTCGGCGACGGTTAAAATTCTTTTTGATTTTGATTTTGATTTTCTTGAGTTGAATTTTTGGTGAAATTCAAGCTGCTACCGATGCTTGAACTTTTGAGTCGAATTCAACTCTCTGAATTCGACTTTCTATTTTCTTGGGTTAGAAGCTCCAATGGATACGGTAGGTTGTTTCTGCAATTGCTGCACAAGATATCTGAATTTGTAACGAATTGACTGAGACCTCTCGCTTTTTCTATCAGGGTCACAATCCTTCATCGGCGTCAACTATGGCCAAGTTGCCGACAATATTCCGCCGCCGGCATCTACGGCAAAGCTTCTCCAATCCACAACAATCGGTAAAATCAGATTGTACGGCACAGATCCCAATATCATTAGAGCCCTTGCCAACACCGGGATCGGAATAGTTATCGGCGCCGCCAACGGTGATATACCTAATTTGGCTTCTAATCCCGACGCTGCGACTCAGTGGGTCAATTCGAACGTCGTCCCTTACTACCCCGCCAGTAACATTATCCTCGTTACCGTCGGCAACGAGGTAATTACCTCCATGGACCAGAGCTTAATTTCTCAGCTTCTTCCCGCCATGCAAAATGTGCAAAGCGCTCTTAGCGCTGTCAATCTCGGCGGGAAGGTCCGAGTCTCAACAGTTCACTCAATGGCCATTCTGACTCAGTCAGACCCACCTTCGTCGGGCATTTTCCACCCCGTCTTCCAAGATACTATGAGAAGGTTATTAACCTTTCAAAGAGACAACGGATCACCTTTGGCCATTAATCCCTACCCTTTCTTCGCCTACCAGAGCGATCCGAGGCCAGAAACCCTCGCGTTTTGCTTGTTTCAGCAAAACTCAGGACGAGTCGACTCGGGGACGGGAATAAAGTACATGAATATGTTCGACGCGCAGGTGAGCGCGTGCATACCATTCTTTTGCTTACCACGTGTCGTTTCACAATGATTTTGCAGAGGATTTGGTTCTAAGACTTATCCAGCTTTCTAAAATCAATGATTTTTTTTATAGGATTAGGTTTCTCTTTTGAAGAGTAATTGTGGGTTTAGTTGAATTCCATCCCTTATTCTTACTTAGTGTCGTCTTCTCCAATGAAAAAGAGTAGCGCGTGAAAGGCCATCGCATTGATTTATATATATATATATATATTTGTTTGGGTTTATGATGTTGGGTGAGGACTAGGATCCCATGCTTTGCTGACGGTACCAAATCTAGGACAAAAAAATTACATGTACAAAAATTAGGATAAACATTCAATGTCCACCCATAGAAGTAGAGAAAAAGAGATGACAGGCTACGAGTTGCAATTATTGCTTTGTGACTTTGATGCTTGATGTATTTGAAAAAAGGGTCCGGTAGCTTATCGCTTTCCTTCGAGAAAATGTTGGTTTTGTAGGCTCCTGGATTTTTGTCCTTTGGAAAACTGGTTCTATACCTTACATTTTTTCCAGGTTGATGCGGTTCGATCTGCTCTTAACTCGCTGGGATTCAAGGACGTTGATATTGTGGTGGCTGAGACAGGATGGCCGTATAAGGGGGACAGCAATGAAGTTGGACCCGGCATAGAAAATGCGAGGGCCTACAATGGCAATTTGATTGCGCACCTTAGGTCAATGGTGGGGACGCCACTGATGCCTGGAAAGTCTGTGGATACTTACATATTTGCGCTCTATGATGAGAATTTGAAGCCTGGCCCATCCTCTGAACGAGCGTTTGGGTTGTTCAGGCCTGATCTGACCATGACTTACGATGTTGGTCTTTCCAAAAGCAGTCAGGTGAAGCAAATTTCTTCAAGTTTCTTAGATTTGTTGATGGGTTGTTGCGGCCGAAAATTTGACAATTGAAGCGTTTTCATTGCTTTTTTGTAGACTCCAGCTCGGCCAGTGAGCCCATCGCCAAAACCTGACAAAACTGGTTGGTGTGTTCCGAAGGAAGGTGTCTTGGACGCTCAACTTCAGGCGAATCTCGACTATGCTTGCAGCCAGGCCATCGATTGCAGCCCAATTCAGCCAGGAGGTGTCTGTTTTGAACCAAATACAATTTCGTCGCATGCTGCCTATGCCATGAATGTCTACTACCAATTTTTTGGCAAGAATCCATGGAACTGCGACTTCTCGCAAACAGCGACGCTCACATCGACAAATCCCAGTATGCTTCTCTATGATCTTTCTAATACGTTTTAATTTTGATATAATAGTAATGTTCAAATGTAACTTTGACAACATTTATAGATTATACCTTTGAATTGACAAAAGAAATTTACGTCTTTATTTTTGTGACAAAAGAAATTTACATCTTCGAATTATTTGAACATTGGTATCAATTACTGTTAAAAAATAAAAAAAATAATTTAAAGTTTTAATTTTAAATTTTTACATATTAGAGTGTAAATTATATTTTAGTGTCTTGGGTTCGGCAGGTAATTTTGAATATTGAAATGGTGGTGAATGCAGGTTACAATGGGTGTATTTACCCGGGTCAGGGTGGGAGTGCCTGAGAAGGGCACGTCAATGAGACGTGGAGGCATGACTTCACAAAATCTGAGATGACGGACTGAATGAAGCAAAATAAATAGCGATGGTGTTCTTTTTCTTCTTTCTTGAAGCTCTAAATAAATGAGCGCTTTTAGGCCTTCTGCAAACAGTTCTAAACGGGCTTCATGATTTGGTTGGAATAAAAGTCAAACAAACCATTTCAAATTAAGCAAAAAAAAAAAAAAAAAATATATATATATATATATATATATATATATATATATATATATATATAATCAACACCAAAAATTAACTTGGTTGGGACAAATTGACATCCTTGAATACAATCGCTGACTTGTGATTATTTCATATAAAATGGTATAGTGATCGACACTTTAAATGGTTTATACTTACACTTTATACTTTTTTCAAAATATCAACACTTTTGAGTTCTAGGGTCAAATTTCTAATTACACTAATTGGCTGATATTTCTGTCAAGCAGTCGACACTTGATGCTTCTCTGTTTTCAGCAAGGTTTGAAGTGTTGACTAACTTTCACTATAGTCGATACTTGAACGATATTTAGCGATGGAAAGTCGTGAAAAACGCTCTTCCTCATTGTATCTTATCTCCAATCGACAAATAAACTCATTTAAATTCTAAACCTACTCATATAAATAAAAACACTCTAAAACTTTATCATCAATACGAAGAAGAGAAACTTACAATCTTACAAAATTCTTTTATCAAAATTGTTGCTCGCAGCACAGAAAATACGATTCCAGCCTCCGATCGCGTCGGATAGCAAGAACGGAGAATCACTCTCCTCCCTATCTCCTCCCAATCTCCCTCTCCTTGTGCTGTCTCTATGCCCAGATATGGTTTCCAAACTTTTATAAAAACTTGTCGCTCTATTTGCACTTTAGCCACTCATCTTTCTCAATTCTTTGAACAAACCTAAACTTTACTTTTAGATAAAAATCCTCCACGTTCCCACCTACACAAACTATAGCATTCCTCTAAACTTTACCGAGAATTTCAAAATTGAACCAATAAAATCAAAAACTGAATCTTGATTTTTGATCGATTCTCTATTAGGTCTGGTTCGGTTCCATTTCATGTAGAAACTGAACCTAACTGAATCAAACCGATTCCGCTCTTATTTTCAGCAACACCTTGCCTACATGGCCACTGCTAAAATTATGAAGCTACTCTTTCTTGTGTATCATATGAAAAGAACACCTTGAATATGATGACCCAGATATCTGTAAGGTCCTTCCTCTAATGAGAGAACCCTTGCTGGTATTAGCAATTGAAGAATTCTTTAATTGCTGCTGCAACATTTAATTGCTGCCAGCAGTTGAAGATTTTCAAGTTTTGAATTGCTGCAGCAGCACACCTTCATTTAAGGAAGGTGTGCGCTGAATCTTATGTAAATAGAGGCTTCAACAAATGAAAAATGACATCTGAAAAACGAAGAGTAATCTTCTGTTTAAAGAGGGAGAAGAGTAGCAAAGTGAGGAATTTTAGAAGGTGAGAAAAGAAAGAAGTGAGAGAAAAAAATAGGTTTGGTGCTTTTGTGCACAGTGAGATTCTAAGAGTGGTAATTTCTCTTAGTGAATATTTTCTAGATTATTCGATTTCTAGAAAAATATTATAAATTCTATTTTTCATACTGAGATCTTTCTGGACTCGGTCCCCGTGGTTTTTTCTCGATTTGAGTTTCCACGTAAAATTCTCGTTGTTGATTTTCGCTATTATTTCTCTTACTTCTTGGCTGTTATAATTTAACGATGCGAGAAAATATCTCTGGTATTTTTTTCGAATTGCATCTGCTATCTTGTCTCTCACCGCTTGCGGTGGTATTGTTGTCATCGTTCTTGCCAGATTTCGTCGGTATATTTCCCAACAAGTGGTATCAGAGCCAGCTTAGTCTCTTTAAATCTAGTATGCTCTGGAAATTAAAAATGAAGGCGCTATTGCGGAGAGATGGTTGTGCTATGGTCATCGACGACAGACCTATAAACGTTGAAGACGAAAAATGAAACAAAGTTGATGAGGATGCAATAACCATTTTGCATCTTACTCTAGCAGATGAAATTTTGTCAACTTTCCCAGAAATGACAACGGCAAAACAGATGTGGGATACGTTGACAAAATTATATGAGAAGAAGTCATGGTATAACAAAATTTTCTTGAAAAAAAAATTATATACCCTTCGGATATCAAAATTTACAACAATGACAGACAACGTCAATACTCTTAATATATTATTTTTTCAACTAACAGCAATGGAACACAAAATCGATGAAAATGAAAGATCGAAACTTTTACTTCAAAGCTTGCCAGATTTATATGATTATCTCATCGTAAATCTGCTCAATGGTACTGCAAAAATAACATTAATGTTTAATGATATTGCAGCCACCGTTCTTGACGAAGAAAGTAAGTGGAAAAATAAGAAGCAGTTCTCTGTGAAGACTTTATCCGTAATGAGAGGAAGATCAATAGAACGTGGAGCCACTAGAGTCAGCACGTCGGGAAGATCAAAGTCAAGAAGTAAAAAATGCGTTAAGTGCTATCATTGTGACAAGTTGGGCCACATGAAAAAGGATTGCTGATAGTTGAAGAAAGAACAAGGCACAGAAGGTGCTAAAGGAGAAACAAAATGTACGACTACGGCTGTCTCTGAGCGTAAAGATGTGATTGTATGTGAAGATGTTGTAAACCTCACGATGAATGAATCATGCTAGGTATGTGATTCTGGAGCATCTTCCCATGTTACTTCAAAAGTAGAGTATTTTTCATCTTACACCAATGGTGATTTTGACATTGTCAAAATGAGAAACAGTTGCGTTTCTAAAATAATTGAAAAATATGACATCTGTATTCAGACCAACACAGGATGTGAGTTGATGCTCAAAGATGTCAGACATGTTCCAGATATTAGATTAAATCTAATATCAGTTGGTGCTCTTGATGAAGCCGGGTACAAGAGCAAATTTGCTGGCGAAAAATGAGAGCTCAGCAAACGCTCGCTAGTTGTAGCGAGAGGAATTAAAGAGTCTAGTTTATATGTGACTCAAGTGACTGTGAAGGAAGCATCAGTAAATGCTGCACAAGATGACTCATCTATTGAGTTATGACACAAACGGCTTGGTCACATGAGCGAGAAAGGACTTCAATCGTTTGAAAAAAAAGAATGTCTGCCAAATCTCAGACATGAATCTTTATCAAGTTGTATTCACTATTTGGCTGAAAAACAACACACAGTTTCCTTTCAGAAGAATTTTACATCAAGGAAGCCAGACGTGTTGGAAGTTGTTTATTCAGATGTCTGTGGTCTCATGTCAACGAAAATGTTAGGCGGTGCCCAATATATGGTGACATTCATTGATGATCACTCAAGAAAAGTTTGAGCTTATGCACTTAAGACAAAAGGTGAAATTCAACGTTTTCAAACAGTTTCAAGCTTCAACAGAGCGAGAAACTGGAAAGAAGTTTAAATGTATTCGCTCAGATAATGGTGATGAATATATAAGATCATTTAATGAATACTGCAAGATGCACGATATTAGACACAACAGATCAGTTTCAAAGACTTCTCAACAAAATGGTGTTGCAGAAAGGATGAACAGAACGATCGTGGAAAAGATAAGGTGCATGCTATCACATTCAAAACTCCCTAAACATTCTAGTGAGAAACAATGAATACTTCAGTAAATATCAACTTGTCACCATCAACACCTTTGAATGGAGAAGTGTCAAACAGACTATGGACTGGAAAAGACGTCTCTTATAAGCATTTAAAAGTATTTGGATACAGAGCGTTCGTCCATATTCCTAAAGATGTGAGGTCCAAGCTAGACAGTAAAGCTAAAAAATGCATATTTCTCGGATACAGAAGTGATGCATTTGGATATAGCCTTTGGGATCTGGTGGACAAAAAGATTGTCAGAAGCCGAGATGTTACCTTCTTTGAAAATCAGACTATTGAAGACAATCAGAAATATGTAGAGATCACAAATGAACATCTAGTAAGAGTTTGTCTGGAAATATCAACTTTTGATGGGGGATATACTAGAGAATCCAGTAATCAAGCAGCTGATGATGTTGACCAAAGAGAAATAGAGATTTCTCTTGAATCGATTCCAGAACCAAGGAGGTCAATAAGAGATCGTCGACCATTGAGAAGATACTCTGTCAATGAGTATGTGATGATCACTGATGGTGATGAACTTGAGTGCTATGAGGAAGCCATGAAGCATCAACAAAGGAAGAACTGGTTAGATGCGATACAAGATGAGATGACATCATTGCATGAAAACCACACTTATGAGTTTGTTCGCCTTCTAAAGGGGCGAAAGACACTCAAGAACAAATATGTATACAGACTTAAAGAAGAAAATTCACAACCAAAGTATAAGGCACGGCTGGTCATGAAAGGCTTTGGTCAAAAGAAGAGGATTGACTTTGAGAAAAAATTTTCACTTGTCGTGAAAATGTCATCCATACGAGTGGTACTTGGATTAGTTTCAAGTCTTAATTTGGAGATCGAGCAACTCGATGTGAAAACAACCTTCTTGCATAGTGAATTAGAAGAAGAAATCTACATGGACCAAACAGACGGGTTTGTTATCAAGAGAAAGGAACACCTGGTATGTAAATTGAAGAAGAGTCTGTATGGATTAAAGCAAGCCCCACGACAATGGTATAGGAAGTTCGACTCCTTTATGATAAATCAAGCATACAAGAAAATTTTCTCAGACCATTGTGTGTTCGTGAAAAGATTCATGGATGATACTTTCATAATCCTCTTACTTTATGTCGATGACATGTTGATTGTGGACCCAAACAAAGAAAAAATAGTTAAGTTAAAGAATGAGCTTAACAGGTCTTTTGCTATAAAAGACTTAGGACCAGCAAAACAGATACTTTGGATGAGTATTACTCGTGATATAAAAAGTAGAAAGCTATGGCTATCGCAAGAGAAATATATCAAGAAAGTTTTTAGCCGATTCAATATGGATAAGACGAAGTCAGTCAGTACTCCACTTACTAAACATTTTAAACTCACTTCCGAACAAAGTCCTTCCACTGAAGAAGAAAAAGCATAAATGCAGAAAATTTCATATTCCTCAGTAGTTGGCAGCTTGATGTATGTCATGGTTTGTACGAGACCTGATATTTCACATTCTGTTGAAGTAGTTAGCTAGTTTCTAACAAATCCGGGCAGAGAGCATTGAAATGCAGTGAAGTGAATTCTTAGGTACCTTAAAGGTACTTCTAAATTCAGTTTGTGTTTTGGAAGTGAGAAGCCTTCGTTGGTAGGCTATACTAATGCAGACATGGCTGGAGATATTGACTCCAGAAGATCAACATCAGGGTATTTGGTTACATTTGTAGGGGGAGCAGTTTCATGGTAATCTAAACGGCAAAGATTAGTGGCATTGTCTACAACAGAAGCTGAGTTTATGGCGGCTACAGAAGTCTGTAAAGAAATTTTGTGGATACTAAAATTTCTAACAGAATTGGGTCATAAACATAATAAGTATATCTTGTATTGCGACAGTCAAAACGCTATTCATTTGAGCAAAAACCCGAGCTTTAATTCGAAGTTAAAGCACATAGATATCGTATCATTGGATACGAGATGTGTTGGACACCAAGCAAGTATATCTTGAGAAGATTCACACGGATGACAATGACTTAGACATGATGACGAAGACTCTGCAAAGGAATAAACGCGAATTCTGTAGAGGCTCAGCAAGATTGGAGATACCTCATTATAAGTCGAGAGGGGGAGATTTGTAGGTTCCCTCCTTTAATGAGGGAACCCTTGCTGGTGGTAGCAATTGAAGAAGTCTTCAATTGCTGCTGTAGCATTTAATTGCTGCCAGCAATTGAAAACTTTCAAGTCTTGAATTACTGCAGCAGCAGACCTTCATTTAAGGAAGGTGTGCGTTGAAGCCTCTATTTAAATCAATGAAAAATGGCATCTGAAAAACGAAGAGTAATCTTCTGTTTAAAGAGGGAGAAGAGTAGCAAAGTGAGGGAATTTTAGAGGGAGAGAAACGAAAGAAGTGAGAGGGAAAAATAGATGTGGTGCTTTTGTGCACAGTGAGATTCTAATAGTGGTAACTTCTCTTAGTGAATATTTTCTATATTATTCGATTTCTAGAAAAATATTGTAAATCATATTTTTCATAGTGAGATCTTTCTGGATTCGGTCCCCGTTCGTTTTTTTTCGATTTGGGTTTTTACGTAAAATTCTTGGTGTTGATTTTCGCTATTATTTCTTTTACTTTTTGGCCATTATAATCTAACGGTATGGGAAAATATCCTTAGTATTTTTTTTCAGATCCCATCTGCTATCGTTTTTTGTACCGCTTACGGTGGCATTGTTGTCATTGTTCCTACCGAATTTTGTCGGTAGTTTTCCCAACAATATCTTTTCATTCATTTTCCTTTCCCTTTCATAACAATATTTCTTATAATGGCCCTTTTTATGATAATAGAAATATCTTCTGTCTGTGTTTTGATTTTGATCTTGCTTTACCCTTAAGAGTTTTTATAATCTCTATTTTGAAAACTGTTTATGATAGACAATCCCTCGCCCTAAGATTTTTCCTCTGCGTCTAGAACTTTTTGGTAATTCTTTTGAATTCTTAACTTCTGACGTTGTCAAACTTCGTTTTCCACATAGCATTGTGTGTATGAAATGTTCATGAATGTTTGGTAAAAAACTCAATATGATGTAACTTGATCTTCTTCAGCAATTTGCACCCCCATTACTGTTAAAATCAAGTATTATCTTGTTGAAGTCATCAACGTGTTTCTGCATCTCTTTTAAGTCCTCCATTGTCAATGCATATAAATTCTTCTTGAGATGCAAGTGGTTTGCCAACATTTCATGTAAAGTGCCTCAAGCGTGGACTATACAAAGAATGCAAATCTTTCTTCTATGACTTCTCTCAAAATTTCATCAAACACTCAACAATATCGCTTTATGAGCATTCGATTTAATGTCATATGTTTCACTTTTATTAATTTCTTGAAGACCAATCATGGCACCTTTACCAATACTTGATGAACCAACAATGACTTCATCATTGTTTGCCAAAGACTAAAATCATTATTGTCAATGTACTTATCTACCTCAAATTTTGTCATGATTTCGAATTAAACTTCAATGACAAGATTTTGACGTGAAAAAAATAATAATAATTTTTTTTGTCCATGCTCACCTCACGAATTGTTGGAATAAGAGTAAAACAAAAAATTTCAAATTAGCTAGAAAATAATTGATACCAAAAAGTAACAAGGTTCAGATAAATTGTCATACATTTGTGGATACAATAACTGAGCTTGTTATAATTTCGTACCGAAGAGTTACAATTACAAACACGTTTTGTACAGAGCAAGAGCTACAAACAGAGAGTGTATTTATATAAGCACAATTTATAATAAAAAAGAAAATCACTTTTGCCAGTTTAGTACAACACACCAACTAACTCTTCCAAAAAAACCGAGTCAATATTAAAAGATTTAGATGAAGAACTCTTTGAAATCTCATTAACATAAGAAGAATAATCATCTTGTACGCTAATGGTCAAATGCTTCTCTCTTTTGCAATGATTGTTATTGTAGTCTCTTTTTCTTTTAATTTTTGAGAAAAAAAAAAGCTATTAAAATAGAGGAATTAACTAATAAAATGGTCATTTACAAATTCACTCTTCAATTATGTTCCATGAACAAAATAACTCGACAGGAATTAAAAAATTTTAAATGCAAGAGCTTCATCTTGGAACGCATAATCTCCCTCTTGAGAATAAAAAATGAGGGGGAGCCCGCACTTAAACAAGAAAGAATTCTTGAAGCTTTGAGATGAAAAAAATTTATTCAAGTTCTTGTGGAACGATGAAATTGCTATTTTCTTTCTCATTCCCTCTCTCCACTCTGGGGAGAGAGCTAGTTTTTGATTATGTTTGATTCTCTTTGATAAGTGCAGCAACATGGGGGAGACAGATTGTCTTTGCCATTGTTACCTCATCCTGCAAAGAGTTGTCTTCAAGTTGAACAAGTTATTCTTTTCCAGAATTTACCATTTTGTTGCATGAAGATTAACATTTCTAGTGTACTGAGTTTGCCCCAAGAGTGTAAACGTGCTTCCAAACCACCTATGTAGTTGCAGTGACTTCATCTATTTTTTTCATTTGATCTCCCAGTAATTATAAGCTGGAAGAATTCTTTCTCTAGTGTGGGAGCTTACTGTTTAAGTGCAGGCTCCTGTTTGTTTTTTCCAATAATTTATTTGAAACATGATTTTATTCGTCTCTTCGATTCACATCATGTAAATGGTTAATTACTAGATTTTGATTGATCTTTCCTCGTCTCTAAGCATCCATCCACTTTAATCATACACGTTAAGTCAACATGAGCTTGGAAAAAACACTGACTATTGTTATAACTTTGCTTTCACCAAAGAGTCCTGGGTTGATTTCTGTACCCAAATTCATTTTTGAAAAAAGTTTAATTCAGAACTTATCGTATAGAGTTATTTGTCATTTAGTCTCTAAAATCACTTTTTTTTTTCCCCCAATCGGACCTTATCGTATACGCTGTAATTCAAAAGTTTTCATTCAATTTTCTGTTAAAATTAATTACGTGCAAAGCGCATAGCCTTCTTTTTTATAAGGAAAAAGTTCAATTCAAACTTTATCAAATGACGTCATTTGTCATTTGGTCTCTAACGTTTTTTTTTTGCTTAATCAGACCCTATCGTATACGTCGTTTGTAATTTAAACATTTTCGTTCAATTTTTCGTTAAATTGATCACGTGCAAAAGCGTGTGACCTTCTTTTTTAGATTTAAAAATTCTAAAAATTACCATTCTAAATAATTATATAAATGTAACTATTATTTGTGCATGAAGAAGGGAGATGTGGGTGGCCTCTTGGAGAGATGCTACTGACGGCTAGCCTCTCAACACTGCCAGGCGCCAATGCCTGCAATTTTGTTAGTATTTTGGATATATTATATATTTATTAACAGTGAATCTTCATTTTGGAAGGTTCAAGTCTTTCCACATTAACCGAAATCTAGCGAGTCAAACTGGAAGAGTGGAAAGAAGAACAGAACTCAAGATCTGTGTTTCCATTATTTATTTTTATGTGTTTTACTTTGTCTAATTATCAAATATAATAATTTTTCTGTCTGTTTACTTATGTAATATTATATTAATATGAAATAAATATTTTATGAAAATTATGGGTGACTGAAAGTTATCATCCAAAAAGGAAACTGTATTTTAAAGTTATTCATAGTACTGCATTTTCTACACTAACATATACATAATTTATATTATCACACGAGTATATGTTACATGCTTATCCTATATATGTTAAATTTTGCTCAACTTAGTGTGAGTATGGTCTGACATGTAATGTTTTTCATTTATGACAATATTTGTTTGAACATTTTAGTCATTTACAGTTGACACATGAACAAATTAGCCAGTGATTTGTTTTCTATAATTTTTAAATATAAAAAAAAAAGTCACGCACTCTGCATATGATTAATTTAACAGAAAATCAGATGAAAAAGTTTGAATTGCAAACAGCGTATACGATATGGTCTGAATAGGCAAAAAAAAAACATTAGAGAATAAATAACAAATGACCTCATACGATAGATTTTGAATTGAACTTTTTCCAAAGTCACGTGCTCTGCATATGATCAATTTAATGAAAAATTGACTCGAAATGCTTGAATTGCAAATGATGTATACGATAAGAGCTAATTGGATTTAAAAAAAAAATGTTAAGGGATAAATAACATTGAATTTTTTTTTCTTCATTTTTTATTTAAATTATCTGCCATGGACAGAGCCCTGTGGGACCCACTGGGTACAAGTCATAAAAATTCTTCCTCTCCACTCCACAATGAGCTTCGTGTAAATCGGTCGTCGTTCTTCTTTTCTGAAACTCCATCCATCATTTTCTGCAGACCTGACTTCTGTTCCGATCCTCCGAGTCTTTGCTTTACCCTTTCAGCTTAAATCTACCTCCAGTTTCATTTGCTGATGGCGCTACTAGATTGAATTTTTTCAACTATGTCTGTTTCCGAGCTTAAAGAGCGCCATGCGGCTGCCATGGATACAGTGACCGATCTTAGAGAACGATTGAAGCAGAAGCGCCTCTCTTTACTTGACGTCGATGGTGGAATTTGATGCATTTTTTTTTTCTTTTATCCATATTTTTCTGCTTTCGATGAGTGTCTGTCTCATGCTTGCGGACTGATTGAACTCCGTGACGCTTTTTCTTTTTTTCAGTATCGACCTATTCAATGTCGCAGGGGAAGACTCCTGTGTGCTTTGGACCGACGGATCTGGTTTGCTGTCGAAATTTGCAGGGCCATACTGGAAAAGTAAGCTTTCTTCTTTGATATGTTTCTATATGTACGGGTATTGCCTGCGCGTCTCTGCGTGTGTACGCGTGCATAAGTATCCAATCTATTGAAATTTCACTACTTTTGAGCATTCAATCATAATCCGTTCTAATTTTTGTATTTCCTCAAAGTTGGGGATATATAAAGATATCATCGTTTGGTATGAAAGCAACTGAGATGCTAAGATCAGGGTCTGGGATGTTTCCATCAATGGCTTTGGCGATCTTGAAATACTACAGTTGCTTTGGTCCTTCACAATTAGATTAACTGATGCTTTTTTTGTTCATCCTTATGTTTCGATTCACATATCATACGACTGATTCCTTCACTTTTTTGAATTTAGTGTTTGCCGCCTCATACTCTGTGACATTTAATAATAAGTTGTTTGTTCACGCCCTTAAGTCTAATAAGTTCCAAAACTCAGTTCAGAGGTTTAAAGTGGTCTTCGTAAAAATTTTAGGTTAGTGAATAAGATATCCTCGTCATCGTAAAGAGAAAAAAATATTATCTCACCACCACTTCAATATGTGAAGAAACAGATTCGATTCATTAATCTTTATGTTATTTAATTTACTATACCCTATCTGTTTTAAGATTCTTAATGATCTTAGAAGATGAGCTTTATGTATCTTGCGACATAGATTCTTGATTTTTTGATTATGTAACTTAGGCTGGTGGTTGTGATATAGATTTATATTGCCCATTATTCAGGTCAACTTTCTTTTTTCTTTATAACTGATAGGTTCAATTTTTACTCAGGATATAGAAGGTATTAAATTTATGGGAAATTTCAGAATTTATTCGAAGTATATATTTCCCTTCTCTTTATTTTAATCACTGCATGAAAGTTTTGTAGATTGAGGAGTCAATCGGTTAAAAACTTAGTCATTTTGGCGTATAAAGTGTAAGATTACATGGATTTGTTGTTTCCTAAGATCTGATTCTATATCATGTTATGGGATTGCACATTAACTAAGGTAAATATTTTTTAGGTGTATTCACTGGATTGGGCTTCAGAAAAAAACCGAATTGTTAGTGCTTCTCAAGATGGTAGGTTAATAGTGTGGAATGCCCTAACAAGCCAAAAGACTCATTCCATTAAACTGCCTTGTGCTTGGGTCATGACCTGTGCTTTCTCTCCAACTGGCCAGTCTGTTGCCTGTGGTGGTCTTGACAGTGTTTGCTCTATCTTCAGTCTGAACTCCCCCACTGACAAGGATGGGAATCTCCCAGTTTCAAGAATGCTTAGTGGGCATAAGGGTTACGTTTCTTGCTGCCAATATGTTCCAGATGAGGACACTCACCTAATAACGAGCTCTGGGGACCAGACTTGTGTTTTGTGGGATATTACTACTGGATTGCGAACTTCTGTTTTTGGAGGTGAATTTCAATCAGGACACAGTGCAGATGTTCTGAGGTATTATAAGTGATTATGAATCAGACCTAGAACCATTTCTACTTAGTTACGTTCTTAAAAAATTATTGTTAGATTAAATACCTTTCTAAGTTAAAATATAAACTAAAGTTGCTTTGCTAGTTCTTATATCAGTATTATCTAGATGAATATCTAGCCATAATCTACCACTATAATTAATATATAAGAAAGAGAAGGCTTTAACAGAGGTGGATGAGAGGTGCTCCATATGGAATAAAATACAACAAGAAGTAGCTTAATCTTTTAAAGGGGAAAGAAGGAAGGGATAAATTTCTTAATGATTTAGAACTTATAGTACAAGCCGAATTTTCCAACATAATGTCAAACTTTCTGAGTCTTTTCTACAAAGCAAGACAATCAAGAAACTTATCATCAGAAATCCCCTTATTATGCCTAACGTTATCATTTTTTGCTATATGTACTATTGCTATTCCTGTTAGGTAACTTGGCATGGTATTTCTATTGTGTTTAACTTCCTGTTTTTTTTTAAGTTCACCCGTCTTTGGATTATTTATATGTTGATGCAAGAATAATTATAATTTTTTTATTCTACAAATACTCTGTATTTTTTCAGTGTCTCAATAAATGGATCAAATGCACGGATGTTTGTATCTGGTTCATGTGATGCAACTGCTCGATTGTGGGACACTCGTGTTGCAAGCCGGGCTGTGAGGACATTCCATGGGCATGAAGGAGACGTTAATGCTGTAAAGTTCTTCCCAGATGGTAATAGATTTGGAACTGGCTCGGATGATGGCACTTGCAGGTTATTCGACATCCGGACTGGTCATCAACTCCAAGTGTACCATCAGCAGCACAGTGATAATGATGCACCTCGTGTGACTTCCCTTGCATTCTCGATATCAGGAAGACTGATGTTTGCTGGATACACAAATGGTGATTGCTATGTTTGGGACACTTTATTGGCCCAGGTATTAATATCTCTGCATGTGGCCATCTTAAGTGAAAATACTTTCTTCGAGTTAATTCATATTTGGAGATCGTTTCAGTCTTGTCCTCTCTGGCTGTCATTTTAAAGCAAAATATATAGCCATTGGGCAAATATCTTATATATGGAGCTTTTGGCCGAGATGTTTTTGAAAGATAGACACGAGATTATGGTAGGTGGATATACTTGTTATGAATTGGATAACTACATTTTCCCCTTTATTTATGTTATTTCAGGTGGTTTTAGACTTAGCATCTCTTCAAAACTCACACGAAAGCAGGATTAGTTGTCTGGGGTTGTCAGCTGATGGAAGTGCCTTGTGTACAGGAAGTTGGGACACAAACTTGAAGGTTTGATCGCATTTTAGATCTCTAATTGTTGTTTCCATTGACTTATATTAAAGACATGAAAAAAACCAGACAATGTAGTTTATTATTATATAATGGATTTCGGAATAGAATCTCAACCTGTTGGTTTTGTTCCTTTAGTTAGAAGAAATCATTTATAAACCAGATAATTGATTAAAAGATTGAAATATGAAATCTTGCATTCTTTTAATCTGTTAGTTATTGCTAATATGGAAAATTGAAGAGAGTAAATTACACATATGTGGTCATATCAAGTTCAGTTTTCGTCCGTGACAAGAGACCATTGTAGGCATCAATTGGAATTAACTCGTGCATACTTTGCTCCACACTCATCTTCATTTCATTTTCTTCTGTCAGATTTGGGCGTTTGGAGGGCTCCGGAAGGTTAATTAAGCTTCAATGGATACGCAATTTGTTGGGTTTGAGAAATCAGTCTTTTTGTATCAGTTGATTGTGGTCTTGAAAGGGAAAATGTTGCTTGTTGATGCAACTTTCTTTTGGGTCTTTTCCTTTGAGTTGCAATTTCTGGTTTTTGAAGTTATAATATTTTCAATTTTTGAAGTTATCACCAGCTTGGACCTTATCACCAAGTTTGTGATCTTAGGCAGTTTCCAAGATTTTTGGACATTGACCTCCTAATCTCTCGAGTCATTTTCTCGGGTCAACTTTGTTTCAAACAAATAAAAAGACCAACAACGAGAATGAATTGATGGAAGAATCTTGTACATATAAAACATGAGAGTTAATATATTATTTCTATATATTAGGAGTTATCAGAGAGAATAAATAATATATTATTATTATTACTTATATAATCAATATGTAGGTGGAAAAACTCAGTTTGCAGATTGACTTGAATCAGGCCATTGAAGGGTATGATTACATTATTGCTTTAATTGGAAAGAATAAAGTCAAGAGCACAACCAAAAATTACTTTTAACTTCCCTATGGGGCCAAAAAAGAGGAATACCCCTCACTTCTCTCTTTTCTCATCTTATATTGTTAAAACAAAATGTGAAATTGAGAAAATACTATGCTTAATCTAGCCACTGGCCACGATGTTGTGAATGACTTCGCTGACCGTTTCATCCTCCGATCTAACAGCAAGCTTCATTGCAACCTCCCGTGAAGCATCGATTCCGAAAGACAATCGAACAAGCACCTTGATGTTGCCGATGTAAACCCCAGACAGCAAGCATGTGTGCGACCTTGAATTTGGTGGAACAACTTCTGTCCCCTGCAGGTCAAATTTGAGACCAAATAAAATGGAAGTGATAAGATGGTTTTCTTCCAAAAGATCCAAAACCAGAGCTATTTTTCGTAAATAGTAGTAGAGAATTGATAGCTTATTTGAGTGATTTGATGACATGAAATGCTATTTATCATTACTTTAGTGTCCTGCTTGTCGCTTCCATTCCTTAGGGTTCAACAAGTATTCTAGATTGGGAAAAAAATCCTACATATAATTTTTGAAAACTAAGATCATCCCACATATATGCATCACATACTCAAAGGTAATGTCTCTTCCCGATGTCACATTCTATTTTCTAATGTGCTTTATAACATATCAATAAATTTGCTACGGTGTTGCCTAACGATGATCAATTCCTTCATTTTATCAAGCATATAAAATTGTGTTTAATAAATACATCCCAAAATATGTGTACCTCGCATGGTTGCATGCCCAAAAGGTTGATCACAGCTGTCACAGCTTCAGCCAAGCTCTCTCTTGAGCCAAGACCATATTCATCTACATGCTCATACTCGGGATCGAGAGTATCCCACGCATTCCTAAAATTGGAGACTGCAACTTTCAACATGTAATCGGCTGCAACAACCTCAAGGTCCTCCAGCTGGTATTCATCTTCGACACCATCTTCCTCTGCCTCTCCAGTGGTTGGATCAACCTAGCAAATTCAGTATAGGAGATCATATTGGAACATTTTGAAATTACAGACCATTCTTCTCTCTACATTTAATCCTACCATAAAAAATGGACTTACACACATATCGTTACAGATCATCTAAAGAAATAAGTTTGAAATAAATTAAGTGCCACTTGCCAAATGAAAATGATTGGCGATTTTGAATATGATTGGGGACTGAGACTGCTGATTTGTAAGCTAAAGTGAAGATTTTTCTCTTAACAGAATTAATCATCAAGGCAAATGAGAATTCTTTACCTCTTTGACGATAAACTTCAACATGTTTGAGAATTTTCCGACAGCAAGGACTCCTTCAGGCTTCTCAAATGCCAAAAAGGTCTGTCCAGGTGAATTATATGGAAGAGATTTAAGAGGTTTTGAAAATGCTTCTGTAAATTCTTCTGCTTCTGAAGCATCTGCAATAACAGTGACCTGAAAAAGTATTAACTTAGCATCATAATCAAAGTCCCTAAGGTAGTCAATATCAGTCACAATTTCTTTAAGATTACATTTTCTAGTAATTGCTCAGGAATTGTATTGGTGCAATTGTACTGGAACACAACACCGTTATCATAAATATGCTTCACAACATTGACAGCATATTCTGTTTCTGCTTCTGTAAGCTCCACGGCTGCAGAAGACTGGCACAGAAGAAGACGAAAATAAATCCTAAATTATAAAATAATACAGCTATGACATTGACCAGCTAAGCCTACAATTTGAAAAAAAAAACATTAAAAAAAATCAAAAGAAAAAACCTTGAAAAGTTTTCCGAACTGTGAGAGTTCAGGTATTAAAGACAACATCTTTTCATAACCAGTGACTTCTGATGAAGGAACACTTGGCGGGCCACTGAGTCCACTAGGTCTTTTACCAGGTGCTCTCTTCTCAGCAAATGGCTGAGTCTTGACCTCCGTTGAAACAGAATTAATATCAAAAGGGTCTTCCGAAGGCTCCTGTCCCATGATTAGACACAAAGATGAATTACAATTGATCATAAGCCAAACAAATAAATGGGAACTGCAGGATACCCACATAATTTTTCAAACTTTTCTCTAGATTGACCAAAGGTATGTCAAAAGTCCCAAAAAGGAGGTCTTGGACATCCTTCTCAGTTTTGTCAGCTGAACTATTATCTCTGAGGGTGGAAAGATAAAGTGTAGCCCTATCACGAACCTAAAACAAAATAGGACAACAACAATAATGATCCCTGTAATAATAAGTCCATCTACGGTAATGATAATGATCAATACATATATCTAAAATGAAAAAAGGAATAATGATAAATAAATATATGAAGACATTTTTCTTCGAAGTTTGCCAGTACAATATCAACCACTGGAAATTCAGTAATACACACCGATTAAGCCACATAGATGAAGAAATATAAATTTTTCTGAGCATAAAAAGAAACTCACCTCGTCATCAATGTCAAAAAGACACCGTTGCAGCAGAACAAATATTCGAGGCTGAGATAAGGTCAGAAAACATTTTAAACACACATCAGTAGTGAGTCAACACAGTATCATCTTACTGAGTGAAAGTAAAAGTACCTTCAGCGAATCAACCATGGCACCAAATCTTGCCAAAGTGCTTACAGCACTGGCTCGAACAGTTGCATTTTCAAGATGCACTCGGTTATATATATAGCGTATATATTTGCTTGGATCTGAGGTTTTTGGACCTTCCATCCCCAGGAAGTGAAGTATCTGATGTTTAAAAAGAATATTAAACAAGAAAGAAGTGAAAAATAATAAATGTCCATATTTTTGTGCATATTTATGGTGGAAGAATAACCTGTGTAGAAAGATAGGTGAATTCACAGTCCTCAATAAATTCACACAGATGAAGCAATCCATTCTCTTTTGCTTCGGGGATATCTCTTATAAGAATTACAATAGATTCCACAATTTCCTTTTTGTACTCGAAGCCCCCTTCTTCTCTGAGAATGCTACTTAGAAAGTTCATTCTAAAAAAAATATAACCCAAGGATCATTGACAAGTGGTATTTTGGGAGAATCCAGTGTCTAATAACTCATTAACATTCAAAGGAAAATATAATGCAGAAAATATAACTCACAGGGATCTGTACTTCAACGGAAACTTCAAACACAAAGATCTTATTGCCTCAACAACAACAATTTTGAACTCATCAGCAATATCAGACATGAAATTTGTTATCTGCTTCATGAGCCGATCAACACTTGATTCATTTCCTGTCTTCAGAAGAGTGGTTATTGCAAGAGTTGCAATGCTCCTATTCTGGTCTGAAATCAAGCTCTCCATGTCGACATTACAATTAGTAATGGCCATTGGGTTTGTCATTGCCACCTACAAGAATTGCACACACATTTTCAGATACAGCTGCTCTGCTAAGTTGCATTGTGTCTGACCCTCCCTAACCTCCCCACCCGAAAAAAAAAGGAACAAAACAAAAAAGCAAGCAGAAACAAAAACAGGAATTTTCAGATAAAAGAACAGAAAAAGAATATTGCAATCTTATAGTTGAAGGAAATCAAGAAGCAAACCTTGTTGAGAATGCGGACAGCAGCAAATTTCAATACTGGCTTCGAAGAGCTCAGAAAGAGCTGGAGAGCGGTAATGGCTGGGGTCAATTCTCTGCTAGTCACACCATTCAGCTCTGTGATTGCTCTTGCAGCCTCTAAGATTACCATCTCAGATTTGTGGCGCAGACAACTCTCAAGAAAATCATAGAAAGGGCGGTCCCCAGTGTGCATGTTGGTGGCTGATTCGCTGCTAACCTTCATTGACATACATTAAAGAACATGGGCATACATTATTAGTTAAGACTGAACACACAGAGTGCAGATGTGAGACTCTCCTAAATATAATGAATACACACCTGACTGGTGTACCGAATCAACAGGCATTGTGCCAAAGGAGAGCGTACGGTACCCTTTGTCAAGCTGGTAACCAACTTGCTAACAGCTAGACGATCATTTTGACGTATCTACAAGTTTGTAAATAACTTACTGTCAATAACTTCAAAGTGTACAAACAAGCCCAGGAGAAAAATATAGTGACAGATACTCTGAGCAGGATACCATTTTCAATTAACGTTTGAAGAATAAAAGAAACTTCCAAAAGAGAAAAAATCATGAAATGTATTCTTTTCTGTTTGATGACAGAATTAATTATGTCCTTCAGGAACATAAAAAGTAAAATGTAAAGACAAACAACACCCATAATCCATATTTTGAAATTTTTGCATCATGCTGCAAAGAGAGAAACTTTATGCAAGTTTAACAGAAGCCAAAAGCAGAAAACGAAGCTGTTAATTAAGAAAATAGAAATTAAAAAAAAAACCAAACTTTTTTTTCTGAAAAAAGAAAAATTATGAAAAAGAACTAGTAAATTACATTATAAATGAAATAAAAATAACACAAGATGCCACTATGATTTGAGAGGCCAAAAACATGATATTTGCAATGAATTTGCACATATCATTAAGAAGTATAATAATATGGTCAATTTCGTCTTCTCTGGAAATAGATAACAGTTAAATGTAACAAAGCTGTTCACCAAAACTATAATATTTGGCAATGAAAGCAATATCGTCAGGATTGAGTTTCTATTACATTCCTTTTACTACTTTACAATCTCCATGAGGAAGCTATGTAACTCAAGAAAGACTATTTCGTTTACCTGATGAAGCAAAGCCAAAGCATGAACTTGTATGAGTGCGGCCCTAGACTGCACGGCTTCTTGAACCTCATTACTCCACCTTTTGACTATCTCTGGATTTGTCTGTTGCAGACAAATAAAAATAAAACAAACTGAAAAGGGAAATTTTGAAAGTCGAACCCTATTGACAGTATCTTACAAAGGAAAAAAAAACATCTTCAGAGTAATAAAAGCATACCTGAAGTAAATGAATACCACTGACTAACGCTGCACTAGCAACAACTGGATTTTTATCTACAATTGCTTGTTTAAGATACCGCTCTATTTGGGTGAGAAGTGTTCCATCTGTAATCCGACAAAGCACACGAATAGCATTAGCTCTGTACATGTCCGTCTTACAATTCATATCCTTCATTAGGGAACTTGTCACGATAATAACCTGTTATTTTGAAAATTGAAGAGCAATTATTTTCAATGTATACTCATTTAAATAAAGGCTAAAGTAGATGTAGAACTAGACCCGTTGCAAGTATTTACCTCATCAGCACTGGGAGAGAGCTCTTTTATTATCAAGTAAACCATTCTCCTCAATCCTATATCTCTTGACTGGAAAAGCTTGGTCACAGCAAAGAAAACCTCTGTCGCTTCAGTCTATCAATAAATGACCAGTTCATTAGCACGAAAAATTATCAATATGTTATGAACAGTCTTAACTCTATCTCTTATTAGAGCAAATAAAACGTCGGTGGTCCATTTTATTATACGTTTACATACCCAAGTAGAAACAAGCTTCGAATGAAAACTGATAACAGTTGAAAAGGAAAAAAAAAAAAAAAAAAAAAAAAAAAAAAAAAAAACCTTTGTGAAAGCTTCACCCTGGTTCAGCAGATACAAGAGCTTTGTAATAACCTTCAGACAACAATAAAAAATATTAAAAATTCTATTTCGAAATAAAAATTTTATGTGGGTTTAAAGGATGAAATCAAAGCTAACTGTTCAAATCTTACGCTCCAAAGCATATACCTGTGAGCATCTCCTCGGGTCAAGCTGGGGATCATTAAAAACTCTAGCTTCCTGAAGAACAGCGCCCTTCTCTATCCCGAAAAATGGAGAATAATCCACTGTAGCCAAATATCCATGTAACAATAAACCAACCTCTCTCGACAGAATTCTTAAAAAGACAGATCATTTTTTACCGTTAAAAAATTATCCAGAATTTAAAAACCGAAACCAAACAGGAAGAAGACTCAATAATTTAAATTATTCGACTCAACCTGATCAAGGGAGATCTAACAATCTACATTGCGATTTATAGCTAAAGAGATAAATAAGAACTATATCAAAATGTCAAAGTCAATGAGATCCACTTGATTGAAACTAAGTCAACGAAAATTAAGGAGTGTTTATTCAAATTCATCCATAAGAGATTAGGATAAAAGAGCTCGAAGACAGAGATCTATAAGCGTGAATACCTGATCCAGTAATCACGGTTAACGAATCGAGACAAAGGAAATTAAAGCAAAATAGATCGAAATTGAAACGAGAAAAGAACACTCGTGAATAAAACTGCAATGAAAGATCACCTTCATCGTCCTGATCGTCGTCCTTCTTCACGATAGGCTGGGCCATCAAAGAACGTTAGATATATCTAAGATCCGAAAGGAACAATGCCGAGCTGCGCCAACTCTATTCGAGAGTGCGACACCAAAGGCGAAGGTTCTGAATAGTGGTGGGAAGAGATCAATGGCGGATGGGGAAGAAGATCGCAGTCGCGGAGGATAGACTTGTTGAGGTTCTTCTATTTCACGAAAAATGAAATGTGTCCGTTTTCTATTTATGTCGAAGCATTTTTACATCACCGTTTTTATAGGCTTCTTTTCTTATTAATTATTACTTAGCCACGAACGGGTGGGTTGGAACTCATGGCCCGCCCCACGAGCCTTGAGTGGGCCAAGATCCACCCAAATTTCAATGAAGTTTGTATATTTTAAATTTTGTAAAATTAATTTTAAAGTTTGATATTTGTTAGTTTTCCAAAAAAAAAAAAAAAAGGTAGTAATTAGATTAATAAAAATGCTTCATTTCATTAATAAGCTTTATTTAACCTCAATATGTAATTGAATGATGTATCAAAACAAGATGAAGACATTCCAACTAGGTTACCTAATTCTACGATTTACAAAATTCGTTCTGCAAATAGTTATGCTAGCAACTTCTTGTGCAATCTCCTCCAAATTTTACATTTTCTTGCATCGTTTTATCTGTTAGCTCCCATTTTTTAAGCTAATATCTCAATCATCTGCGATGTTAAGTTATTCCCTAAAGCTGATTTTGATGCTACTTTCAATGTTAGCATGACTAATATATCTCGGGCTATGATAGAAAGCAAAGGAAAATTATGTTGAGTGCTTTCAACCATGCTAAAATATTGAAATTTTTATCATCATAATCTATTAAGACAAATCGTTGATCAAAATAATAATTTAAATCTATTGCACTACTGATAGATGAGCACTCGAAAATGATTATATATATATATATATATATATATTTTAAAAATTGCAAATGTATTTTTGAAAAAGAAGTAGAGGCAACGTTAGAGGAATAAGGCTTATTGACAACTCTATCGCTCGTAATAATTTGTTTATGAAAATTATAAATTTATTTAATCTATTATAAGAAGAAATTAAGACTTTATATTGATCATTCTTTAAATCATATTTAACCAACTTTCTAATTCCTTCTTTGTTTAATATAATCTATGATCAATCATACACCTAACAAAAACATTGTAAGTAACTCACCATTATTAAAATATTTAAAGAAAAATCTTTCATCTTTTAAAGTACTTCACAAAATCATAATAATTACAACAATTAAAGAATATATAACAAAACTTTAGTAAATCGTATTATGAGTATGACACATACTATCACATACAATCAATCGCAATGGCCGAATAAGACAATTTTGCTAGCTTGAAATGTTATCTAATTCATGCAATATACATTTACAACTTCTTTATGTTGCACGACAAAGTTTAGCCTTTCAAATTTTGAGTTTCACGTATGTGGAAATTGGTTTTAATATTTTGTTCGTCTTCTATTATTATCCTTACCACATTTTATAATTAATTCATGCCTAGTTTGTGAAGAATTAATATTACTTATTTATGTTTTAATTTTTTAAGTCAAATTTACTAAAATTCTCAAAGAATGTGAAGGAGAATATGAATATGATTTATGGGGAAGATGACACGA
This sequence comes from Begonia peltatifolia, assembly GCA_022433055.1. Taxonomy (NCBI): domain Eukaryota; kingdom Viridiplantae; phylum Streptophyta; class Magnoliopsida; order Cucurbitales; family Begoniaceae; genus Begonia; species Begonia peltatifolia. Next base: position 17,386,473 of record CM039521.1, read on the forward strand.
CGATCAATGAAGTGACAAAATGTGTATAACATTGCATATAATTTTTCCACTCTTGGTGTGTCACATGATGGGCTAAAGTGTAGTTTTGTTTAAATTTTTGAATGCCTTTCCTTGCTTGATTGGAAGAGGATTTGAAAAGAACATCTTTTGGGGCTACGAGGCAAATGCCCAAAGTAGAAACTTGTAGGCTTAACTTTATTTCTAGCAATGTACTTTTCTTCTTTTTGTTTTTCTACTTGATTTTTTTGCTTTGAAATAGATGTAAACCCTAATGACCTTAAGGGGTAATATTTATACCACCTTTAAGTCTTTCTTGGGCAACAATGAATATTGGAACAAACTTTTTCTTCAAACTTTTGGAGTTCTCTCAAGTTGGTTGCCATCCACTTCTTGGTAAGTAATATCCAAGTAGATTGGTGAAGAGTGAAACAACCCTTTATGAGAGTACATGTGGCTTTTACTTTTATTACATTCTTCTTTCTCTCTCTTTGTAGAGTGAAAACCCCTAGCAAGGATGTAGAAGTTCTTAAGTCCAATAATTGAAGTCGCATCATCCTCAAGTTGGTGCAAAGTTGTCTTGGAAAAATTTTTTTGTTCTTAGCCAACAAATAAGCACTTCCACAACCATAACTTTTTGTCTTTGTCGATTTAGTCCTTGATTTTTGGAGGGCATATTTACCACATCTATGGTAAGATTCTATCCAAAGTTTAGTTTCATTGGAGTTATATTGATAGATTTGTGTATTTTGGAAGAACACTTATTTTTCGAACAAAACTACTTTTACAAACCGAGAGCATTTTGTGTTTTATCTTCAAATCCTCATTTCATGACACATCAGAGGTCTTGTGGGATTTTCATAAATATGCATTGAGCATAACCCTGAAAACACATGATTTTGTCTAAAACTCACAAGCTACTTCCTCACTTTAGGAGATTCTCGAAGGTAAGACTAAATCTAATAGGATTCGATCATCAAACAAGTAAACACATAGGTGTATGCATGCTTGTGGAAGACAGTTGGAGTTTTCATTATCTTTAGGGTTTTTTCATTGAAATCTTTTAAATCACAATTCTTTCTTCTCATGTTCTTTCACAAATATGAAAGAACTATATGGTTAAGTTAATTTAAAGGTGAAAGATACCCATCATGAGCGAGAGTCTACGTACTAAAAACTCAAGATAAGGGATGTTTGTATGCATTTTGCCTTTCGACTATAAGGTAACTTTTATGCGACTGTTATATTTGATATAATAATAATACTCAAGTACTTGTTTACCTTATAAAATGATTGTTATTGCTAGTTATGTATATACTAACTATTGGTTGATGATATATCGCTCGAGGACTTGTTTACTTTGTATAAAGATTGTTATTGCTATATTGACTGTTATGGCTATACTAATTGTTGGCTTGCTCGAGGACTTTTTTATGTCATGTTAATCGTTTGTGGTCTGTTGTTGGATGATATGTGGTTCGATGATGTCTATTGTTATTTTTTATATATACATGGTTCTATTGATGATAGAGCAATATGATGTTTTGCACAATGGACAGTTGTTGGGATTGTAGACTGATATTCTGTTTATGTTGCATAACCATGATCATATGTATGTGTCATTGAGTCACGAAAAGGTTTTCATTAAGAAAGACAAAAGAATTGAAAAACTGAACAAAACATGTAAATAGTTGTTGTGGGATGGGAATCGAGTTGATTATCATAGATGAGGTAGACCAAATGATGTCGTCTCCTTTTGCTAGATTGTATTACCACCAACAACTGGATTGTTAAGTAGAAGAAAAGAAAGAATAAAGATTGAAAGGAAACAAATGCTTTTACAAGCTACATATCATGTTCATAATATTTATACATCTTTTACTAAGCATTAGGTTCTTAAGTGAATTTTGTGATGTATGTGAATATATTAAATTTATTAATGAAATAAATCACTAAAAGAGATAGTTGAAGATGTGTACCCATAGTGAGACTACGACATTGTTAGTGCGAGACTAACCTATAAAATTATGGTTAAAGGAATGTGTTTAGAAAATAGTAAGAAAAGTAAGACATGTTTGATACGGGGTGTTACATGAAGAGTTAGATTATGAGTGGTTGTATGCATATTTATGGAGTCCTTAGCAAATTTATTCTTTAGAAATGTGGATTTTGATGTTGTTTGCAACAGTTATCTGAATAACATTAAGTTCAGTCGATTTGATCTTTTCCAAACTTTATAGAAAGATCTTTGCTCATCAGTGTTGGCATCAATAATAGTAGTTGGTTTTCACATCAAAAGTGCCAAGTCAATACCAAAATATTAAGTTGGAACTAGATCTGCTAAAATCATTTAAGAAAATGAGAGCCCATTAAACTTGACGCCGGTGAAACTTGTCAATGAAGGGTGATAAGAATAGGATCATAAATTTCAACACTTTACTACTTTGAGTAACGTATTTATATTTAATACAAATTATCTAAATTATAGAGAAATTTTAAAAACACATTAAGCTCTCCTTTGCTGGATATAAACATATATTATCTATAATGTTTGATGCTCACTAATTAAATATAATACTCATAATTGTACATGTTTACTAATTTGGATAGCTAAACATCCAAAACTCAACATTTTATACACCTCCTTTGTTTATTTATTATAAAACCTTTATGTCACATCATTCATAACAATTGTAATTTATTTTATTTAATTTATATATATATATATAATTAAATAATAATTATTATTATTGCAAAATAGATTGCAACTTTAATTTGAAAAACGCTCATCCTCTAAGTTAGGTCAATTAATAATTAAGAAAGTTCTTTTATTTTATTAATTAAATTGCATTGACATAACGACAACATGATAATAATTAGCACCACGATTTTGAAGGATTAGCGAATAACACTTGTGTTTTATTACTAGCAAGGAATTTTTTTTTGACTTTTATAGATTTTTTATTATGTCAATAATTTTCTTTATTTTTTTGAAAAAATTTCAATTTAAACCTTATCATATGTGATCATTTGTCATTTTATCTTTAACATTTTTTTTACCCAATCAGACCCTATCATATATATCTTTTGTAATTTAAATATTTTCATTTAATTTTTTGTTAAATTGATCACGTACAGAGTAGCTGGCCTTTTTTTTATATTTAAAAATTTTAAAAATTATAAATTAATTTAAAAAAAAAATAAACGATATTCAATTTACTTGAAATTTTTACAACATATTTACCAGATTATGGGCAGATAATCTGAAAATTTTCGTAATTATCTAATAAATTATTTTATAAACTAATTAACTAAAATTATAATAAATCATACAAGTGTTACAAAATCATGAAAATTTTCAAATTGTCTTCTTATAATGTGCTGAATATGTGATAAAAATTTCAAGTAAATAAAATATCGTTTGTTATTTTGTTAAAATTAATTTATCATTTAGTGTGAGAGAACGACCGGTCTAATTGAACAGACCGTCCTCTCACATGTCTACGACAAACAACGATATTCAATTTACTTAAAATTTTATCACATATTAAGCACACTATAAAAAGATAATTTGAAAATTTTTATGATTTTTTAACAGTTGTACGATTTATTATAATTTAGTTAATTAGTTTATAAAATAATTATAATAAAACATATAAGTATTAGAAAATGACGAAAATTTTCAGATTATCATCCTATAATGTGGTAAAAATTTCAAGTAAATTTAATATCGTTTGTTATTTTTTTAAAATTAATTTATAACTTTATAATTTTTAAAATTTTTAAATATAAAAAAGAAGATCACGTGCTCTGTACGTGATCAATTTAATAGAAAATTAAACAGAAAATTTTAAATTACAAACGGTGTATACGATAAGATCTGATTGGGCAAAAAAAAACGTTAAAAACTAAATAACAAATGACCACTTACAACATGGTCTGAATTGAACTTTTTCTTATTTTTTTATCTATAATTCATTTTTATATTAATAAAATAACCTTATTTTAATGAATATAAAATAAAAAGAATTATGCATATTCAACTTAAAATAGTAGCTCAAATCATTGAAAAATTTAAAACTTTGATACGCAACCATTCAAATTAATTTAAATTCTCATGAATTAAATTTCAAAATACAGAAAAATAAAGATTCGATTTTGCAATTGTCGAGATTACTAAATTAACAACAAATCGTATAAACATGATCATCAATTATTGAATATGAGTAGGTGGGATCATAAAAATAATTTTTTGTCAATTATCGAGATTTGCAAAGTTATATAAATCATAAAATGTATGAACCTAATCTAGGAAATCCTTGATATTTGATGGACCATAAAAAATTGACCAATCATTTTCATCTTAAATTCATGAGTATCTTGCCTTCAATAAAAAATACTCAATCATTGTGGAAAATATCTGCTTTGTCAGACAAGTAATTGATTCTTCGGACTATCTTCAATGAAAATAGTCACGTCGTTGATGTTTGGGATAATTATTGACTTAATCTAGAGAAAAAAACATTTCGTTTGTTAGGATTTTGAGATAAGTCATTTGAAACTCGAGATGCTGTAACACTCGAAAATCTTATCGATTTAATTTCTATATATATATATATATATATATATATATATATATATGCATACTGTTTAGTCAATCTATTATTAAATATCATGAGAAATTACCTATTAAGGAAGAAAAATGAAATGCAATTAGAGTGTTGGCATTGGAAGGAAAAAAAAAAAGAATTTGAAGAAGGAAATCACGTGAGAAAAAAGGTGAAAAAGTCAAAAACCTGTTGTTTGGCAATGGAGAGAAAGAAGACTGCTCTGAATAGGAATCCTTTACGTTGGAGGAGGGAGAAATGAGGTGAAGGGTAATTTTGGGAATGAGAAAAAGGTTAGGTTTTTAACACTTATCCTTTAAGTATTTAGTATGGAAAAGAAAACCCTCATTTGGAGCTTCTTCTCCACGCCAAGCCTCCCCATTTTCAGCATCTCCCTTTCATACTAAAAGTCAATTTCTTCTTCTAAACTCAAAGGTAAGTAGAGTTTTGATTGAGTTTTTGGTGATCTGATAAACCAAAGATGAAGCACGAAAATGAATTTCCTCTTCCTTTATTTTTGGTTTGTTTGATGATTAATGAGATGATAGTATTGGTTGTGAAATAAATGGAGAAAATGTATAAATAGTCAAATTTGGAGAATTTCAGAACGGGTTGAGTTTCTGCAATTTTTGGTCCAATCAATTTGGTTTGTTTTAAAATGTGAATTGAGTTTGTTAAAGTAGATTCCTTAAGAAATCCATAGCCTTTGAGATTTTTGAATTTGGATATGTATAGCTAAATATATGAATTTTTGAAGTTTGACTATTTTGAAGGGATTACTGAAAATTGAGTATGCATTAAATGGTTTTAGGTTGTGAAATGTTTTAAGCTATTTGAATTAGATGTTTCAGAAGGTTATTTGGATATGTTCTTTCAATTTGATAAAGTTTTAAAATGTGTTAAGTTTGATGCATAGGTTGTTAGTGGAAATTAGTTTTGGTATTGATGATAATCGATGTAATCGTATAGGTTTGCAAGTTAAAAAAAAAGTTGAGCAAATTGTCGAAACCGAATTCGAGACGCGAGGTAGGTGTATGTTTGCATGCGTTTTGGCCAATTGGCCTACACCACAAAGAGTTAGGAGATTGATGGATAAATAAGGAACTTGGAGATTTTATATTCGAGAGTTTTGGTTGGGTAGAAATTTTAGGTTGTGAGTTTATTATGATAGGTTCTTGTTTATTGATGGATTTATTTACCTGTTTATTTTACTTTACGCTTACAAGCTTGAGAATATGTGTATGTAACATACATTCATGCATTATAGTTTTTCCAAATCATAGAAAACGGTTTTATGCATACGTTTTTATGTAAACAGAACAGGAAGAATATGGTACAGTAAAATACACAAATAGTTATTCTGGGTAGGGAACTAAGTATGGTAGTTCTATTAGAGGAACCGGTTCCGTTAGAGGAACTGTTAGATATACTATTCCACTTTCCCTAGAGCGAGTTGGTCGTTCCGCTAGAGGAACAATAAGTTAGGTCATCTATCCTCTAGAATTAGTACCCCAATAACTCATGTTATGTAAGAAATAAAGAACAGATTCAGTTGCATATTTTACGAACAATATAGCATAATCATGAGCATGCATTCTTTATTTGACATCACTTATTAAGCATTAGGCTCATTAGTTACTTTGTGGTGTAGGTAATATCATTACAGGTAAGGATGTTGATCCGCAAGACGGTTGACAATGCGGTTGGTGGGGAACGTCTATGGAGCGTGCTTGTAGCTGCTAGGGCGATTTTGACCTGTGAATTGTTCTCTAAGTATTTTGGGTACAATACATATGTGTGTATATATACATATATATAGTTTTAAAGATTTAATAAAATAATTTCATAAGTTATAAGGTTTATTTTCGAACTAGTTTGGTTTTGGATTGGTTAAATGAATGAGTCTGATTTCGGGGTTTTAGTCTTTTGCTACGCTTTAGAAATGTTTTCCTCAGGAGATTAAATGATGAGGTTAGATAGGAAGTATGATTTGATAGTGAAAAAAAAAAAAAAAAGAGATACAAGGGTAGAGAAGTTTCGTTGCCTCAACAGCAGAGAAGAGGAAGGGCCGATGTATCGCCCCAGAAGGGGCGATCAGTCGCCCCAAGGGTGGAAGATGAGATGATGTATCGCCCTAGAAGGGGGCAATCAGTCGCCCCAAAGGGCGAGTAATCGCCCGCGGCACTGTTCACATGAACAGTGCCACATAAAAAAAAAATTTTATGAACTTTTTGAAAAGTCAAGTCAGTAATGGCCAAATTACAGGACGTTACAGTTGCCTTGCCAAAAAATTTATCTTCGGAGTCACGTTTGCCTTTGTCATTAGCCAAAGACCCTCGTCGGCGGTTGGAGATATTGTAGCGGTCTTAAGTCTGTCGATTTCTTTATTGGTAGGTGCAAAGTTCAGCAACTTCGCAATCTGTCAAGTCGTGTGATGGAACTTCTCAATTTCCTAATGGTGTTGCTCGATTTGTTGCTGTCCATGTGCGAGTCACAACAGTCACGGCAAGTTGTGACCTATATCATCGAGTGGTTGCTGAACTTGTTCAAACAGTTGTTCATAAAACGACATTATATGCACGACTGGTTCTCTGTGCACGCTGGTGGTCCCTATTTAGCCGTGCTCCTTGTCAGGCCAAAGCTAGATGCTATCACTGGTGACATCTAAGAGACGTGGCCAGTGAGTATGACCATGATCAGCAAGTGGTCTAGCACTAAGGTTAGTGTTACCTTCCTCGGCTAGATTAAGGTTTTTCCATATAACGTTTTTGTTGTTTTTCCTTCCTTGTTCATCATTCTCTTGACTTTTTTCTGATTCACTAAAATCAAATTTTTATATTCCTTTGATTTCGTTGTTTCTTGACCATCACTGCAATCATTATCTGTAAAAGATTGCAGAGAGTTTTGTGAATTTTAGTGATCCCATGATTGATTTTGATTATGAATTAACCAATTTCTAAATGCTAGGTCGTTTGTTGTCAGTGATTTATCCTACTGGAACATTCGTAAGCCATTAGATCGAGGTAAAAATCTTCGCTTTGATACTAATTTAATGCAGCGAAAGTTTCGTTTTGTAATCGAAGAGCGAATAGAGAATAATCCTTAGAGAAAAGAAATAATTCAATATTAAAATCTAATTTTTAATGTCTATCATCAACAATTAAATAAAAACAAAAATTAAAATACTAAAATAAAACATAATATAGTAAAACAAGTAATGCATGACTCGTGGGTTTGAACTCGCTAGGCATGTAATGCATTATACTGTGTTTTGTTGTTAATTCATGTACATGAATCATTAGGAATTGTAAAAAAAAAATATGATTACTATAAATTATCAAAGTCGTGAATTAATAAGACAAATCATAAAAGAAGATTTTAAACAATAATACTTATGAATTATCATAAAGATAAAAATATAATTTTTATTTGCAAAAAGTAAACTTTAATAGATAATTATATGTTTTAATTCATGACTATGATACCACGTGCAAATTTTAGTTTAGAAAAGCTATAATCTAACAAACAAATAAAAAACCAATGACTATCATGCATAGAATAAAAAAAAATTGTCATTGTAAAACCTGGTATATTTACTAATTTTTGAGTAAATTTATCATGTTGTTGGCAGTTAATGTGTCATGCATTGACTTGTTTTGTCATGTCGACCTCGTAGGATTTTTTGATAAAATTTGGAATGTTACCACATAGTTAAAATATCAAGAAAACAATTTTTTAGGAATTCTAGATTTTACCTCGAGTGAACTTATGAAAAATATTAGGGTTTGGTCAATTTGGGATGTAGCGCCCCGTAAACCCTTCACGATTCCCGGTTCGCACACTACGCTGGAAAATTTGAGTAAAAACTTAAAACTTTTGTTCCTCGCTTAAAACGACGTTTTTGAAAATATTTTACACGGCTTCGCAACGGAAAACTCGATTAAAATTAGTGTAAATAAAACATCATCTTACAAAACATAAAACAGAGACACCGGTCGACACCTGTAAATAGCGGTCAACACTTGAATTGTCTCGGGTTTCTATCGGTCGACACTAACAAACGCCGGTCAACACTACATTTCTCTCGGGTCTTTTCATCGGTCGATACCAAGAATCACCGGTCGACACTTCCACATTAATTTCAGAGAGTTGTCGACAACTGCTTTCACAGGTCGACACTTTGACATTCTCTGCCTGTGTAGGTCGACTCCCGCGGTCGACACTCTCACTGATTTTACATTAACCGGTTGACATCCACGATCACCGGTCGACACCTCACTTCTCTCTGCCGGCACTGGTCGAAACCCGCGGTCGACACTCACCCTCCAATTTACACTGACCGGTCAACACCTATGGACTTCGGTCGACATTTCCTCCCCAGAACCTCGGTAAAAACTTTAAAAACATCATGAAATAGATCGGACATCGACATAACTCTAAGAATGACCCAACACACTTTTCCCATCAACTCGAAATTTCTATCTACATCAAAACTACTACAAAACCTTCAAAATTCTATTTTCTTTACAAAATGACTCAATACGACTCCGACTCGACCTCTACACCCGTACATATGAGCACCACGTCAAAATGCACTAACAGCCAGTCGGATCATCCACGAACGTGCTCCTCAAACTGCCTCTTAGTCCTAAGCATGCTTGAGATACTCACTAGATGCTACGTCATCACCTACATCACAAAATTTAACTATTAGCCTAATGCTAAGTAAGTAATACATACAACACACTAAAACAAACACATCCTAACACATGCGGTTTCTACAATTTCGTTTTTACTTTCGTTTTCGTCTCTATCTTACATGTTCTTTATCTTCTTATTACTGAGTTCCTCTTTACGCGCTAGACCGAGGTGACTCCATAGTCCACCTCACTGGACAAGGCCAACGCCGATCTAGTAAAGTGACACACATCATAGTCCACCTCACTGGACCGGTCCACCTCACTGGACAAGGCCACCACGTAAAGCGTAGGAAGAGTAATACCCCTTGCAGTCCACCTCACTGAACCGGTCCACCTCACTGGACAAGGCCACCACGTAAAGCGGAGGAAGAGTAATACCTTGCGATCCATCTCATTGAACCGGTCTACCTCACTGGACAAGGTAACTCAACCCCACCTTTATTATCTTCTTACGTATCTTTTTGTTTCGTTCGATTCATCTCATCCTACTGTTTTACTTCGTAAAAATATGAAAATTCATTTTTGTTTCGTCTCGTAAATTAAAACCATGATGCGCAATCAATAAAGCATAACATAAAATAAACGTACAATGCATCCTACTGTACTGTGATGTAGGTCCAAGGGCAAAACTCCTACTACATTACTTACCTGGTGTCCTAGCCTCTGTCGTGCTCGTTTCTATTACTTCTTTGGCTTAACCTACCGCAAAACCAAATCACATCAAATTTCATTCCACAATTCATTCCACATACTAAAATTTTGACCACTAATTCAATTCACCAACGCTCTGCTAAAATAGCTCACTAACCCGACTCAGCAAAAAAAAACCCAACCTAACCCCCGACGCGCATAACTTTTGCGTTGGTTGTTGAAATCGCTCGATTCCAATGGCTAAATGCTCCAATCATAACCTAGTTTAACATATTAAAAGATTTTCTAAAATAAAGTAGCTAGGCCACAAATTCAAAAATAATTCCGTTTTAGGGCTTAAAATTCTACCTTCTCAGTTTCTCGCTCAAATTCGCTCACTTACTCATCCATCCGTCACATTTATCCTCAATAACCAATCTAATAAACGTTCCAACTCTAAAACCCTAATCCCCTATCCATCAACTTTCATCAAACTCTAATCCTAACCTAAAACAAAACCACACATACTCAAACCTACTTTAAACTGTTGTAGTGGAGGGTAAAACGGAGGAAACGTGGTGCCGATGTAGCAAAACCGCCGGAGGGAGGGTAGCATTACCTCATAATTACAGTCTGTTGACACAGGTCATGCACCTAACTTAACTACGAATGTAATTGCAACGAATGAGTGCGTTGCACCGGGATCAATCAAAATACAAGCAGGTACAGAATTCACCAATATAGTACCTGATACTACGGCTGGCTGGTCACCCTCATCCGACTCGATCATAGTTAATAATCTCGGCGTTACGCACTTCAGAGCTGGGCAATCTCTACTAATATGGCTCAATTCATTACAATTAAAATATCTGATAACTCTGGGCTTCGGGCAATCTCATGAAAAATGTCCAATCTCATTGTAGTTATTATATCTCCCTGAACTCAAACTGCACTCGCCCGGGTGATATCTCTAACATTTATGACACTGTGGATATTTCCCAGCCTCTTGTATCCGCTTGCCCGTCCCCTGACTACTCTGCCCATCACTAGGCCTTTTAGTGCCTCTCTGCTGCTGCTAAGGGACACCTCTGTCCTGTTTAGGAGTAACCTCTCGGAAAAACCTCCTCGAGGCTTCCCTTTGCTTAATGCATTTCATCTCGACCTCCTCTACCTGAAGTGCTTTAGCCACAATCTCCGAATAGGGCACGTTTCGTACTCCAGCTATTTTCACTCTCTTGTATATTTTCGGTTGTAATCCCTGTACGAATTGGAACACCTTATCTTCGTTCCGGCTTAGTAAATTACTGGCAAAACGGGATAATGACTCAAATTTCCAGTTATACTCGGTTACCGATCCCGTCTGGTTCAACTGTAGAAACTCTATTCTCTTAGCTGCTTGCACTGTGCTGTTGAAGTACTTGTCATAAAAGATCTCCTTAAATTTTTCCCACGTGACATGCTGTTCTTCAACGGTGGTTTCCACGGACTCCTACCAAAATCAGCCATCCTTCGCTAGGTGGAATGTGGCTAGCGAAACCTTATCCTCCTCTTCCACCTTCGCATACCTGACCATACTTTCTATAGTACGGACCCATTCCTCTACAACTGTTGGATCCGACGATTGTCCTTCATACATCGAGAGTCGTAACCTCCAAAATCTGTCACCTGATTGTTCATAGCTGGAAATAGAGCAAGCACTACCTTGTACTTCTCTATTCAGCAAAATCTCCAATTGCTGAGATTGCCTGTTCACCAACTCAGTTAACTGTCTGACCGTCATGGAATCATCCTCACTTTTTGATTCGGTCGGCTCTCTCGGTACTCGTGGGCGTACCGGTCATCTAGACATGTTAGCTAATTTCCTGGACACAATCAATTTCTCCCTTAAGCATCTAATAACTAAAGTTAAACTTAAACACTTACAGTTGTCGAAGCACGTCGAGCGGTGATCGGCACTATTAGGCAATCATTTGAATGGTTTGACTTACTGACTCTAACTCTCGTAATATCCCCTCCTACTACTGATTAACCATCCACTCTATCTTTACCCCAAGTAGTGTGGGAATTGTGACCGGCCCTCATGCCTTCACAATTCACCCCTCCCTCATAGGGGCCCGACTCATTGGCCACTCTTCCGGTTGGGTAAAAGCTCTGATACCAACTCTGTAGTGCCCCAGAAACCCTTCACGATTCCCGGTTCGCAGACTTCTACCACTCACTCACAACGCTTGGAAAATTGGAGTAAGAATTTAAAATTTTTGTTCCTCGCTTAAAACAACGTTTTTGAAAATATTTTACACGGCTTCGTAGCGAAAAACGCGATTAAAATCAGTGTAGATAAAACATCATTTTACAAAACATAAAACAGAGACACCGGTCGACACCTGTAAATAGCGGTCGACACTTGAATTGTCTCGGGTTTCCATCAGTCGACACTGACAAATGCCGGTCGATACTATATTTTTCTCGGGTCTTTTCATCGGTCGACACCAGGAATCACTGGTCGACACCAGGAATCACTGGTCGACACTTCCACATTCATTTCAGAGAGTAGTCGACACCTGCTTTCACAAGTCGACACTTTGACTCTCTTTGCCCGCGCAGGTCGACCCCCGCGGTTGACACTCTCACTAATTTTACACTGATCGGTCGACACCCACGGTCACCGGTTGACACCTCACTTCTCTCTACCCGCACCGGTCGAAGCCCGCGGTTGACACTCACCATCCAATTTACACTAACCGGTCGACACCTATGGACTTCGGTCAACACTTCCTCCACAGAACCTCAGTAAAAACCTTAAAAAGTTCGCGAAATAGATCGGACATCGACATAACTCTAATAATGACCCAACGCACACTTTTCCCATCAACTCGAAATTGCTATCTACATCAAAACTACTACAAAACCTTCAAAATTCTATTTTCTTTACAAAATGACTCAATACGACTCCGACTCGACCTCTACACTCGTACCTATGAGCACCACGTCAAAATGCACTAACAGTCTGCCGGATCATCCACGAATGTCCTACTCCAACTGCCTCCTAGTACTAGGCATGCTCGAGATACTCACTAGCTGCTGGGTCGTCACCTACATAACAGAACTCAACTATTAGCCTAATGCTAAGTAAGTAATGCATACAACACACACTAAAACAAACACATCCTAACACATGCTGTTTCTACAGTTTCGTTTATCTTCTCGTTTTCGTCTCTATCTTACATCTTCTTATCTTCTTACTACTGAGTTCCTCTTTACGCGCTAGACCAAGGTAACTCCATAGTCCACCTCACTAGACAAGGCCAACGCCGATCTAGTAAAGTGACACACATCACAGTCCACCTCACTACACCGGTACACCTCAGTGGACAAGACCACCACGTAAAGCGGAGAAAGAGTAATACCCCTTGCGGTCCACCTCACTGAACCGGTACACCTCACTGGACAAGGTAACTCAACGCCACTTTTACTATCTTCTTACGTATCTTTTCGTTTCATTCATGTCATCTCACCCTACTGTTTTACTTCATAAAAACATGAAAATTCATTTTCGTTTCGTCTCATAAATTAAAACCATGATGCGCAATCAATAAGGCATAACATAAAATAAACGTGCAATTCATCCTACTGTATTGTGATGTAGGCCCGAGGTCAAAACTCCTACTACATTACTTACCTGGCGTCTTAGCCTCTGTCGTGCTCGTTTCTATCACTTCTTTGGCTTAACCTACCACATAATCAAATCACATTAAATTTCATTTCACAATTCATCCCACGTACTAAAATTTCGACCACTAACTCAATTCACCAACGCTCTGCTAAAATAGCTCACTAACCCGACTCAGCAAAAAAAACCCAACCTAACCCCCAACGCACATAACTTTTGCGTCGGTTGTCGGAATCACAAAAGATTTCTTAAAACAAACGTTCGCAGCTGGGCTGCAAATTCAAAAACAATTCCGTTTTAGGGCTTAAAATTCTAACTTCTCAGTTTCTCGCTCAAATTCGCTCACTTACTCACCCGTCCGTCACATTTATCCTCAATAACCCACAATAAACAATAACCAATCCAATAAACGTTCCAACTCTAAAACCCTAATCCCCTATCCATAAACTTTCATCAAACGCTAATCCTAACCCAAAACAAAACCACACATACTTAAACCTACCTTAAACCATTGTAGTGGAGGGTAAAACGGAGGAAACGTGGCGCCAATGTAGCAAAACCGTCGGAGGGAGGGCTTCGCTCTCCTCTTCTTCGCCCGGCTTTAGGGGGGGAGTTACGATTCCTCCCCCTCTCTGTTGCTTAATATTTTTTTTTAAATAATAATAATAATTAACTAATTACTATTTCACACTCACACTTAAATCCTGTAATCTAACGGCTATTCAGTCCATTTTCGGTCGGATTTCTAAAATCCTATCTTTACCATTGGTTCTGAAATAATCTTTTACCTAATAGTGTCAATTCTCCGCTCTCGATTCAGATCGAAATTCCGCCGTTTATTGTCCTGACAAGTCAAAAATCAGTCAACGGAAATTTTGAGCGTTACATGGGAACTTAAGGAATTACCTTGAGTGATGTAATTAATAAGAAGGGGAATAGTTCTAAGGGGAAAACCTTTTCTTTTTATGCTCACTTGATGAGAGAGAGAGAGAGAGAGAGAGAGATTTGTCACGTTTTAAGGGCATAATCTTGTTTGCAGGACTTTAAGCATTGATTTATGTGAAGGGCTTCACTTGTAAGTGAATCCAAAACCTCTGTTTTTGAGTTTGAAATTTAGAGTTAACGTAGAGCACGGATTCGAGCTTGAAAACTCGAATCCTTTTGCTATTGCTAGGTTATCTAAGTAGATTGAGGTTTATGTAAGTTGTTTGTTCGATTTGAGGTGAGAAACAATGAAAAGAGGTGAGTTTCACGACTTTGTTTCGCTGGAAATCATTGCAGCAGCTAACGTTTGCTGGGCAAAGGTCAAAATTTGCTTGAAATAGAGCCAATCAAGTGTCAACAACCCATTGGGAGGCCATTCGACACCTTGAAGGGTCGATACTTTGATCAATGTGTCTACCCTTGCCAAAACCTGAGAGCAACAATGGTCAAATACATGATTCTTTGCCAATGCAATAGCTAACTTATTATCAATAAAAATCTCTGTAGCTTCTTCTTGTGGAATTTGTAACTCATTTTGTAGTGTTCTCACACATTTAGCATGACATACAAAAGATATAGCTTCAACATATTCAGCTTCACAGGTGGATAGAGTCACAATTTGTTGTTTCTTTGCACTCCATGTAAAAGCTGTAGAATCCGTGCAGAAAACAAAACATACTGTGTTCTTTTAATCATCTATATGTCCACCCCAATCGCTATTGCTATATTCAACAATCTTAAATTCATTAGAAAATAAATAAAACAGACCGAAATTAATTGTACCTTTGATGTATTGAATAATCCGTTTTGTCATTTAGAAATGTGTTATGATTGGTAACTTCATGAATCTACTGACCAGTTTAACTCCAAATAGTGTATATAGTCTTGTGCAAGTTAAAAATTTCAAACTTCCAACAACACTCTTGAATGTTGTAAAATCAACTTTTTCTTCTTCTTTATTCTTTGATAGGCTGAAAATTCTCCATCTTGAACTTCTTTAGAATCTCTCTAGCAAAACCTTCTTGAGATATCAAAATACCATTATCTTCTCGATGGATCTCCATGCCAAGATAGTATGACATTAGGCCATTATCACTCATCTCAAATTTCTTGGTTATTGCTTGCTTGAATTCTTCTTACATACTCAGATTATTCCCTGTAAATATCAAATCATCAACATAGGGAGAGTGTTCATCCGGACATTTTGATAAACCTATTTTAGGAAAGTATTTGTCAATTTGACTACTCCAAGCTCTTGGAGCTTGCTTCATACCATACAATGTTTTCTTCAACTTCAATACTTTGTCTTTATAACCCTTTACAACGTAGTCTTGAGATTCTTCGACATAAACTTATTCAAGAACTCCATTCAAGAATGCCGATTTGACATCTATTTGATAAATTTTCCATCTCTTCTGAGCTGTTAGTGAAATAATCAGCCTTATAGCTTTCAAACAAGTAACGAGAGCAAATATTTCACCATAGTTGATACCTGGACGTTAACTATATCCTTTTGCCATTAATTTGACATTCTATTTCTCCACTGCTCCCTTTGGATTCTTCTTTTATTTGAACACTCACTTTCCACCAATGGAGTTCTAGTCTTTCTAAAATGGTTGCTAGTTCTCATGTATCGTTCTTCTTAATTGATTCAATCTCTTCATCTAGGCAATCTTCCACTTTTCATTATTCATGATTTCTTCAAATACTAAGCGCTCACAATTGACGAAGTGATAAAAGAGAGTATGATCTTCACTTAGATTTTGTATTACCTCATAAAGATTTTGAAGACTTCTCATACGAGGTTCTCTTTACTTAAGCTTCCACTTTAAGAAGATGAAGGTGTATCTAATATTGTTGCTGATCTTGGAAGTGTAGCGGGCTCTTGAACTTTGCTTCTTTGCTACTCATCAAAGAAAGATAAGAATTCATACCTCCTTTTGTTTTTATCACTCCAATCCCAAAAATCTTCTTTATTAAACTTCATGTCTCCGCTAATAATTTTTTTCAGAAGACTTGGATCGTAAAGCTTGTAGCCTTTGGAGCATTGATCATAACCGATGAAAATTTACTTCTTGCATCAATCTTCAATCTTTCTTGATTTGGGACATGGATATAACTGATGCTTCCGAACACTCTCAAATGGGAAGCACTTGGTTTTCTTCCATTTCATGTTTCTTGAGGTATTTTGTCCCATAAGCTTCTCATCGAACACCTATTTGATAGGTATACAACATAATTAACGGCTTCTGCCCAAACTCTTTTGGCATCTTTTTCAGCATACTTCTCGCCATATTGAGAATGGTTCGATTCTTCCTTTCAATAACACCATTTTGTTGAAGAAATCTTGGAACGATTAGCAATCGTTGGATGCCATGTGCTTCACAAAACTCATAAACTCATTGAAGTAAACTCACCTCCTCTATATGATCTCAAAGCTTTAATGAAATACCTACTTTACCTAAATAATATGAAAACACCAATAACTTGTGATTTCTCCTTCAAAAAATAAACTCAAGTTTTTCTACTAAAGTCGTTGATGAAGAAGAGAAAATACTAATTTTTACTGAATGAGAGAGGCTTAATTAGTTTGCATATATCGTCATGACCAAGTTGAAGCGGTTTAATTGCTCTTGATGTTGTCTTCTTCGAAAAACTCTTATGAATTTGTTTGCCAATAAGACACCATTCACATAATTGTTTTGGTTGATGAACATTATCTTCTTGCCTAATAACTTCAAGTCATCAAAATTGAGATGGGCAAGTCATGTCAAAGCCATGACATGTTATTCACACAAGCCTTCAGAAATCAAGCAACTTCGACTTGAATATCCAACAGAAATCAAGCCTTCTCGACCTCTTTCTCTACCTTGTTCACGTCCTTGTCTGTATCCTCTTCCACTAGCTTTTCCCACCTTCATTCTCTTTTTCATTCGCCAAGAGCTTGGTGGCCAAAACTTGCTCAATCAACTCCTCCTTCTTCATGTTGGTTATCTCTTCATAAGCTTGTAAAAAACCCATGAGTTGGTTAATTGTCATGGTAGCTAAATCTTTGGACTCCTCGATAGTTACAACCACATAATCAAACTTTGAATGCAACGAGCAAAGAACATTTTTATTGAAACAAACATCTTCCGTTCTTTCTCAACATCTCTTCATTTGATTTACGATCGCCAAAATCTTAAAAAAGAAATCTGCTATGGAATCAGATTCTTGCATTTGCAGTGCTTCAAATTCTTCTCGTAAGATTTGAAGACGTACTTTCTTTACCTTATCAACTCCTTGATAAGAATTTTATATAATCTCTCATGCTTGCTTACCAGTAGTTGCATTTGATACTCTCTCAAAACATGGCTTCATCTAAATATTGAATTAAGCTTATAGTTTCAACAAAGCCATGGTGTTACGACGAAAAGACAAAAATTCTTGATCTTCAAAGGTGTGATTGGCTTCATGGACTGCCTGAATTGGATTGATTGTTTTGATTATAGATACAATTTTATGAGTGTAAATCATGTTATCACAACAAAAAAAATGTATATATTTGCTTTGAAATGTTTCGGAGAATTTTGGATGACTTGGTTGAAAGTTTAGTCGGAGTGATGGAGATTCCAGTTAGAGATTAGGTAGCCAATGTTGGAGGGAAGTGCAAGGCCGCGACTCGAAAAAGATTGTGTTACGCCTATTTTGGGGGCAATTCAGATATTGGACTCAATCGTTCTTGAGTCGTTTCGAGGACTACTTTGGATCCAAGTTGGGCTTCGAACTCAATCATTTTTAGATCGTTTTTTTAAGCCTAAAAAAATTGGATTCAATGTATAGAATTGCAATTCTAACTTTGTGATAATGTTATGGATAGGGAACAAAACTTAGGAAACTTGTTTAGATTTCTCCGTCAATTGCGCTTCAGTAGATTTTGCTTGGGATTTGGATATCAGTAGGCTCAAATTGGGGTAGAGATTTAATTTTATGTACAATATATTCTTATTAAATACTTACTTTCAGCAAATATATTTAAAGTTGAGCATGCTCATTTCTTTTAAATTTCCTTTTTTTATATGTTGTGAAAATTGGTAATATGAAAGTTGTATATGTCATGTCCATGAGTTTTGAATCCCTAAACTTGGTCAGATTATTTTGCGACTTGCGATCGCTGAGTATCGTCTTCTTTTAATTTCCTATGACATGTGCTGCTCAAGGTCCATCAGTGGCTCTATTTTCACTAAAATCTTATACAATAGAAATTTATTTTACTTATCAACTACTTTATGCTAAATTGTTTTTATCATTTGTTCTATTGTACGATTTCCAACTCTTGCATATAAAATGTGTTATCAAATTGACATGCTCACTATTTAAATAAAATGTTGCACGTAAAGTTTAATCCCTACTAAATTTAGTAGATTCACTCCAAACGACTCTCCTTTTAATAACTTATTGAGAGAGATTTGAATTTATTAATGCAAGATTGAACTTGACGATATTTTATTTTTCTAAAATGTTTCTTAGTGAGGTCTTATTCATTTTAGTTCATTTCATTCTTTTGGAACGTATTATTTCATTTTTATTTAAATTTGCATACTTTATTGGATATATATTATCATGATGTCACTATTGGACATTGTTTTAGCCTATTAATAATTAAACTCTGGCTATTCAATAAATTCTAATAAGAGTTTCGCTGCTATTTAGTGAAACTTAAAGTTAAGGATCAAACAATCTGGTCTGTTTTAGGTTGGGTCGTTCCCCATTCTATCTTAAATCGCCTTTGGGTCTTGACAATAGTCACGTAATTTCTTGATAGCAAAAAAACTCAATCTTAGAGTAGGGTAAGGAGAAGAATTTGTTAAAGTGTGACTATAATTCTTTCTTAACCATCAAATGGAGTTATAATGTATATAACTAAGCCCATAAATTTATTAAACTTGTTTTTAGACATTTCATCATCAAGTTACATAATAAGATATTATTATAAAATAATATCTAAAAACACACATGTACATATATTTACCTTCAAAGAACATCTTATCTCTATCTCTTGTAGTAATGTCCATAAAAAACAAAAATAGTTATATTCATTAAAAATTATGCGATAATTTGGTTTGGAAATCAAATAGTGAGGATACTATTTTTCATACCCTTTCTACTTTGATTTATTTACAGTGAATTTCTTTTCTCTCTATTTGTAATTTTTATAGTTAGAATTTTCATGTGAGTTGATCAAGTTTTTAACCAAGGGGACCATAATCTGGCGTGCTTGTGGTAAGATGAATAACGTGCATATTTTACCTTGGAATTTTACATTACAAATTATATGAATTTTCGTAATGTCAGTCTGAGTACTATTACTTTACGAGGTATTAGGCTCAGGTTTGAACGTGAAAACATAAACTACTAAGAACAATATGAACAAGTTAAATAAAAAATCTGCTTCCAAATCCAGTTTAAAGTACGCGCATACACACGGCCGATTGACAGTGACCAGAAGAATTGCTACCACTTTTCAATTAGATTAAAATGTCAAGGACTGTTTGGGCGGCTTCCTTTGATGCTTATTTCTTGGGAGTCGCTGCTCGAAGACGACGGGTTGAGCCCGTATTCGCTCGTCATTCCATACTCGCTGCTCGTGTATTCATTGCTGTTCAATGCCACCTTCTTGAACTTCTTCATGTCTGCGCAGTACGAGCCTCCATCATAATCTGATGTGCTTGAGCTGAAGTATGAACTCTGGCCTGGTTTCACCCCCTCGTTTAGATCTTCGAGCGAAACATCTCCTTCCAGTGCCCTCACAATCTGTTTCACAACTTGAAAATTATAATTATGTGACAGGTTAATTTGACATGGCTAAATGTAGACAAACTTTCTTA
Organism: Begonia peltatifolia; assembly: GCA_022433055.1. Lineage (NCBI taxonomy): Eukaryota > Viridiplantae > Streptophyta > Magnoliopsida > Cucurbitales > Begoniaceae > Begonia > Begonia peltatifolia. The sequence continues at coordinate 17,406,928 of CM039521.1, forward strand.
GTCTTTTTTTTTTTTTTAATGGAATTGAATTTTGTTCTGGCTTGTTAACCTGGCTCATTTTTGCGCGCCTCCTTGCAGAATGTCGGACGCAAGCACCAGCGCAGGCGACCATTCGTGCCATTTCGTGATGCATAAAGTTTTGTTCTAATCGCGGATCGGCCAACTCATGGAAGTCTCCATCAGTCATCGCCTGAGCACAAATAGGCCTTGCCTGGACATGGAAAAATTCGAAAGAATCGAAATTTTTAATATTTTCATTATGGTAAGAAAGAAAATGAAGAAGATTGGGAGTAGAAAAGAGAGAGCTCCAACCCAGTCGACTAAGCTGTCCTCCATGACACCAGTAAGGTCCACCGGGCGCCTTCCGGTTATCAGTTCTAAGAGCATAACACCGTATGAGAAAACATCAGATTTCTCAGTTAGCTTTCCGCTTGATGCATATTCAGGAGCCAAGTATCTGCATAACTTGAAGAACTAAATCAAGAAGAAGCACCATTCTAATTTCATCAGATCAATTAGGCCATATCAATCAATCACGTTCAATTTGCTGGCATATCTCCAAAGAGGTTGATACTTGCTTACCCAAAAGTCCCCATGACACGAGTCGATACGTGAGTGCTGTTGTCTTGATTTAGTTTCGCCAATCCGAAATCAGCCACCTGAAGAGTGTTAACAAGTTATAGTTTTCGCTTCGATCTATTACACATTGAAATTCTCGAGGGGTTGATCGGTAACACGGGTTAGATGTACCTTGGCTTCAAAACTGTAATCGATAAGAATATTTGCAGATTTTATGTCTCGATGAATGATGCGCGGGTGACCTGAACGTATAATATGAAACATATTAATGCATGTAAGAGAGGGAATTAGAGAGATTCATCAAACATATGCATGATTACAGTCTTCATGCAGGTAGGCAAGGCCTTTAGCAGACCCTAAAGCAATCTTGACTCTAGTAGCCCAATCCATTGGAGGGCGATCCTTCCCTGAAATAAGAATTCATCAAGATAAACTTAGGGAAGTGTTCGTATGAGAATAACAGTCTAGTTAGCTAGAGGATCATTCATTAATCAGAGCATACCGTGAAGGTGGAATTCAAGGTTATTATTGGGAACAAATTCATAGACCAACATCTTTCTTCCACCGGCAATGCAATACCCGACGAGGGAGACAAGGTGTCGATGATGAACGCGGCTAATAATCTCGACCTCAGCCTGGAATTCCCGCTCGCCTTGACCACTTCCCAACTTAAGACTCTTCACTGCAATTTCCTTTCCATTTGGAAGGACACCTTTGTGGACATAGCCAAAGCCACCTTGACCCAAGAGGTTAGCCACTGAGAATCCTCCTGTTGCAGACACTAGCTCATCGTAAGTGAAGGTGCTCTTGTTGAAGCCAAGTGCCACAGTTGGGTGCGGAGGAGGCAAGGCCGGTCCTTGTGAGCCTGAGCCTGAGAAATTGGAGCTCAAGTCACTGCTTAGATGGGGCGGCGGAGGCGGTGGTGCGGGTGGCGTCCATTCTCCGAATACAGCACCAGGTGGAGGTTTAAGATTGGGAATCTGATTTTGTCCATAACCATTGTAGTATTCACCTCCTGTATTCATGAAAATAATTGTTGAAAGGAGAAGAAAATCTCTTTTTTTGATAGATTATTCCACTAAACCAAGGTTTATTGATTGATTATAGTACCCTTTTTGCCCCGAGATTGATCTCTGTAATACATTTGATCTCTACGTTTCTTCTTCTTTCTGCAGTATGAGAGGAAGAACAAAGCCACGATGAGAAGCAATAAACCTGCCCCTGCAGCCACTCCAATTATGATAGGCAACTTTTGGGACGATGAACTATCACTTGAAGAAGAGCTGGATGTTGATGACCCCGAGAGAGATTTGTGTGGAGGGGGTGGCGATGCATTCTTCGACGATGATGTTGGCGGAGGAGGAGGTGGTGGTGGAGGGGGTGATGTCGTGGATGTCCCGTGTGGGGATGGCGGTGGAGGGGACGGCGGTGTATTAGTTGAGCTTTTAGGAGGTGGTGGCGATGGTGATGCTGGTGGTGTCGATGATTCGTTCGGAGGTGGAGGAGACTCAGATTCAGGTGGAGGTGGAGATAGTGAGGGAGGGGTTGTCTCCTCCGGAGGGGGAGAAAGATCTGGTGGAGGCGGTGACGCTTCCACCGGAGGTGGCGGTATTTCAGGTGGAGGCTGCGGCGGGGAAGGAGAAGAATCTGAAGGCGGAGATGGTGGTGATTCTGGCGAAGAAGCCATTTAAGGAGCTTCAGACCAGTAAACTCAACGTCCAAAAGTAGAGGAGAAACCCCACCGCTCCTCCGAACCGAAAAAACCAGACCACCCTAAAAAAAACGACGGCGCCATTAAAGAATCAGCCATTTCACAAAGAAAGAAAAGATGAGCACAAAAAATACCTGACGGAGAAGGATCCGAGTATTCTCGAAGAAAGCATGCAAAAGGGCGAATGCAGCAACTAATAATACCGTCGACCGTACAATTACTTCTCACACCAACGGATCAACTCCTCGTGTCCGACGAACAAGGGAAACTTTTTCTCAAGCTTCTATATTTAAACAGACCCTTCTCTTTCTCCACCTACATTTTCGCTACGCCTTTGAAACACAGAAAATAGCTGACCCTTCTCGTTTCAGTCTCGTGAAAGTCATATATATATAGACGTACATTTGAGTATGACAACACAGCCTCAACCCCCCATCAGAGAAGCCAAAGCTTGGTTGCAGGTTGCATTAGTAGTTGTCTTAGTTTCTTGTTTATACTTATTTTATGAGTACTTTCCGGGACTAGTAACATTACAATGTATCAGCAAAACATCACTTTTGTTATAATCGAAGAATCACGGAAAAAACTAATAAGAAACACATATTTAAGTGAAAATTTTTAACCATTTAAAAATCATAAGTGGACAAAAATGGAAGGATATAATAATTTTATGATTCAATTATAATAAATAAGGCAAATATCAAATAAAACACTAAACTCAATTTAAATCCTGAACAATGTTTTTCATCAATTTGAATATCGAACTATGGAGTTTTTCAATTTAAATACAGAATAATTTTTTTTCGTTACTTCAAATATCAAACTATGCACTATTAACAAATCAAATCAGTCTAAAAATATCTCAGGAAATTAAATCCATAATTTAACGTTCGATTTATCTCAAGATATTGAACTAGTTTAAATTAGAATATACATAGAATCTTAAACTTTTAACTTTATAATGAACTGTTATTACTCTGTTCTTATTTGAATTCTCCATTTTCTGTGTTTCTTTGAAGTTGTTCATGTCTTCCAAATCAATCAAAAAAAGCAAAAGCCGGCTCAACCATTATGGCTCGTTTTTCCCTGCCCCTCCAAGCTCCTCTGGCTCCGGCAGCCATGGACATGGCAACTCTTCAAACCCAACTCTCCACGTTCTTTCTGGCAAAAATAAAAGTTTACATCGAACAAAAACATTGGGCTGAGCTGGTCGACAAGCTATTCGAAAAGAAGGCAAGGAAAGTGGAGGGGAGAGAAGAGAAAGGAGAAGTAGATGATGGGAATGGAGAGGAGAGATGTGCAGATGAGATGTGGTAGTCATTGGCTTTGGCTTCTCCTCTTATGCATGGAGTTGATGATAGAGCTGAGCATTTTATTGCAATCTTCATAACTGACCTCTTTTAGCTCCTCATAATTAGATGTAAATTTTTCTACAAATTTCCCGGTGCTAAATTATGCGATTTTGTTAAAGTTAAACACGATCTTTAGTTTTATCTACGAACAATATGTGTGACGTTACATCAACATGCATGAGGATCACAAGTACGCCTATTAATGAAGTCAAATTTGGAGTAACTTTAAAATTAATAACTTCAACTACATAACTATGTCCTCTTCCATTAGGAGAATGCAAATAAGAGCAAAGTAATTGCAATCCATTATAAAGTCAAAAGTTTAAGATTCTTTACGTATCCTAATTTAGATTGGTTAAATTTCCTAGGGTGAATCAAACGTTAAATAAGAAATTTCATTTCCTCGGGCATTTTCAGACTAGTTCATTTGCTAATAGTGCATATGTTTGAATTGATGGTAAAAATTATTCACCGTTTGAATTGAAAAAACTTCATAGTTCGATGTTTTAATTGACGAAAAAAATTGTTCACTGTTTGAATTGAAAAACACATCATAGTTCAGTATTTTATTTAATCTTGACCCTAATAAATATTGTTACCACTCGGAGGCGAGTCCAACAAAAACAGCGGGTCGAACAACCAGAACCTCGGAGAGGACCCAATCAAAGTCATAGTTTTATATAGTGATTACAAACATAATAGTGCAATGAATAAAACAACAGGTTAGTAAGGTCTAAACATCCAAATTCAAATCTTGTTAAATCTCAAACAAGCCCAATTTACAATTTTATAAATTAATGCAATGCATTGCAAAAAGTATAAAACTCCCACTTTGACGATGATCACACTTCTTACATACAGAAGTGACAATCTCAGGTACCGGCTCGTAGTCCACAAGCTCGTTTGAGGCTAAAAAAATTCATGAAACACCTAAGTGATGAAATTTTCAAGACTATATGGTCAACTAGAGCTCACAAGCTATCTATGGATCGACCTGTCTTGGCAAAGGTTGAGCTTGTTCTTCTCAGGTTTCCACCATTGGTCGATTTGTGACCCTAACAGTCGACACTTCAGAACATGAGTCAACACCTTGACGATAGGGTCAACTCTATTCCTCTTAGGTTTTGGTAGACGTCAACCGATCGATCGACCCTTCAAGGTGTCGACCGACCTCCCAAGAGATCAACACCTAATCTGCTCTATTTCTAGCAGGGATCTACCATTGGCCGACCACTACAACAACTTCCATCAAAGCAAAATCGTGAAACTTGCCTCCCTTACTCAAATATGAACCAATAACAAATCCTAAATTTCAAACTTGAAAACAGAAGAGAGAAATCAATTTACCCTCGAACTTCTTTCACAATAGTTTATGTTTGATGTCCAACGAACATGATTCCTTTGGGAACTAATATTATAAAATAATATTTATATTTAATTAAAACTATGTAAATTCTTATTAGACCACACTTCGAGTGTTTAACGATGTACTTAGAGTAATTCCAATTTACCAAAAAAGTGAATGGGGTCACAATACGATAAAATGAGTCAACACATGACATGTTGACTGACAATAGTGTAGAAAGTTGACACATGAAATTTAATTATTAGAAAAATACTGGGTTTTACTTCCTCTTCTTCTTAAAGAAATTTCGTTCATGAAATACAATACAATCTTAGGGGAAACCATTAAACAAGTGGGGATACTTTTGAATTATCTCAAACTCGAGCTCCCAGGCAGCTTCCCACTCAATATGATCCTTCTACAGCACACAAACCAAGAAAATATGCATATGACGAAGAACTTGAAACGCTCTGCCTAGAATCCACTCAAGCTCTTTCTGATAGGAAACATTCTCTTGATATGAACTCAGTCCAATAAATGACATGCGGCGGGTTCGGCGGGTACTTCCTCAATAACGATACGTGGAAGATATTATGGATGTACCAAAGTTGGGGATGTAAGTTAAGCTTGGACACCACGTAACCAATTTTTTCAACAATCTGGAACATGACAATGTACTTCGAGGATTAACTTCCCTTTCACCCCTAACCAAGTGATGTCATACCTTGAACAGACCTTAAGGAAAACAAACTCTCCAGCGTCAAACTCGACATCACATTTCTTAAGATAAGCACGACTCTTCTACCCACTTTACACTGACTTCAGCCTCTTACTGATCAGCTCAAGTTTCTCGGTAGTTTCTTGGATTAGCTCCGGCCTAAGAGAAATCTTTTATTCTGCCTCCACCCAACACAATAGTGACAACATGGTCTCCTATACAATGCCTTGTATGGAAAAATGTCAATGCTAATATGATAACTTTTGTTGTAAACAAACTCAACCAACAATAGATGATTAATTCAACTATCTTCGAAATCAAAGATATAAACTGGTAATATGTCCTCCAAAGTTTGGATAGTCTACTCTGATTGCTCATCTGTTTAAGGATAATGTGTTGTACTGAGATTCAGCTTCGTACCTAGTGCTTTCTGCAGAGCTCTCTAAAACTTGAACGTAAACCTTATATCACAGTCAAAGACACTGCTAGAGCGAACACAGTGAAGTTGAACGATGTTCTTGATATACAACCGACTTAATTATGACAACGAAAAATCCATCCGAATCAGAATAAAATGAGCATATTTGGTCAAACGATCCACAGTGACCCATACTTTTTAGTTATTGTTGTTCAGTGAAAAATGTTGTAACTTTCTGTAGCTTCAGTAATAATTTGCATGTAATGAGGAAATCGATGATAACCAAGGCTTTCATCATTGTAATCTTCTTAAATTATTTCTTTATCATATCGGAATAAACTCTAACTTTATATTATTCTACCGCTCACGCTATTTTTCTTATTATTTCATCTTTATTTTATAGAATTTTATAACAATTAAATTTAGTTAAGATTATTCTCGTGGAATCGACTTTTACTTACTCTTTATTACTTTGTTAACGACACGTGTATTTGCGTTAGGTGTAGAGAATCACTAACAACCACCATAACACATTTAAAGGCAACGAAGTGGTTTATTCAATATATCAAAAGCACAATTGATTTTGGCTTGCATTATTCCTTTTTTGATGAATTTAAATTTATCAGATACAATGATTTTCGATTGGGTTGGGATATGGATGATCGAAAGATCACAAAATGTTTGTTTTCTACATGGGTGCTACAGCTAGTACTTGGAGTTTGAAGAAAAGATAAATTACGACTATCTACTCGTGAAGCTACATACGTTAATTCTACATTTTGTGTCTATCATTCTATAAGATAAAAAAGATATTGAAGGAGAAGGAGTTGTAAATGCCCCCACGAAGAAAATGTTTTCTCAGGTTCTCCAAAAATCTCATTTAGTCATTGTAACAGAATTTGGATTTGATAAAATTGGTTACTTTTATATTCCTAGAAACTCATATCAACGAGAAGGAGAATATGGTGAAACAATTGTGAAGAGAGAGACTTCTGGGGTCAGCCAGAAAGAGAGAATAGAGAAAGCAGAGGGGCGAGAAAGAGTATTTTTATTTTTCTAAATTAGAACTAATAATTTCAGAAGACGATGATGTTGAAGAAGAAAAATTAAAACTGTTAATTTCATAAGGATATTGATCATGAAGAAGAAGTAGGGGAGTGTTATGGAGGGAAGTATTTGGGTGTAATCTGCACGCTGCCCATAGAGAGAGAGAACTGAATCTGACTGAGTCGGATTTTGTTTGAGCTTGTTTTGATTTGGTTCCAATTAAGTTTGAATTTGAACTCAATTTTAGTCGGTTTAGTCTCGTTTTGGTTGGATTTTTTTTATAATTTTGAAAATAAAAAACATAAGTAAATACTATAATATCGATTAAATTAAGTTACAATCAGTTTATGAAAAAATAACCGAGAACTTTGATTTTACTCAGCTCGATTCCAAAATCAATATTTCAAAAATTGAAAGCGAACCAATAAGACAAAATCATCGGTTCGGTTGAGCCGGTCAACCCGAACGGATCTTAATTTCTAGAATTCACATACCTTTGAGTTTATGTTATGTGCCACACGCGCCATTTTATGAAAAGTGCACTACCAAATTATCTCTTTAATTTCTGTGCTTCATCAGACTTTGCACTGGATTTATAACTTAACCAAGAGTTGACGAACTACCAAAAGAAATCTTCAATGACTAAACTTGTTTCAAAGTAGGAATATAAATATGCCTTTTTTTTTTCTAAGTGTCCTCATTTCTCCCAAAAAAATAAATTAAGAAATAAAACTCAGAATACAGACAAGATCTTTCCATCAAAAGAAAAGAAAATCTCAGAATTGCTGCAGAAGAAGAAGAAGAATAGACATCCTACTTGATATTATACAAATCATTTCGTCCAAATACAAGCATGAAGTACACTAAAATCAAGGGTCATGGGAGTGATATATGATAGCATTCGGATTAGGATCAAAGTTAGTCACAAAACGAGCCTGGTGATCTTTAATAGAAGAAGGGTTTGTATAAAAGAGATCTTCAATAGCCTTTGGAACTGGCTGGTTGTTCATCACGCTCTTCCAGTACTCCCCCTGATCTTTCCTTCCGTAGCTTAAACCAGCAAACTGTTTCACATAAACAGAACCCAAAAAAATAATTTAAAGAAAAATCAGACTTAAATTTCATTTTCGTAGAGTTAGACAGATGCATACCAGGAGAAAGGAGAGGAGGAGGAGAGAGAAAGTTGTGGGTTTCATGGCTGCTGTCTGCCTCTCCAACCCCTTGCTTCATTTCGTCATTTTATAGGCTAATTTGTAGGGTTAAATCTAAAAAGTCAAATTTATAATCTATTTTCTAGATCCATTGAAAATGTACGTGTAGAGCAATGATCACATGCACTTGATTACTTTGTTGGCCTTGCCTAGGGTTGACTAAATCCAAGAATAAACAACTATTTGAGGCCATCTCTCGTGGATATTTTAAAACTATTTAGGGTTAAAACCAAATTAAATATTTTTTTAATTAATTCTCGAACTAAAAATTTTAACAACTAAAATTTTAAACTATATAAAATTTGACAAATCATATACTGGCTAGAAGTCACCACTTCCTGATCAGTGTTTACGTGACACTTTACAGATTTGATCAAGGGGTCGAGGTGTAGGTGGAGATCTAGAACGAGACGATCTAGCCCCCCCCCCCCCCCCCCCGATTTCAAACATCAAGGTTGAATACGAGAGGCCGATCTCGGGTGGTGACTTTTGTTTTTAGCAATAATTTAGAAAACGAGTGGTCGATCCATGGGTGGTGACCCCGTTCATGAGAGCAAAGAAAATAGAAAAACATAGAATGAATGGCCTATCCGTAGGTGGTGATCCCCCGTTCCAGATCACGTGCGGTGCACGTGAAACGGGGGGTCTCCACCACTATTTCAACCCCTCGATCTCGGCTTCAATATGAGATCGATGAGTGATCGGGGGATGGTAATCCCCCGTTAAGGTTTAATTTGTCACATTTTATATAGTTTAAAGTTTTAATTATTAAACTTTTTAATTTAATGATTAATTAAAAAAAAAAAAACTCATAATTGGAGGTTTAATTTGGTTTTAACCCAACTATTTATTACATTGTTGCCAACTTCAACCTTCAACCACGATATATCAAAGTTCATGCTACAAACAACAAACTTTGCGTTTATAGATTGTCTGTTGCCTTTTAGTTTTGTGATTAATTAAGTTACAGCTTCATATTCTGTCACACTCTTTTATTTTCAGCATTTACTGACTAATTCAAAGTGGTTCTTCTTTTACCAAGTGTATTACTAGCTGCGTAATTCTTATGTTTAAAATAAATTCTACCAAGACATTTGCGAATTCGAAGCCACTCATTGTAGTTTAAAACTAGAACTATTAAATACGGAATATTATTTTTAACTTAGAAACTCTCTGATTTAAAGAAATCACCCTAAAACTTTTTCTTGTCATTTTTTAATCTCTTTTTTTATCCCTCTCTGTTATCTTTTCAAATGTTTGGCTTCTCTCTTTCTCACCCACATGCATGTTCTTCTTTGAAGAAGAATATGACACACTGACGAGGTTTACTGCTTAGAATAACGAAGGGTTTGGTGTTCTTTCATGTAGGGTTTTTATTATTTTTCAAGATGAATCCACATTTTGTGACTACATGGCACGACGAAGAAATCTTAAAATAGGGAAAAACGATTGTATAGCGATGAAGTGCCCAATCGTACGAACGAAATGCAAAGCTAGAATGAGAGTATTTATTTAGAGTGTTGTTTCAAGGCATTGAAAAGAGCAAGAAAATGTGTTGTTTTAAATTGTAATGTGCATAATTCCCTTCAGATTCCCTCCCTCAACTACGTGAAGTTCATGTTCTTCGATTCCACGATCACCCATTAGAGATGTGCGCTTAAAATTGACTTTGTTGTAAGAAGGCTGACTTTCATAGATTGTGCACGAGTGTTTTCTTAAGTAGCTTGTCGCCTCATCCTTAAGTGAGATATCAAATGAGCAAGTCTAGTCCAGAATGTTCACACTCGTCAAGCTGATGACCACAAAATACCTGGAGAAGCGATCCGGCCCTCGAAGAGAGTCTAATTGCCCGACGAAGGTATTCGAGTGCTCTGCAAAAGGAAGCCTCAGTGAACCAGATCAGAGTCATCTCATCTTGTTTGTTTTAATAGAACCAACTCAGCTCGGTTATTGCAGCAAGCCAAGATGGATAGACTTGCCACAATAGAAAGTCCTCGTCTTCACCACACGACTTCCACAACAATTTGTTCTTTTTTATTACTCTTCAAAAAAAAAAAATACTACTATCTATGTGATTGCTTTGCACAAGCAGGTGACGATGAAATATATTATCAAATTATTGGTGTTGCAAGCATAAGAAACAAACACAGGCTGCACGTACGGCAGATTAGTTGTAGTATTAAAACTACAAATATGGCCTTCTGGCTTAGTTGAAATCATTAAAGAAATCCAAATGAAGTGGGAATTGCTGGACTTTTTTGTTTAATAGATTGCTCTTCTGTCACTTTCCTTTTTAGTCAACGCCTTAAACATTAATTTATTAAATTAAAAAAAAAAAATCGAAGAAAGAAGGTCAACTTATTTACATTCATTTTACTGTTCACTGTCGCTCATTCTATTCGGATCATGTACATAAAATTGCATTGACGCTTTAAAAGATCATTCAAAAGTCAATTGCCTTTGGCAAATGGAATAATACATGGACATATATAGATGTGCCATTATAGAGATTTTGCTCACATAATAATTATTTGGACTGCGACAGAAATGGAAAACAATTCGACCCTTTGAAGATGAAACTATCCAACTATTGGTAAAATCAATTGGCTAGCAACACAAGACCCTAAAGAGTAGACAATAAATTAAAGAAAGTCAAATCCCAAACACGATTGGCTATGGTTCAATAGTGACATTGTCATGCCCCAAAAGGTGTCCTAGACAAACCGAGAATGAGTCGACTCAAAAGTGAACCGAATCACCTGACCATTAACATTAATTTGTTGAATAGTTGCAAAAGTCTTAATAATATACTTTTATCAGAACCAACAAAATTGGACTAACGCTGATCTAACAGTGACACCAAGATAGCATGATAAGGTCCACCAACTATGCAAAAATAAACTAAGCCAAATTAGAGAAAATAAATATCTAAAATATTCTAATCTTGATAAAATAAAAAATCTCAAAAAATTATTTAAAACTTAAAAGAGGAGAGTAATTTGGGATAAATCGATTAAACTCTATAGAAATGAAGTTTAGTTTTATATTGACCGTGTGATTTAAGAACAATATATGAACATGTTATGTATAAAGCATTTTATAAAATTAATTAGAAAACAATTCACTATAGTGTGGCACATACTTAAAATAAGTTTATATTGTATAATATGAAGATTTCGGTGAAAATTGAGCCACTCATAGACTTTGAACACATCATGTCATACACATATATAATAATGACAATAATCAACCATTGTAAAAACCTCGAAAAACACTAATCAAGTTTAGTGTTTTGTACTTATGGACAACAAATTCAGTTGTCCTAATACTCTAGTTAATGATAAAGAATTACATCTTTCAACAGTCGAATGTACGTAATGCAAACAAGATTCTCACGTGGGTCGATCAAACTCAGTTCACACGACCAAGATAATCCATAATGTGCATGCTCAATAAAAGCAAGTCCAATGAAAATTACATATATAATATGATAACGGACAAGCCATGCAAATGAACTTGTCTTTTTATTTAAGAATTCGTCTCAAAATAACTTTTATAAGACAATGTTGATATACTAAACGTAAAAATAAATCTCTACTTCAAACTGACCTGCAACTTCTCAAAGCTCAAACAATCTAGGAAAGTTCAATAACTTAACCAATCTAATATTCTATGTCTTGATACATAATCATAATATCATCATCAATATTATGATTGAATTTCCATATTTTAAATAGCAAACCAAGAATGTTTGGGTCAAAAACCAAATGTTTGGCTTAAAACATACTATGAACCGTGGCCAGCTCAGCTTAAGCCATGGCCAACACTGCCTTAGCCATGGCCCAGAACTGTTCGAGTTGCAGCTCATCATTTTGTTAAACCTCATCTTGGCATCTTTTTCTTCGACAATAAGCTTAGATTTTCACCTATGTCTCAATGGATTTTCCATGTTTTTGATCTGCTTTTCCACTGGATTACAAATCTGTCACATAATAACATTAAATATCACGACCCAAATCCAACCAGGATCTGTACTCGGAAAAGTTTGTAAAAATTTAAGATCTTCTCTTTCTCTGTTTTTTTTTTTCAAAACACGCAGCGGAAGATTTTTCTGCCATGGAAAACCCGCATTTAAAACCCCAAGTAAAACGTAAAAAAAAAAAAAAAAAAACAATGAGGTGGTGTTGCCCCTATACAAGTTCAGGGACAATAAGTCGCCCCTTTTGGGCGACGCATCGTCCTTTTTATGGGGACAGCATCTCCCATGTTTTCTTCTCTTTTCCCAACCTGAAAATAATCAATATTTTACCAAAACACCAACTTAATTCAAAACAATTTCAAAATCAAATCCAGCAACAATATTTTCATATCCAGATTTCTATCCAAAATTCAGTTCATTATCTACGATCAAAATACGGCTATACAATCTGAAACGGTTTTTCCCAAAAAAAATGTTTAACCTAAATACCTACACACACAACACTTACATCAAAATACCACGTCAAAATATGTATTTTGCCCTGGTTAAATCGCCCTAACACCATGCCTGATAGCCGCCGTGAGTGTACTCCTCAACTGTTGTTACTAACTCTGAGCGTGCTTTAAAATCTCACTGGCTAGCTTTTCGTCACCCACATCATAGAATCACCTATTAACCTAATGTTAAGCAAGTAATGCAATAATGAAATGAAAACAATTCACATATATCCTAACGTATGCAGTTTTTACATTCTCGTTACACATTTCGTTTTCGTTCACGTTCTGTTAACATGTCCATTTATGTACAATCCTCATACTAAATGGAAGACGAATCTCCTTCCCCAAATCATACTTAACTTGTTCAATCCTCATACGCTGTTGGAGGGCGGATTAGTTCCCCCAAAGTCACACATTGATCCTCATACTAGATAGAAAGCAGATCACTTTTCTCAAATCATCAATTCTCATGCTCACTTGAAGGGTGAATTACTTCCCTCAATGATTCGTTCGTTTCGTTTCTATTCCTTTTCGTACCATGCCATTACATAAAACTCATGTAAATTCATTTTCGTACACTTGAAAAATATGATGCGTGACTTAAAAAGAAACATACAGTAAACATACAAGCATCATAATATTCTATGATGTAGGCAATAAAGCAAAAACAGTATACATGACATCTACCGGAACATCGATGTGAGGAAGAGGAAAATCCTCTTTTGGGCTTGCCTTAGGCGTCTTTGGACTCCCTACAACTAAATATATATGATACCCTGCTTTCAAATTGAGGGAAAAACCGTTCTCGAAGAAGTGTGACCATCCAGTTGAATCTCATTAGCCTCCCGTGTGGTTATGGGGGGCACGGGAGGCGGGCGGCAAGTAAGTGAATGCGTCTGCCCCCCCTTTCTCCTTTCCCCTTTTAATCCACCTACCCCCTCACTTTTCTTTATTAAATTTTTGTTTACTAAATAATAAAACCCATCATTGTTGGGTTATCAAAAAATTTATTTCCCCCACATGGGAACTACATAAAGTTGTCTCCCTTCTTTTTTAAACTTTTATTCAATTATGCTAATATCTTTATTTACACATTTACATATATTAACTCTTCTACCACTTAACTTTTGTCACATTTTTTCCTCCCATAATTTTTTTTAACCGAGAATTCCAAAGCACCTTATCCTCAATTCTTCCTTTCTCATTCGTAACTTATCTAATAAATACTAGTCACAATTAATTAACTAATTGATAAAATTTCGGGAATTACATTAAAACAATATTTTATCTATATAAACATGACTCAAACCTAAAAGCCATATCTTTGCAACAAAATACCAAAAATTTTCATCAACAATTTCAAAAGGAAAAATTGTTTCTACATATCTCGGTTGATCGCTAATTCTAGAAACTCCAAGTGCAACTTTAGATTGAACTCCAACTTGATCTGTCTGTAACGAGTTTAGCAATTAAAGTTTTAGACTTTCTGTCAGGACCCGATTCCCACCAACGAGACGCTGACGACTAGAGGATTCCCAAAGTGGGAAGGAGTCAAATGTCGAAAGTCAAAAGGATGCTCTCATTGGCACTCACCTCTAACATGCATCGTTCATTGTGAGTTAATGGAACATATTTCTTCAATTTGGTATCCTAAATAAGGATGCTCCGTTTAAAAATTATTTTTTATTATTATTTAATAAAAGCATTTAAAACGTAAAACATTCATTGCATGAAGAAAACACATACATTTTATACATTGAAAATTTAAATGAAAATCATAGTACTAACACGGAAGCTACTATAAAATTAGGTCACTATATGTCACCTTCCAAAGAGTTTTGTACAAAGAAAAACCAAATATTTTGCCCAAACAAAAAAGACCATCTACTTTGATAGTTCACTTATGCCTCTTTACAAACTTTATATGGCCTTATGTTTTCTCTCCCGGTAAAAGTTCTCGATATCTAAAAATATAAATTATCCACATAATAAGTTTTTAGCTCAGTAAATAAATCTAATACATAGAATAATTAATCCAACTCTAATAACACTATATAAAATCAATCATCATCTTCCACTACAGCGATTATTTGAAAATTATATAAATCATGTTCTTTTGAAAGCCATGCAATTGCTACAAAAATATGCATTCTCGAAATCAATATTTTGAAATCACTCAAACATGATTTGAAATCATTGTCATCAAATAAATCCAATACAAATAGAATGAACTTTACATGATTAATACCATCTTTTTAATAAAACTTCAATGCATCTTTTAGCAACAAAAAATTTATGTTAAAAATGCAATACACTCTAATTCCAACATATATGACCATCACACAATCCTACATACTCCCGGGCTTTCTCCGGCAAGGCTGTAGCACCATATGGATTACTTCTTCTCGAGGTTTAGGGATTTTCAACCCAATGAAACTGTTAAGTTGATCTTCTTCTCATTTACATAGTTATATACATCGCACACGAAGAGCCAAGTCCAACCATTGAGTTATTGTGTTACCAAGATTGTCAACTTCTTATTTTCCTCAAATGAATGTTTTAACACATTTTATAAAGTCAATGTCATACAGATTTAAAACCATACAACTCACCGTTCAAATCATTTTGAAAGCCAACATATCACATTGATTTTAAACAATGTTTTCAAAACATTTCTTAACATTACAATACAATTTGAAAATATAAATTTTCATAAAACACCATTTATTTCACATCAAAACAACATTCATTTAATCACTTCATTCCACAATTAAATTTCTAACTCTAACCAGAACCAATAACATCATTTAAAACTATCATCACTTAGATAATGCAATAAATGTTAAATTAACTATTTTAAATGTAGGATTTACTTACCTATTGAAGGTTCCTTCTCTTCCACGAAATTTTCATCTAATGAATTGATTTTTAGTCTATAAAATAGCCTCCCAAAGCTGATTAACTTTCCTTTGATGAGCAAATCCAAAATTCTAATTTTTCTCCCTCTTTTTCTTTCTTCTTCATCATCTTTCTCTCTTTTTTCTCTTTTCTCAATCTTAATCTCACAAAATGACTATCTTTATAGACTTTGTCTTTCATTTCTAGATGGTTTTTGGATAAACTTCTCTTTTTAACTCAACATCTTAGTGTCTTTGTACAAAATTGTCATTTCTTCTATGAATATTCACAAAAATACCATAATTACTTACGTTTAAGTATACTTAGCTGAAACTAATTAATTTTGATTAGTCTTACGTTAATCAACCTTATTAACATAATTAATCATGATTAATTAGTTTTAATCATATTTAATTAACTTAATTAATTACTTAGGTAAACAGCTTACTCAACATATACTGATTATCACGTGTTCTAACTCCATTAGTTGTCCAAAACTATTACATGAATACATGCTACAAAGTGTTGGAAACATTTTTCCTTCTTTAACTTTCTCTAAATTTTCACTATAAGATTTACTTTAAAGTCATTTACCAAAACAATGCAGTTTAAAAATGTAAACTGCATTCATCATATTAAAAAGTAAATAATTTTTGCTACATACATCCAACTTCTTTCACTCTAAAGTCATTCTTTTCCTCTACATGTCTAGTTTAAAACTGTTAAATTTCATAATCATCTAATTATCACAACAAAATTTATAACACTTACAATCAAATTTATTCTTACAAAACAGTTTCATTTTTAGCATTTTAAAAGATTGTGTATCATTTATTCAATACAACTTCTATAACTATATTCATATATCATCCATAATAAATATCCACAATACATTATTGACAATAGAATATTAAAGGTTCAAACAATTACACTATCTCATTAATCTTTCAAAGGAAAACAATCAATTTTGCTTATTGGAATGAAAATCTAAACTTTGAAGTCCAACGAAACCTTTAGCCTCCCTTCTCTAATCCGATATTGGTTTGATACATACTTAATTTAACCATTCATGTCAAAACTTTTATTTTTCGGTGATAATCCTCATCATAAGGCAAGGATATTTGCTTACTGTCGATCGATCACATAAATCCTTTCATTTCAGCCGGAGTTCTCCTTCTTTTTCAAGGCATTGGCATCCTCAATGGTAGATGTTATATAGAATCTTAAAGAGACAGGTATTCAATAGAAATAGGGGAAGAAATAGTAATGGCCCCTTTTAATTAATTAATTAATTTTTAATAATCTCACTCATAATGCAGTGAAAATTGGACGATAGCATGATAGCATATCAATAAAATCCAAATAACATATTTTGTGCAATACCCAACAATAAAAATTATAAACTTCCAAAGAAAATGAAGCTAACATAAAAGTACTAAAAGCATTTTATCAAGGAAAGTCTCTAGAATATAGTAGAAATTAAATAAATTTGTCAATCTCAATTGTAACAACCCAAAAAGAGACCACGATAGAAACATGGAACAATTCAACTCTTATCGAGATCCGACCATCGGCTCGTTGGTAAATTATATGATTTGCAACAAAAAACTCAAAAACTATATAATATTATCAGAGAATTCAAGGCTCAAAGAACATTAAGCTAATACAAAAATCCAACGGTGATAACCAAACAATATAATAATTAAATGCAAAATAAAAATAGACTTCACGATATTGTATGGCCATTACATGAAATACAACATCCCAAAAAAAAAAAAGAAGATTGAGATAGAAGTACAAAAGACCCTCACCAATAAAATCACTAGAAAGAAAAAGAGTAAAAGATAAAGAAATTTGGATCACGAGCTCAATTTGGCTATCTATGACCTAAAAAAAGATGAGTCATCTAGAGCAAATTGACTATACTCAATAAATATTTTAAATGTTATATTCAATATTTGAAATATTAAGTATACATATAATATGAATAAAAAAATGTTACCCAAAGCATATTCCAAGATCCATTTGTAGGGTAACATAAAAATGGTCTACTAATGCGTAGTATTATGTAATACAATATGCTCTAAGTGTCTTTTGTATGCTCATACAAACCATAAATAGGGTTAGTGGAGATCATTTTAGGACTAAAACGATACATAATTCTTGGTCATTTTCTTATTAAAGAGTCACCCTCTTTGCATAGCAACCAACAGTCGCTCGATGTTTACTCAATCAGAACACTCTTGAGATCATATCAAATCGATCTATTGGTAAAACAGTAAGTCCAATGGCAACTTGTGATCATCAACAATCATGCACCTAAAGCGACAAACATGAGACATTTCACTATTGGCATTCAAAGGTGTCTTCGACAATAACGCAGATTGAAACTCAACTTTATACCTAACAATATCACAAACAATGCAAAAACAAAAGAATGTGTTAGTCAAACACATGTACGTTAGTATTAAAGAAAGAAGTGGTACCATAAGCGACGACCTATTATGTTTGATCAAAGGCCTCTAAACCATTGACTTCATAAGTGTAACTAGAAACTCTTTCCTTTGGTTCTTCCTAGTTATCTTGTTCTAACCAAAACCTCCAAAATAGAATTGAACTCTAAACTCAACAATCTTGAGCTAATCTTAAGTCTCAAATGCTTATTGAACTGAACTATATCCTCAATCACATCTATCTTCTTCTTATACTATGACATTTTGAAAAACGTTGCACCATACATCAAGACTGTAAGTTCTCCCTAGACCAGGTCATGATATGCACTGATCATGCCAAACTGTATTTCCAGAGCTCTCCACATAAAATGTCTTTGTGCTCCTGGCCAATCATTCGTCAACTTTATCCACTCTCTTATGTAATCATTTTAGCTCGAAAACCATTCTCTTTAGTTGGCTTTCTATTTAGAATTTGAAGCATATCAAAGTTCTGGGATTGTAGTAATCGGCAACGAGTTTGGTATAGTACTTGTTTCCTACGAATGGTATCTGAAAAGTTAATCGATCAATAGCACAAACAACAAGTTGAAAGTAAAGTATTCAAAAATTGTATTTGAAGAACAGTTTCGAATTGATCCTTGGAAAAGTAAAAATAAAGTATTCAACAAAAAGATCAAAAGGTGAAGTCCGTGTTTGATTTCTACTTAAATGAACATGACATTGCTGAAAACAATAGTTACAATATGTTTTTAGAAACTTATATGAATTTCATCAATAATAGTGAAATCTAAAGAAAATAATAAAAATCATTTTAAATCAATTTAAAAAATAAACACGATTGAGGGACATTGACCCAAGGTTCTATGGATATATAAACACCAAAAATATAATATTAATAAAAAATAAAATACCTTAATATGTTATCTATAAACAGATAAGAAACAAATATATAACAAAAATTATACACGTCATACTAAAAAAAAGATGAGAAAATTGTAAATGATAAATCCAAAGGGAAAATTCAAAGTCTTCTTTACTATCAAAACTAAACTTCCTCACAAAATAGTGAAACTCTAATTAATAATCATCTCATTAATTGCAAAACTATAAATAAATCAAAATTATAATTAAAATATAATAAAATTATATTAAAATAAAAAAAAAATACTAGAACTTAAAAAGCAAACTAAGATCATGACTCATTGGATACGGATTTATAAGGACAATGCTCAAAAACGAAAAGTAGTAGAACGATGCAACATCATTCTCGTACTATAATCACGAAGTAGGTTTGCGTCATCCTCGATGTTGTCAAACCACGTAGTTATCTGAGTTCTCGCATTCCATCCAAATTTTATTTTCATATTATAAGAATAGAGAGAGAGAGAGAGTGTGTGTGATACGTGTAAAGTTGGAATTTTTTTTTAATTTTGAAATTTAAATTGTTAACAGTTGATAGTGCAGTGACAAATATAAAGTTAATAGGATTTTTATTATGATTTTTAAATTGTTAACGGTTGATAGTGCATTGACAAGTGTAAAGTGAACGGGGTTTTCATTATAATTTTTAAATTGTTAACGGTTAATGATACGAGATTTTAATCGCAAAAAAATAAAATATATGGTTTTAGTTGTTACTTGCAAAGTACTAGTGAGTACTAGTGTAAAGTTAATGGTGTTTCATTATGATATTTAAATTATTAACGGTTTATAGTACGAAATCCTAATCGCTAACAAATAAAGTACAAGATATCAATTTTTGTTACTCGCAAAGTACTCGGTCCAAATAGACAATTAACCGAATAATTATAACCTTTTTTACAAGTGTTTTTACAACGTCGGCCTATCCCTTTTCAACACTTATGCTTAAAATCATTTAGCTCACTAATCCCTCTCCAACCAGTCCAAAAGTTTCATTGAACATCATATCAAACTCCCCATAAGCGGATCAATTCGCTTTACTTAGATGGTCTAATAACTAGAATTCGGAGTTGAAATCAAAGATTTATATGAATCTAGCCGACAAACTTAACTATTAATATTGTGTTTCAACGGTACTTTCTTTTGAAACAAATTGATAGTCGAAATTTGAATGATTTCCTCACCAAAATTTATAACCTCATGATTTCTTCAAAGATTGTTGTAAGTTTCAAATTTTGAAATTGGATTTAAAAAGCGCAAATTGGACTTGTTCATTTCTCCATTATTACTGTTGTTGACTTGGAGTTGTCAGGGGGAGATGGGGGAAGATAAAATGGGGCTGAGAAGCCCAAACTCGGAGCACTTGACAGTAAGTAGGCTTTCCAAATTCCTATTTTTTGGCTGACGGAAAACTTTCATCTCTCTCTCTCTCTCTGCGAAATGGTAGCTTCAGCTTTCACCTCGTCTCTCAGCTTCTCAGTCGGATCGCGCAGCAAAACCTCTCGTATTCCTCTTTTCTGTCCAAGGTAGTGCGATATCTTTACCTAGTAATTTGTTCATTCCTTCACTAATTAACGCAAATAACCAGTTTTGTGTGTTCTTTTGCCTTGCTTCTGTGTAGAAACTCGCTGAGATCGATAGTCTCTGCCCTTCGCAGTCCTTATGGTGATTCTTCCTCAATTGGTAATTCTTTTTCGTGGAGGATTTCTCGTTTGTTTGCTTTCGTTAAAAAAAAAACTGTAAGGTGAACGAGAATGCTTTAGTTCGGCACTCGGACACCTAGGACCTCGCCACTTTTTGGAAATTGCTAATTTTATTTTACACCTCAGTCTGCTCGGTTCATTTGGGTTTAGTTGCAGTACATTCTTAATTTGACATGTTCATGTTTGAGACCCATAATTCCCGTCATTTAATTCATTAATCTCTCGAGCTCAATATTTGGCTATTCCCTGAACATGTAGATACTACGGTGCATATGTGTTTATTTTTTAGTAGTACCACTAATTATTTGCTAATTTATTTCTCTTTGAAGGACTGTCAAGTAAATCGGGTGGGATTCCTCTCAATATTAACGAGAAAGATCGTAACACCAGCACAAGGTATCCCTATCTTTTGGCTTAATTGTCAGTATGGAGTTCTATTTATTTGGCAATTTATAATTTTGGGGACTAATTTTCTATCAGAATGTACATGTGTCATCGCTTGAAACCTTACTATTCCATCTTTTGTAGGGAAGTATACCGAACTTTTTCTTCATCAAACAAATCATTTTGCTGAAAAAAGATCATGTTTGACAAGTATTTGAGAGAAACCTTTTAGCTGAGCAGTAGTTGTTTATTAATCTTAACGACTGAGATGTTTCCCTTAAGTTATGTATATATATATACGTATTAGTTTAGACAATCTTTTCATGGCTTCTGCTACCAAGTGGTACTTCTTATGTAGCATATTTAGAGAGTTTTTTAAATTACTTGTTTTTCACTTCAACTTTAACAAGCATTTGTTACCTCTTCGGCAAACTCAATTTAGCTTAGACGACCAAGTATGTTACTTTTTCCTTTTTGTATTCCATTTTTGTTAAAAAACTACAAAAACATCTTCTATGGTCTGTAGATCATAATTTTTTTTTTTTATGTTTTGGGGAATTTTACAGCTATAAAACTTTCTAGTTTATCAAGGATTGTTGTGTTGATGTGTCTATTTTGTGGGACAAAGATAAGTTCCCTGTGGCTAAATGGTCTTCTAGGCATGCTTCCTTCTTTTTGTTATTTTGGGCAGACTCTTGTATAGCATTAATTTTTTTCTTCTTTTGAAGACTCTCCTTCTCTCTTGTATCTTCTTTCTCATTGATATTGTTGTTTTTTCTTATCCAAAATATAAAATTTGGCCTTGTAACGATCCTAAATTTCATTTTTTAGTATGTCCAGTAAAATTGTCCTCTTATTTTGATTTTTTTTATAGTAAATCGTAAGCTATTCCACATTAAAGTTGTTTCATACAGTTATGGAGTTATAGAAGCAAAGAAGGGGAATCCGCCCATAATGCCTGCAGTGATGACACCAGGGGGACCTTTGGACCTTTCAACTGTACTATTTAGGAACCGAATCATTTTTATTGGGCAACCTGTCAACTCACAGGTGGCACAACGTGTTATATCCCAACTTGTCACTCTAGCAACCATTGATGAGGATTCAGATATCTTGGTGTGTTGTTGTTTTCAGTCTTGTTAAGTTTTGTGGGTGCTGCAAATTCGAGAACTTGAAATTCAGATTTCTAATTAGGTTAAATTTTTCATCCCATCAGATATATTTGAACTGCCCTGGTGGAAGCACATATTCCATACTAGCAATTTATGACTGTATGTCTTGGGTAAAGTTATACTCTCTATTTTTAATGTGCCTCTTATTTATTTATTTTATTGGTGAAGGTGCCTGCATTTGTGTTTCATCTTTACTGAGTATCCAGTGATCTATTAGTCACTCACTCGAACTGCGAACTTTTCAAATTCCAACGCTGTATATTATTACACTACATATTTATATATGTGTGCTAGTCATCTTATGATTTGTCATGCTTTCAGATAAAACCTAAGGTAGGGACGGTATGTTTTGGTGTTGCTGCAAGTCAAGGTGCTCTCCTCCTTGCAGGGGGAGAAAAGGGAATGCGTTATGCCATGCCAAATGCCCGTATAATGATACACCAACCACAAAGTGGCTGCGGGGTAAATTAATTTTCTACTATTCCTCATTTTCCACAGCACCATGTTAATATTGTTTTAATAAGAACGACTATTCTGGAATGGATGCCATATATTTATGCCAACTACTTTTAGCTATTTGAAATATTCTCTTATGTAAACATAGACAAGTACGAATTTAATTTTTTAACATTAAAACATCCAATAGATTTTCTTGTCCTATATATGATTTGGCAGTCCTAGTAATGGGTAAATAATACTGTTTGAAATAGAATCACAAGTACAAGTTTCTTCTTGGTATTCGTTTGTTTCAAAAGAGTGACCATTACTGATGAAATGGAATGTCAACTTTCTGAGTGCAGGGTCATGTGGAAGATGTGAGGCGGCAAGTGAACGAAGCAGTTCAATCTCGTCATGTCAGTTTCCTTGTTCTCATTAAGGGAATAATTTCGGATATTGCTTATTCCAGTCCTTGTGCACCCAATCAAAACAATTTATTTCCAGCATACAAATTTCATTTGATGAGAACTTAATAACAATTAAAAAAACTGTAATCTGGCTCATAGTTGACCTTGGCTGGTCAAAAATTGACTAGATTGCCTACTTTCTGAATTTCTTGGGTTTTAGCCTCGTAGTTGCGCAATCATTTACATCCTAAGTGTTGTTTTTCTTGTATATATGTTGGACTTTGGTAATTTATATTATGTATCGCATGATGCAGAAAATTGACAAGATGTATTCTGCTTTCACTGGCCAATCTCTTGAAAAAGTGCAACAATACACTGAAAGGGATCGATTTTTGTCTGTGTCCGAGGTAATTTTCCTATCTAAACTTCAAATCTGGCTTCATAAAACAATCAATCTGGATACTAAAATTAAGATATAGTTTCTTAGAGCACTTCATGCAACTGATATTTATAATGTTCTTTGTAGGCAATGGAGTTTGGACTGATAGATGGTGTGCTGGAAACTGAATATTGATTTTACACTAAATCATGGAACTTCACTAACCTCTTATTCAATCTTTATGATAGTTGGAAAATGTCATCTTGAGGCAATTTGTCGCCTATAAATCTTGACACCCTCGATGTACTCTCATTTATTGGATTAAATTTCTTGGAAGTTGGTCAAGGGTCTGCGGCTATTCCAAACAAAATGATGACAGTCGGAAGTAATACTTACAGAGCTTTCTTCCTCTTTCCATAGCCGTTGGATCAATGAGTGAATTCCCCTAAACTCTGGTTTTTTCCATCTCCCGCTCTTTCTCAAGAATATTTACTGTTTATTCCCTTCATAACTGGAAATATTATCGAATTCACTCAACACACCCCCCCCCCCCCCCCCCCCCCCAGCAGGAAAACTCTAAGAAGTAGTAGCCGGTTGTTTTGAGTTAGGTTAAGGTGTCATCAATCTGATCGACAGATGGAAGGTATATTTGAATTTATCACTGCACAGGCAATGACCTTTCCTGAATGAAATGGTAGTTGTTGAAGACTCTACCCCGCATTGTACTGTTTAGTGGACTGCCACTCGTGTTTTGTCGACAAATGGAAGTTGCGGTTAACTCTATTCTCATTTATGTTCTTTCTAGAATAAGGGACTGTAATTCATCTTGTAATAATATATGAGAAAAAGTATCTGAAAGCGCCCTTTGGGTATATCTACTCTTTCTCTAAAATCAAACTTTCTTTCTCTAAAATCAAACTTGGTATCAGAGTCCTGACCTCCTCCATAAGCAATGGTGCCTTGCTTCTTACTTCCTCTTCTACCATTTCCTTCTCAATCTCAAAACCTGAATGTAAAGTTAACCACATATAATTAGTTAGCGTTTTTAAATTAGCTTTCAAACATCATTATTGCAAATGGATGGAGAACTTTCTTGAAAGCTCAATCTCTCTGCCCCTGTTATTAGATCCAATAAAATATCATTGTCTTGGAGTGATGACGTGTTGTTACGGCTCAATAAAATGCATTGTCTGGAGTGAAGAGGAGATAATTTGAAAGAATTGAAAAATCCTATGTTTGGATGTTTACATTTATCAAAGTAGATTTTGAAGCGCGTTCTAAACGAGAAAATTGTCGCTGAATCATGGTAAAATTGGACCAATTGTGTATGAAAAAAAAATTTAACTAGTAAGATGCATCTAAAACAACGTTTATATTCTCATCAATTGATGTTCATTTGAAGAATACTTAACACATTCAAAGAGTTAGTTTCATATTTAAAAATTATGAGATTCAAGTACGATGAAGAAGAGTTTTGCTTAATTCTATTGCAGTCATTCTCTACTTCATATAGTGCTTTTAGAGATACTATCTAATACAATAGAAAAAGTCTATCTTTGAAAAAGATTTAAGGTGTCTTGTTATCGAGGAAAAGACGAAGCAAATTGTTTTTAGATCTGAGTCTCTAGAAGAGGGAAACGTCGTTTGGGTGAAAACAAGAGAGTCAAACAACGAAAGCAATGATGATGTATAGGTGTGTAGAACATATCAAAGTCAATAAACCAAGATAGAACATGTTACTTCAGTTAGAAGAATGAGCACATTAAATTTGAGTGCAAAGAATTGGTAATGTTAAGAAAGCCATTGAGAAGGAAAAACAATCGATGATGTTTAGTGAAGTAGTTGTCGCAGTAGCAGAAGATTATAGTAGTTGAGATTAGTTGTATCAAAAGGAAATTCAAAGCCAAACAAGGATTGAATTCTGAATACAACTTGTTTGTTTTATATGAGTTGAAATTTGTTTTCAACATATGAAATCGTTTTAGAAGGTGTCGTGTTAATGGGTAATAGCACACTTTGCAAGGTAGCTAGTATTGGTACCATTAGAATTACAATGTTTGATGGAGTTGTGAGGACATAGTGTAATGTGCGACATGTTCTTAGGTTAAAGAAGAATCTGATCTCGTTGAGCACTCTAGATGCAAAAGGGTGCAAGTGCAATGTTGTAAGTAGAATTGTGAAGATTAGTAGATGTGCTTTCGTCATGTTAAAGAGACACTAGAATTTTGCAAATTTGTATGTGTTACAAGGTTCTATAATGGCAGGTAATAAGACTGATAAGTTTGTGAATTCATCTTCTAAAGAGATATTTAAGAAGGCTCGGAAGAAGTCAGATTCTCAAGTGAAATTCAAGTTGGAATTTGCATCAAAGTCAACAAGTTGGATTATTATAGATGTTCAGTTACTAGTTTCAGTTTCACGTCATACTAGTATTGTAAAGAAAAGAACCAAGTGAAAGGTTAAAGCTCTGAGGTGATATGGTGAAACTTGTTCAGTGGGTTATGCATTGAATGCGTTCAAGAATATAATTCCAACGGGAAGTATTCAACATATTTACATTGTGACAACTTTGATAACTTAATGATATTATGGAGGAAGAGATATGATTTTTTATCAGAATATCTCTCAAACTTGATCAGTATAAGTTGATGTGCTGGCCCAATAGGGACCTTTTGTGGAAGAAGATATTATTTTTTTTAATGACGTTTTATAGATTTGTTTATTGTACCAAAATTTCTTTGAAAATGAAGATTATCAAAATTTAGTATTTTGGATTCACTTTAAGTTGGGGTGAGTAGCTTGCATTGAATCTCTCATGTAGAATTCGCGTCAAGGTAAAAATTATTAGAGCTCAGTGTGACCCGAATTTTAGTTGGATTGGTTCAGACTCATATATCAATATTAAGGTCTTATGTTTTCTATATAAATTGATACTTGAGTCGCAAAAATCAATTGTACATTGATTTCATCATAGTGAATTTCTCATATACCCTTAATTTTTTCTCTGAAAGGATTTTTCACGTAAATGTTAGTATCATTGTTTTCTCGCATTTATTTATTTTTGTCCAATTATTAACGTTTGATTCTCAATAACAACCACATCACATCCACTTATATTATAGATTTATTCAAGGTAAAACATAACTAGATAATCAAGTACAAATTAAAGAGATTTATGAAGCATTTCAAAACTGCCAAGAATTTGACCCTAGAGAAGTATTTGGTGTATTTGACATTCTTAACAATCTCAAGCAAAAAGTACTCTTCATAAATATTGTAGCTTGCATGGATAGTAAAAATTGGACTATCATTTGCTATATTAAATTGATGCAAAATAGAGAGTTTCATTTTCGTTCTCTTAATTGGTCTTGAAGACAAAATTCAATTCGACTGTAAAAATTGGACATTATTTGCTACATCAAATAGGACCAAAATAGAGAGCTTTGTTTCTGCTAAAGACGGTCATTCTCTTGCTCAGGCTTGAAAACGAAATCTAATTTGATTAGGCTTTGAAGTTTAATCCAATGAATCAAGACTTTATTTTATGATTAATTTTAGTGTCACTCGACTAAGAGTGTCTTAGTTTGACTAAGAGTCTTGGTAAAGTTAAAATCGTAATTTTTATTTTTTTTAGTATGCTTAAAAATTCT
This sequence comes from Begonia peltatifolia, assembly GCA_022433055.1. Taxonomy (NCBI): domain Eukaryota; kingdom Viridiplantae; phylum Streptophyta; class Magnoliopsida; order Cucurbitales; family Begoniaceae; genus Begonia; species Begonia peltatifolia. Next base: position 17,434,190 of record CM039521.1, read on the forward strand.
AATTTTGGAGAGGCTATTTAAACTCACTTTAATACTTTATTTTCGAGACACTTTTGATTTTTTTTAATAATCAATTTATAATATTTTTTTAAAAAATTTATTCTTTACCAACTAAACCCACAATCAACATTTGGTGTTTTGATTTCTAACTCTCCGTGAGAATTGAGTTGTTAATTTTTTTTGCTTCTTTGTGAAGTGAGTTAGAATCTATTGTCAGTGTTTCTCATTGCATATATTATAAGTAATTGAAGGATTAAATAATTTAGTAAACATATTGTTTACTTACTCTTAATTCTAATTTGGTTCCGCACAAGCACGGTTTGAAGCATTTTTAAGCATGGAACATATAGTTAGAGTGACATTTTATAATTTCATTATATGGCTTATGAATAAATAAAAAAACAATATTTTGGAGTATAAATAGTAAAACTAGTTAATTATATAATTGCCCCAACTACGGGTGTTAAAGTAATTTACTATTGATTTAGGACTATCTGTAAAATAATTTATTTTCTGATCATAGTCGCGAGTCCACAGTTGAAAGGGGATCTCTTCAATTTTGGGGATCTACTTCTCCCGTTCTCTCGCACTCTGCCACTCACTAAGCCGTGATCGAGAATGTCGAAGCTCGTAATCTTCCTAACCTTCGTGCAGCTTCTTCCATTTCTCTGCAAATCTTTCTCTCCTGAAAGTCCTACGGATCGGAAAGTCCTCGTATTGCTCGACGACCTCGGGATCAAGTCTTCTCACTCTCTTTACTTTAAGTCTCTACAGTCTCGTGGTTTCCAGCTAGAATTCAAGCTTGCTGACGATCCGAAAATCGCTCTGCAGAGATATGGCCAGTATTTATATGATGCCTTGATCTTGTTTTCTCCTACAATTGAACGTAAGTCTTCATTTTTTCTTCAGTCAAAAGTAGAATTTCACTGTGTTATTGTATATATTTGTTGCGTGTCTTGTTTCCGACAAGAATCGAAGAAAAATAAATAAAACGAGGCAAAAAGTTTTGATTTTGCATATTATTTTTGTAGAGTTGCAATGGTGAACTATTCTTAATTCTTTGTACATTTTCAGTAGTTTTAAAACAATTACGACTACAACTCCAACCTGGAATATTCTTCTCCCTTTTTTTTATAACCTTCATAGTTTCCCGAAGATTGAGTTTTTCTAGTTTGGAATTATAGGCTTTGGAGGATCCATTGATCAGGCTGCTATTCTTGACTTTGTTGATTCTGGCCACGATCTAATTCTCGCTGCAGATGTTAAAGCATCTGATTTGATTCGAGAAATTGCCACGGAATGTGGGGTTGACTTTGATGAGGTGGGCAAAAGATAAGGAAATATCTATTTTCTAGATTGTTTCCCATGAAAACAGTTTTGATTTGATAAGTTAGCATGTATAAAGTTAATTGTAGCATATTTTTTCTTTCCAGCCCATAACGCATCCCATGGACCTTTTTAGGGGTAGATTACGTTGTGTATAATTTTATGTTCTAATTTAGAATTGTGTTGTTTTTGGCATGAAAGGACCCTGCGGCTGTGGTTATTGATCATACTAGCTATGCAGTTTCAAACTTTGAAGGGGATCACACATTAATTGCAAGTGATGATTTTATCAAGTCGGATGTAATTTTGGGAAAGGCCAAAGTTGAGGTAAGTACCTTAATTCTTAAATGATCTAACTAGGAGGTATTCATCAAGTGTTCATTTTCTATGACTTTCCACCCGCCTCATACAGTCATACTAGATTATAGCTTAGGAAAATCATGACAAGCTCATTGGTTTTCTTAAATCTCTTATAAATGTTACTTTGCAGCTTATACAAGATTTTCTCACCACACTTTCATTGTTTGGCCATGTTTGCTTCAATTAGCAAAACTTGATGCTTTGATGATGACATTTTTGCCCTTGAATTTCAAATAATGTTGCTTTCTTGTTATGAATGCAATAGTATATTTTGTTTTTTTATTATTATAATTACCATTTTGACTTGGTGACTATTTGCAGGCTCCAGTAATTTTTCAGGGGATCAGTCATACATTAAACCCCGCCAATAATTTGGTAAACATTTAGCCTTGTTGAAGTATTTACCTATGGTTTATATTAGCATAGTTATTTTAAATGTTAAATCGCTTATATTTTGTTTTAGGTGCTGAAAGCTCTGTCAAGTTCTCCTTCTGCATATTCTGCCAATCCCAAGTCTAAATTATCAAGTCCTCCATCACAAATAGGATCTTCCATTTCCTTGGTTTCTATCGTTCAGGTGTGTTAAAATTTAGTCACTGTTATCTTTGATGATCATTGCATATTCTTGAGAATCGGGTTGTGGGATAAGGAGGGTAAATGTCATCTTTTGGATTAATTATTCATTTTAATTTCAATATGGTATAATATAATTCAATATCCTTTCCATGTATTATCAGCTTCAGAGCTTTTAACAATCCAGCTAATTTCTGTAGTCTATACACTAACAGGAATGTTTTGTTAGTTTTTGATATTTTCTTTCCTAACTGGCTGGAGAAGACATTTTTAAGGTTTAAGCTGGATTTTTTGTGGTACAAATTGTTATCTTGTAAGTTAATATTTTTGTTTGGATGGACGGGATTCTTAATGGTTCTGGGTTTGATGTCAACTACTGAGAACAATTAGTCAAAGGATTTTGCATTAACATGCATTCCTTTCGTAATTTTTCTTGTCATTATTTTATAAATTCCATTTTACTTTAATGCACGTTTTACTTCTGTTGGCAGCAATTTTGTTTGCTGAAATTCTTACTGTAGAGGCGTATATATAAAGTATCAAACAAAAAAAAAACTTTTTTTATCAGTGTTGACAAAGAATAACAAAAGTCTATAATTGTCTTTTCCCTCTTTCAGGCGAGAAACAATGCTCGAATTTTAATATCTGGATCATTGAGTTTATTCAGTAACAGGTATGAAACTTTTTCCATGAAACGTGAAACTTTTCTTATGAAATTTGAAGCATATTATACGTTAAGCTAGGAAGCATGAAACTCTGATGGGGTTGAGAGCCAGCTTTCTTATTTCAATTTTAAATTGGACATGTTTCCTGCTCCGTTTGGACATGCTGCAGGGATGGATTGTAAATTCCATCCATACACCAGGACATGTTGATTCAATATTTTAAAAAGAATATATCCCATTTTAAAACAGAGTGTAAAAATAGAGAAACTCATAATCATCCTCTCCGTTTGGGATTGCTCACCCTTGAGTATGTCTTTTTCTCTCTTGCTTCAATTTATTGCTGTTTCCTTGTAGAAGCATATTAAACTAAAACATTGACTTATGTTCTTCAAGTGCTTCATTTTATTGATATTATTCAACGTCATCATTACGCGTCAAATGTGCTGATAGTGTTAGTTATTTTAATAAATAAATGTGTATTGGTATATGGGAGAATGAGTGTGCGTGCTATTGCCTTTTTATTAGACGTGCCCATCCATTTCCATGTCCTACTTTGTTAAAAATGCATGTTCATTTTCTTCTTATATTCCGTGTCCATGCTTTATAGAAGTTATTTTTCTTACGATGTTCTGCTATTGAGAAGCTTTTGTTTTGTTCCCAGATTTTTCAAATCCAGAGTGCAGAAGGCAGGCAGTCCAAATGAGTGAGTGAAATTTTCTGATTGTAAATGTTGCAGTCGGTCAATAATCAATTGAAACACATTATAATTGAATCAAAGTTTAGATATTATGTCATATTTCTTGCGATTGAGTGAAGATGCATTATTCACCGATGACTGGTTATCACATATATTATTTATACCAAACTAACTGTCTGTACAAGATTCAAATTGTTTTCATTTTTTCTTTGTGAAAAGTAATTTTTATCACCCGATGATTTCAAAAATAAGGAAATTTCTCCAAGGAAACAAAATAACCAGTGAGTAGCTATTTCTTTCAAATATGAAAGGAGAAAAAGGGATACATCCTAACATATCTAGACTTAGAAGAATCCTTCGTATGAAGACGTCAAGTTAATCCCATAATTCTATGCAATCACAAGATCTAAGCATGGAGTTATACTCAAGCCATCCAACTGATTTTACTTTTTAATTAAAAAAAATGTAAAAATCTCACTGGATGTATTAGGAAGTATATCATATTTGTGAAATTTTCCTGTTATTGGACCTGCACTTTCTTGAACAAAAAAAAACAGTGAATACTTGAATTTTAGATGCATCCATTTACTTGATGCTTGGACTTTAAAAGACAAAACTCAAGTCTATACCCCTAAACCCGTTTCTGGTTATGGTAGCATGGAATTATCTTATTTAAGTCTCTTTGATATTGGCACAAAATATTGGTAAGAATCTAATCAATGAAAGAGCTAGATTTGAGATGAACATTTTCTTATGGTCTTATACAAAAAAATGAATCTTTTCTTATCTCGAAATATTATGTAAGTAATTACTGATGAAAATGAATTCTTCTTCTAAAAGATATTTATAATCTGATTACAGGTATGTCAAGTCGGGCAATGAGCAGTTTGTGACTGAACTTAGCAAATGGATTTTCCATGAAAGAGGACATCTTAAAGTAAGGCCAGTTTCTATATTGTTCCGATGTATTCACAAAGAAAATAATACTTGGTAGTGGTTAAATTTTTCTATTTCATTTTGATCCAATTAAACTATTCCTTACTCCTTTCTGCTCCTAAGAATGACATGTTTTAACCATGTAGGCAGTAAATGTAAGACACAATAAACTTGGCGAAGTAAATGAACCAGCTATGTACAGAATCAATGACGATCTGGTAATCTTACTTTAGTGATGAATTAATGTTAAAAGGGAATCTAATTTTTATCAAATAATTTTGGCTCATGTTATGAATTGGGTTCAAGGAATATTCTGTTGAGATATATGAGTGGTCTGGCACAAGTTGGGAGCCATATGTTGCTGATGATGTTCAACTGCAGTTCTACATGATGAGTCCCTATGTCTTGAAAAATTTGTCTACCAACAAGAAGGTAATTGATGATTGAGTCTTATGCAGTAGTGACCATCCATCCCACTAGACCAATTTTTCAAATTTAACGCTTGTTTCAGGGTCAATATATTACGACATTCAAAGTTCCAGATGTTTATGGGGTTTTCCAATTCAAGGTCGAGTACCAAAAGCTAGGGTACACAAGCTTAACTCTATCAAAGCAGGTACATGAAATCATGTAGTGAAGTTTAGTTTATTTCTTTTTTCAGTTTATCCAAGGTTCTAAAAATCCTAGAAAGTGAAAGTTGTTTATTGCTTATAATTTGTTATAGAATCTGAAAAACTACCCATTTCTTTAGCAGTAAACTAATGATGCTAATAGTCTATAAGCGAGTTGGATCCCATGTTGGAACATTCTCTCTCTCTCTCTCTCTCTCTACATTACTTGTATCTTTTGATCTACAGATTCCAGTCCGACCCTTTAGGCACAATGAATACGAGAGATTCATTCCTGCCGCTTATCCTTACTATGGAGCGGCATTTTCCATGGTATGACAGTACTAATGTTTTCTTCTTGCAAATTGTTAGATAATTGGAGTTTGGAAGAGTTAACACTCTGATTTTAATGCAGATGGCTGGTTTTTTCCTCTTCACTTTTGTTCATCTATACAATAAGTAGCTTCAGAACCAGCTGATTGTGGAGCGGAGAAAATACAACTAGAATAGACATCCAATTTTCTAACTGGAAGTTTTGTTTGAGCTGTAGACTTTGGAGGATAGGTATTGGTATTTATTTATGAATCAAACATGTTTTTTTTATAATTTTATACTTTTAACGATTGAAATCAAAGTCAGGGCGAAATGATCAAACCAGCCAAATTGAGGAGTTTATCCTGGCTTGGGCCTGATTTGTTTCTCAAAATCAAATCCTGACTATAGCCGAACCTGTTGTTGACAATTAGCCTAGTTGGGCAGACACAAAACCCATCTAATCCGACTCTAAACCTCTCCAAAACTAGAAGATTTTCAACACGATATCTGAAGGACTGAAAACTTAAAAAAGTTATACGTCAACCTTGATTTGGTTGCTCACATCCTAAGGCTCGGGTTTATTTGGTTCAATGCCGTAAATACAACCATTTTGATTCAAAAACCGGAGTTGTCATTCCGGGATGGAACCATGTTGTGTTGAACTGAAGCTTAATTGCATCTACGAGCATCACACTTGCTTTCTTAAATTAATTTTCGGAGAGAACAATATTAAAATTACATTACAGTATGTCATATACGTTAGAACACTCCTGGAATGGCATTTCAATAATTAAATTTATCTACGAAACTACTAAACTACTCTAATAAAATGTCTTACCACTGGAGTTGCAATGAATTCTTCTCTAAGCCAATACACAGGAATAAATTATCTTCAAAAGAAACAATCTTAGATAGCCATACAATTTAAGTTTATGCCGCTTACTAATACAGAAGTGATCTCCCCGGTATAAAAGTCGCAAGAAAAATAACTCAAAATGACAATTATAACAGTTGACATCAATTGCTACCACAACACATAAATCTTCTTAAAATCAGGACGATCGGTCTATCATGTGTCAACTCTCGAAGAAATCTCGAGATACTAGACTTTTATGAAGCAAGGTTGAGCCTCTACAGGTTGGAAACCCCAACAAAATGAGAGAATTATTGACTACTGCCTCAAGATCTTATAAAAGAGTCTTCTTGACAGTGAGCATACAAGAGCATTATGAAATCCAAACATATAGATTTACCTAAACTAGGTTGTTATTGTATGCTTAGGATAACAATGAGTTGCACTTTGAATTACTTTTTGTTAGTTTAAGTTGAAGTTGTGGTAAGGGTGGAAATTTTGAAGTATTGTTTGATGAATTAATTTTAGTTGGATGAAAAAAGGGTTAATGATTTAGGTTGATATCAAGGTGGCGATGTAACTTAGAGACAACACCAAGCAATCTGTTTAGTATAACATGTGTACTTGTGCTACCACAGCAATGCTAGGAGATCAACATCACAATGCCTAAGCCTAGGGTTGGATACTAGTAGCATTCTGTTTTGTCAAGCTACAGGTAATCAGCTAGATGTTCTTAAAATACATGAGTCAAATGATAATATCACTACAACCAAAAAACTACAATTCTCTTTTATACTATCGCTCTATCAATCTCATTGATGTTACTTTTCAAAATAATAGCTTGATTCTATTACTAAAATTTCTATTGCGTCTCAAAAAAGATCTGAGATAGAATGGACAGTGACATGACCTAAAAATGGATCAGGCCACAGAACTTTCTTATTTAAGTATTTGAATTATTACAACGAAAGACTTAAATAAGAACAACATAAATCCAATTAATTCTTTGGTCTAACTCTAGTTATTTTGGTTGTTCTGTCGCTACAGCTCTTAATAATCAGAGGACTCAACTAGCCCAATCGAAAATAAAACATTGAAAAATTAAATTGCGATTGGAATTTAAATGTGTAAAATGTATATGTATAAATATGACGTGTTAGCAACATGCCTCGTCAAAGTTTTCATAACTGTCAATCCACCAAAATAAATTTTGAAAACAATGCAATGCAGTGTAAAATGGTACAGTATAGAAACTCCTACCTTCATAACAACAACAGTTTATCAATTAGTCGAAAGACGTCATTAAGTACAAACATCAAACGTCGCAACCTAAAATTAAGTTCGCGATTAAAATTTCAACCCAAACATTAGGGATAAGATGGGCTCTAACTCGATACTAAGAATCCAAACTAGGAACAAATAACAATTATTCTAACAAATAGTCGATGTAGTAATGACAAAACTCAAAGTTTCGATTATGCATGCTCGACCCTCCAAACTTCATAAAATTCTTTATAAATCATGAATTCATCTCATAATGATACTAATCAACCTAATTTGAAAGTTTCTAACTCATACACTTAATCATAAAGTTTAGGGTCTCACCTTGATTTATGTGCAAAACGATCAGGAAAGAATTTCAACAAAAAAAAACCATCATCGCATTCAGAACCGCGAAACGATCAAAGCTCATGTCAAAGTCAAAGTCAAAGTCAAAATCAACAATAATGGATCAAATAGACAACACTCAACGTGATACTTCACCAACCACGTCGTCATCCATAAAAGCCATGTCATCAAGTCAACATCATATCAGCACACCGACGACGGTGACCTTCCCTGTGATGGCAACGATGACTTTTCTGGTGAACAGTGAACATCGTCAAATGGGAACGAAATCAATTGGGTTTATAGATTTCAAGCTCCTTAATTCAATGGTGGTGTTGTTTTTCTAAGGTGACGCCTGGATTGGCCAAAAAATGCATTTAAAGCAACGGCCATGATTTTCCAACGAGGCTCTGGCGATTGCTTTCGACCACCATTTCAAATGATCTTTGTGTCCAAACAATTTGCCTTGACGAGAGCTTTCTAATGAGAGGTCAAACACTGAGATCGGAGGTCAAAATCAACGCCAGCGATCGTTTGAAGTTTTGGTCAAACTTTTATGGCAACTAATTTCAATGGCTCTGTTTTCCCAAATGGTTCAACCAAAATCAACCCAAAAAACCAACCAAAATGAAGCTTGCAACGCGAATTATCGATTCTTGGCAGAGGTGTCGAACACTTGCATCTAAGGTGACTCCGGCGAGCCTTGAAAGGGCTGACGAAGAGAGGAAAAGTAGCTTGAAAAAAAAAAAAGAGAAAAAAAGGAAGGAAGAAGAAGGCCATGCAAGAAAAAAGAAATAATAATAATAATAATATTATTATTATTATATTATTCTCCTTGCTATTTAATTTAGAGTTTTTTTTTTAATTTTAAACCCTAAATATGGGTTTTTTTAAAAAACTTCTCAACGTTAGATAGAATCAAATATCAAAATATCATAAATAGGAAATTTAAACTCTATGTACCGGCCTTTGATAAGCCTGTCATGCTACAAATTAATTTTTAAAAAAAATACCAAACGATATTCAATTTATTTGAAGTTTTTATCACATACTCATAACATAATAAAAAAATAATATAACAAATTTTAAAATTTTTTAACACCTGTACCATTTATTATAATTTTTGTTAACTATTTTATAAAATAATTATAATAAATCATACATGTGTTAGAAAATCATAAATATTTTCAAATTATCTTTCCATGATGTGTGAATATGTGATAAAAATTTCAAATAAATTGAATCTCGTTTGATATTGTTTTTAAAATTAATTTATAAAGGACCTCGTTCTTTCTTCAATTTATAAATTAATTTTTAAAAAAAAATAACAAACGATATTTAATTTATTTGAAATTTTTAACACATGTTTACTATATCATGAGTAGATAATCTGAAAATTGTTATGTTTTTCTAAAATTATATGATTTATTATAATTGTTTTATAAATTAATTAACTAAAATTATAATAAATCGTACAAATGTTAGAAAATCACAAAAATTTTCTAATTATCTTCTCATAACGTGGTAAAAATGCGATAAAAATTTTAAATAAATTGAATATTATTTGATATTTTTTAAAACTAATTTGTCATTTAGCGTTAGAAGTTAGCCGGTCCAATTAGTTCATGAGTTTTAAATTACTTATTTATGATACTTTGATATTTGGTTCAATGAATATTAACTTTTAAAGATTTTTTTAAAAAAAAAAAACTCTTAAATTTATTCATTTAATTATTTAATATATATATATATATATATATAACACAAAAGAGAGGAAAAACTCAACGCTAACCGGTTTTACTCAAAACAACGAACACAAACACGCAAAACACAAATTCACAGCATGTGTAAAATCCAAAACATGTACAAAAAATAAGGAGAATTCCAAAAATTTGATCGGAGATCTTCAACTCGATCAAAAAAGATCCGAACGAGCAACGCATGGAACAAAAAAATGAAAATAGTAATAATAGTAATAATATTATTACCATCACTATTTTAGTTTTTTCATTTTATTACTTACTATATATATAATACAAAATGAAGGAAAACTCAATGCTACTCGAAACAACGAACACAAGTACGAAGAACATAAATTCACAGCCCAAGTGCTAACACAAAACATGTACAAAAAAAAGGAGAATTCCAAAAATTTAGTCAGACATGTAACGGCTCAGTCTTGACCTGCACTCTAATTAACATTGGGCTGAGTCACCTGCGAGACTAAACATGTCACTCGTGACCTTTTCTTGTTGGAATGCTAGCAATTTCATGTACTCGCCAACTCGAATCCATGATCTCTAGCTTATTATCCAAAGGTTCTCTTGACTCACATTTATTTGGATTTTATAAAAATTCTTCTCTCAAGTTGTGAAAAGAATTACAATAGAGATACTAAACAAGTTCGTTGAGTTGGGCCTAGGAAGACCTGTCTCACCAAACTTATCGAGTTGAGCATGGAGAGCCTACCGAGCTAACAATGAAAATTTTTTAACCCAAGTTGACTCGCGTGCCATGAGCATAACGAGCCGAATTTAAATAGCTGAACATACACAAATAAAATTATTATATATAAATAAATTATATATTTTTTTAAATTTTTAGTTCTTAAAACTATAATAAATTTTTATTATTGTAATGTTAAAATATGATTGTCGTATGAAATAAAATTATTTAATTAATATAAAAATGACATGTAATTATAAAAAATTATTTAAGAAAAATATATAAGATTTATTATAAATTTGACAATTGCATTACTATAAATTGAATGCATTTCAAATTAGGTTAGCACAAATCTAACTGTCAATCATTTACAAAATGTCAAAAAAAATTACAAATTAAAAAAATGCTTCAAAATTTTAATTACAATTCATCCAAATTTAAATAAAAAAAATAGTGTTCAACGTTCAAAATTTTAAAATATTCTATTATTTTATCCTTATGTTGTTGATTTCTCGTAATAACATTGTTCCAATTATTCATGCAAATGAGTGCCTACATGAGGTCAGGTGCAAGTTTTTCTCGGCGTTCATCGTACACATGTCTACTTTCATTAAAAACAAACTTCGATGATACGGTAAAGATAAAAAGTCATAGTATATCATGTACAAGTATAGAAAGAATAAAATATGTAATGAAAAATTTTTCCAACAATCTAAAATATCAAAGTTGTCACTACAGAAAATTTATATTGAGTATCAAAATAAATACTTAGTTCATTTCGCATAGAAGTAGAATAAACATATGTAAAATACCAAATTGTAGACCTACAATAGTTTTACCACCACTATTAGAACTAGCATGTGAAGAAGAACCCGAATAACTAACATTAGAATATTAAGATTTATAAGAATAACATAAATTAACAATTTCATTTATTATTCGATCACTAAAAAGAAAGAAGTATTATGTAAATTAGTAGAAATTCTATTAATCATGAGACACACTTTTCTTAATTTATATTTAGGATCCATTATGTATACATAACAAAAAATAGAAAGAATGTTAAGCCAATATTTTTAAAATTTTTTTTTCTATTTTATTAAGTATATCTTTAAATTCATCTATTTGTCGGTATTGTATAAAATTACACGTTAAGTTTACAAAAATTGGGAAGACATGATGAGAAGTGAGATAATTAATTACTGAACATTCATTTGTAGTATCATAAGATAGTTTTAAAAAATCAAGAAATGTATTAGATACATCACAACTAGATTTATCATGATTAATACTTTGTGTTTTCTCATTAATAAAAGTACAAATAACTTGTCAATATGGCCTGATATTTTTCAATATTAAATAAGTCGAATTCCACATATTATATACATCGGTTTTTAATTTTCTTTTTTTAAGTTGAGTATCTTTACAAAAATCTTTATATTTTTGTTGTCTTGAATTCAATCCAGTGATATAAGAAATTGTCATTTTAATTAATTAAATATGAGGCAAAATATATATCATAACATTTTCAACAACTAAATTCAAAATATTACATACATATCTCATATGGAAAATAAAATCATTAGTAATATCTAATTGAAAATAATTTTTAAAATGAGAAATAGAAACATCGTTAGCATTAGCATTATCAAGAGTTATGCTAAAAATTCTATATCTAATAGAAAATTATTGCAATATTGTTACAATATATTTATAAATAGTAATACCAAAGTGATGATATTCATAATTACAAAATCTTAAAATTCTTTTATTTAATTGTCAAGAGTTATCAATAAAATGAGAAATTACAACAACATAACCTATAGCATTACGTGCACTCCATAAATTGGAGTTATTACAAATAGACATTGAAAAGTCGCTTGAAAAAAATGAAATTAGTTCATTTTTAATTCTATTTCTAAGAAGTCATTTAAAATCAGGAGTAACACATTTTTTCATAAAATTTTTAAATTTATCATTATCGGTGAACGCTAAAAACAACTGATATTGTGATACAAGTTTTGTTATATTGTTTCTTATTTTATTTTGTGTGTATAAAAAAATATCACTACCACTATGATATAAAAACAAAGAAGTGGGGGAGGGTCATAAAAGGAATAGAGAATATAGGTTTTGAAAGTGAAGGGTTATTATGGCTATCCAATAGTCAAGAGGTGTGACTCTTGAAATGACTAATGTCATGACGGTTTGTAACTTTTGGGAAGTGAACTTGGCTAGTAAGCTCATGGGTTGGGCAATCAAAAGGTTATAAGGAAAAATATGGAAGACCCACAAGAATGGATAGATAGGTTTGGTGGAAGGTCAAAGTGAAAGGGTATGACATGAATGAATGAGTGTGATGTGGTAAGGTGTGACATGAATGGGTGTGATGTAAAAAGGTGTGACATGAAGGGGTGTAAAATGGAATGGATGACTTCCAATTGAATCATTGATGCTATGACTTGTAGCAAATACTTAAGTGTTCTTCTTCAAAGAGATATTTGTTAGCATCTATTTTTTGACTATGTTTTTACTCGAACAAGTTTGCGCAATTGGAAGTTTCTCGGCACTAATGTGAAACAATATCTAACAACTAAACAAATAGATGTTGCCAAATATTTTTCAGAAGATCAACGACTAGTTTTCGCTCAACATCAGGACGCTCTCTTCTTAATATTGTAGCACCTGTTGTGGAAACAGAAGAGTCACCACGCTTTCTTCTTCATGTGAAGGTCAACTTGCGGGCCAACCCATTTGTATAAATTGAGTCGAGACCGGGCCTCTTAAAAAACACTTGAAGCCTGAACTGTGGGCGACCGTTGGCCTTAACTACTTGATCAATTTTCCACTCAATTCTGTCGAGAAGTTTTAGCTAGAGCTTTAAAAACAATAGTCCTTGCTCTATTTGATTTATTAATACATGTGATAACTTTTAAAATCTGCAAAACAAAAGTTATACAAGAAAACACCACAAGGAGGTGTTCTCGGCTAAATCCGAGAGCACCTCTAATTCAACAATCCAAAAGGGTACTAAATAAGTCCAATTGAAACGAAATTTGAAGGAGATCTTACTTGATGGATGATGAAAATATCCTATAAATTTGACGTTAAAAACAAATCACACAAAGAAGTTATGACAAAAGACTTGTAACCGGCTCAATAGGCAACCTATAACACTCTCGGGAAAATGTAACCTTCAAAGAAGATTACAACGGCACAAGGCTGGTTGCTCAGCTTTTCTCTCCTATCTAAGGTCTTAGATAGGAAGAAGGGAATATGACAATTAAGAGTCACCAAGTAACCGTGAACTTGGCAATAATTGGAGGCGCAATCTCCAGTCGAATTGATGAACAATCCGAGAACTAACCTTAGCTGATGAAGATGATGATCCGAGACTAGAAGAAAAAAGTATACTTGTTCTCATTAATCAAAAGCAATCTACCAAATACAAATACCAATTGCCATGATTAAAATGCAAACCTAAGGTGATTAAGGTAATTTCACACAAAGAGTTGATCTCAGCCATGAATACTTTGGAGCTTCAATCTTCAATCGATGGTGGAGATCACTTCTTTATCAACAAAACATATTTTCTTTCCATAAAATTATGTTTCAGCTGATGACTCTTTCATATGACATTTGAATGGAATTTGAATTTGAAAAAAATGGTGCCCTTCTTCATATGTGAACTGGGCTTAATGTCCTTGTATGCGCGGTTTGCTTCATTTGGGCCGAACTTCTTCATTGATCTTTGGTTTTCAAGTCTTTGTGTGTCATACTTTGACCACCACCAACCTAATATTCATCTAACCTAACCATTCAATGTAATGCATGCATACAACTATAAATTAAATAATAATGAAGGCCAATGTTTGTCGAATTCAAAAATAAAGCCATATAGAATTAATCCCGGGAAGATAAATTTTCGTTTGACTTGAAATTGACTTCATTTGAAATTAAGTTGACCCTTGTTTAGTGTCCCAAACCAGCAAGTGTGTCGGCTTGTCGATATCTTGAGAGCTTGGCTTCTCGTCCAAATAGTCCACTAGAGTTTCACCTACAAAAATAGAATAATAGTCAATAAAAATATTGGCTAAGTTTTGAACTTGACCTTGAAAACGTGTCACAGGCCTCCTAGGTGTATCAACATGATTTACGTTTGGCTTACTTTTATCTACGTAGGGTTTTTTGTCTATTAGTTGATGGTCTAGTTATAGTGAGATAGCAAATGAAATTTTTTTAAAAACTACAAAGAGAAACCGAATATTGAGGATTAATTACTATTTGAATTATGGTAGTTAATTCATGTTCTTTAATAAAAATAATTGAAAGTTCAACTTCAATAATACAATCTACTAATTCCGAACTAACAACATTTTTATTAGATTTAAAAGTAAATAAACTACTTTCTTTATCTTTTCTTGGTTGTGCTAATTGTGTAATATCGATAAAAAAAAAATAATTAGTCTGTCAAAAGATATTTGGTTTTCATTCTATCAAACAATGAATAACATATATAAATTTAATATTTTTTTTCTTCGTTTTCAACTTTAACTTATATTCTTTCAAATACTTCTCAAACGTCGGATTTTGAATTTGTACTAAAAATGCATAAGATTCCATAATGTTATCTTCTTCCGTTATATCACTCAAATTTATGATATAATCTATTATAATAAATAATATATCAAAATAATACAATCAAACATGAAAATTCAAATCAAACAAACAATAAAAACAATTCAAGACCATTAAAAATTCACACTCAAGACTTTGAGAGAGTTGAATTGAGGGCAGTGGCAAATGGCCTTTTTTTGCACATTATTTTAGATGGGCGCAACAGCACCCATTGTATAACATCGCAGTGCCCATGTAAAATATTGTCGCCGCCACAAGTGCAAATGGCCTCATGAAATAGTGTGCAGCGGCTCATTAAATAATAATTACAAATGATTTTTCAAAAAAATTTAACGACTAGTTTTCGCCTTCAAAATGCCATTACGCTCATCACATTAAAATAAGAGTCGAGTGCTCTTTTTATAACAAGATGTGGTGCTTGAATATTTTATTCAAGTGTGACTCGTTTGTGGTTGTGATCGTTAAAGCTCTTTATCGTATTCGAAAAGAATGATATCCTTATTCAAATATAATGTATAGGACTGATATAATATGAACCACCTTTGGATAATAACATTTTGTAAATGCTAAAAATTGTTGACATTAATTTTTTGACAATTAATGAAGATCGGGCTATATTTTGTAATCACCAAAATCAATCTATGCTAAGAATATTAATTTTTGGAGATTATGGTATCATGGTATTATCGAAAATTATCTGTGGAAGGTCAATTCGAAGATTGCGTGCTATTAGTTGGTTTGTGACCAGATAAGAGATCATAACAATTTTGGGATTCGTTCCTGATTCTTTGCTAGCATTGTCCGATTAAGTCGCATCCAGTGTCATTGTTTCGGATTTCGTAGGACACAGTTTTCTCTTTCTCTGCAATCTATTTAAAAATCATATTGGATATCAAAAGAAAAGGGAGAGGTGCATGATTGTGTGGAATTTATTTTTCCCTCATACTTAGGTGATGTTATGGAGTAAATTATTCATTTGATATATGAGAGACTATATACACACTCTGCTTAGTTGGATTTCATTAGTTTCTAAGTGTGTTGGCTGATTGCATCTGAAAATAACGTAGAGTGTTATTGACGGTGTCAATGGTTCATTCTGTGTGATTTTCATTAAAATTCAGTTTCGGGAGGATACTGTTTGGAACTCAGGAAGAGTTGTAATCATAGGTAAGGAGATCTTGTCATACACGGATTCTGAGAGGAGTCATTATCGACAAGGAGATTTTTGTCACGTTTAAATTTTAGGAAGGTCGATCACAAGACGATGAGAACTCATAAAAACAAATTTACTAGGGAAGTTAAGAAGAGACGGCGACAAAGAAAAGAAAGAGTTTTGCTTTGTGTTAAACCAAATGTCTTATAACTTTGTAAATCTTGTAAATTACTTTTTATAACTGGGCGTGGCTCTGTAGGTGCCGGCAATTGTCGAACTTCGTTACCAACTTCTTATCTTTTTAATTTTTGCAGTTTAATATTATTTTGTATCATTTTTATTATCGATATCTCACCTAGTATTTTGACCCAGTAACACACTCGTATTTACCTTTGATCTTTCACATTTTTTTTTACAAAATCTTTTATTAGATTGGAAATTTTGAAATAATTGAAACTGGGCGAGTTTAAAGACTATTAGAAATCAAAGCTACATCAGAATCACAGTAATCATCATTATGCTTCCAACCTTATCCTTAATTCTCGTACTTGTTGAATTTGTCGTTAACGATGGATTCTGGTTTCTTTGCAATAGTTTGCAATTTGTCAAGATCGAAAAAGCGGGAAGAGAAATCAATATCTGCAGAGAGAGCCCCATAGGTCCTGAGCCACTTGGGGTGGAGAGATATTTACGGCGGTTTTATCAAAATACTCGAAACCGGGATTTGGGCTGCTACACTCTACTTCAATGGGAATTCGTAACTGACCCATCTCCTTTCCTAGTCCAAAACCCTAGCCTAGAGCGGTGGGGTCGGGGGAGAAATTATGGAGGAAGAAGGTATAGGTCTGGTTTTAGCCAGAGCTATGGAGCTGAGGTTGAAGATCAGTAACTGTGTTCACAGAGCGACTGCGACACCGATAGATTTGCAGGCCAGTGATTCATTGGCGAGAAAGCAAGATGGGGTCGGCGGCGACGGAGGCTCTGGAAGGCGAAGCTCTTTGGCTGAAGTTGGAGAAGCCGAGGAAGATGACTAAGCGGAGAGGCTTTTGAATATTTGTGATGCCCTTGAGTCTCTCGAGACTCAGCTCGCTTCCTTGCAGGTTTGTATGGAATCCGTTTCTTTATGGATAAGGAACTGTTGCTTGTATTTTTCATTTTCTGGGAATTTCCCATAAAGATTTATAGGCCCGATTTGCTTTTCTTTCTCAAAAGAAGAGTGATTTATTACGTATTATGCACCAATCACACTGAACTACATGGGAATTTCAGTCTTGAGTAGATTAAAATCCCGAGCATTTCTTGCAAAAGATGCTGGATTTTTAAGTTCTTAATGCGAAGTTGTCAAATAATTTGTGATTCGATTTCTAATCAAATGCGAATAGAACAGCTGCAAATACTGATCACAGAGGGTGTTTCTCAACGACTGAGATGATGTACTGTCTGATTATATTTGTGGTTTCAATATTCCTTCATTTGGCATATTTTCTTTCTCACTCTATCTACAATATGATCTGGTAATCAACTGTACCCTTTCTCTTAGGATCAAGGTCAGACATTGCCTCTTAGATGGACCTCTTTGCATTTATTCCCTGCTTTAGGTTATCATTACTTCTAACTTTCTACAAAATGGCCGATGAGAAGTTGTTTTCAATCCTATCAAGTTTGTCTCTCCCCCACTTGTTCTCTAGTGCGTGACAAGCTTGTTGATGGAATGGGGAGGTTGTGATGCGTAGAAAAGAAGGTTGAACAAGCTGGTGCCTCATTGTAATTCCTTTTGGTGAATTTATGATAAACGCAATAGGGTGAGTTTCGATGAAGATTTTGATAGAGCTCTAACAAAGCTTAATAGGGAAGACAAAAAATTAAGGTAAAGAGGTGTCATTTAGTTGTTTTTTAGGATTCTTAGATATTTTTGTAATTACATCTTTTAGTATTCTCTAAGTATTTTTTATTTAAAGAAAATGATGTGGCATTAGGGAAAAAAATAGTCTAAAGAGAGAGCTAGCAAACCTCCCGGATGTCTCGCTATTTTAGGAGAGTTAATAGCCCTCTCGAACGTTTGATTATTTTGTAATTTTCATCTCGTTTTATTTATTATTATATGAGATTCTTATCAGATTTGTTTGATGTAAAAAAATCTTAATCTGTTCTGGTGAGAATGGGATTACTCTTTTTTGGTGGGGGAGACTCGGAGTTGTCAGGCATAGGTGCTTTTTGAAGATGACAGTGTCTTTTCTAGCTCACATCTATGTGTATTTTGTTCTTTATAGTCTTGATTACAGACCAGAAAACAAAGAATTCCGGAGAAAAAAGAGACAGTAACCTGTAGAAATAGTTGAGGTAGAGGGGACGGTGGCGAACAAACAAAACTTCGATAATACTTACCCAATTGAACTAACTATACCTTTTTCATCAGCTAATGCTTTTGCAGTTCTATGAAAGTTAAAGTTTTACTACCAAACTGCATGTCAATCTCCTTTAATCTGCAGGTTCTTGTCGCTTAATACATGAGCACAAACATTATTGCCATACATTTAGGGGTTTATAGCGTTCCATCTTTGGATTTTGAAATGGTTGTACTTTATAAGTTTATATGTGCTAATTCTCAGGGATTGCAACAACAACAGCAATATGAGAGAGAAGCAGCCCTTTCAGAGATCGAGCACAGCCGAAAAATGTTGCTAAATAAGCTCAAACAGTACAAAGGGGAGGATTTCGAAGTCATGCACGAGGCTTCTGCTTTTGCGGCAGAGACAGTGGAGCATAGCCATGATCTTATGCTTCCTCCATATCCAACTCGCCCTCCACTTTCTATTCAGCTCAAGAACGGTCATTTGCTGCACATCCTTTCTAGCCGTAAATCTCTACGAAATGGGTTAATCTCGAACTACCCTTGGAGTGAAGCGAAGAATGAACCAATTGAGTCATGTACAAATCATAAACAAACTGAGTCCAAAAAAGCAAGGGGCAGAATCATATCGATTGTAAGTGCTGCGGCCAAGACAGTGGTTACCATAGCCGGAGTGGTATCGATATTAAGGTTGCCTGGTTTTGGACAAAAGTTTGCGAAGTGAGCTATATCTTTGAAAGGTTCTGCATGTGTTTAAACAGCCTAAGAACGAAGAAATCAGAGGAAATTCTCGATGCCCGGCAGGCAAAGTTCTCGTAGTCGAAGAAGGGGAAGCTCTATGCGTAGTGAAAGAGAGAATTGAAATTCCATTTCTATGGATTTGGCTGATTATTCCATTTTTCCAGTTTTTCTCTGTATTGGAATCTTTCCTGAACGTTCAATCTCGGTTATTTCATGCTGTTTGATTGATTCCCAAGAAAAGCTCTAGAAAATGGAAGCCAACTGAGGTATACAAATTGGAATTTGTCATTTCTTCAATTAAAGTACACATAATTTTCAAAGAAACTGCCATGAAAGAAGTCGAATGTCTATCCATTTTCACTCCAACAGCCAAAACCAGGTTCGCTTCCTCAAAAACAGCCCATGGTTTTTGGAAATCGTGCCGCTTTTTTGCTTGCTTTGATGAAAGAACAATAATAAACAATGAAAAGTGGCGAAGTGGAAGGAATGGCTACTCATTCTTACGAAGAGGTAAATCTGTACTTGTATATATAGTGCTCAACACTCTGGTCCAGACACAGCCATAAAGTTCCATCGTCTTCTACGAATCAAATTTGAAAAAAATATGAGTTCCAGTGAAGGAATATGCTTCACAGAAGAGCAGGAAGCTCTGGTGGTAAAGTCATGGAATGTGATGAAGAAGAACGCTGCTGAGTTGGGTCTTAAATTGTTCATCAAGTAAGTCCATCTTTCTCATCGTCTTTCGTCGAGAATTGTACAATCTCTAAAACCCCTTTCCTAAAAACAAATAGGATATTTGAAATCGCGCCGTCAGCCAAGAAGATGTTCTCATTCTTGAAGGACACGAACGTTCCTCTGGAGCAGAACAGAAAACTCAAGACACACGCCTTATCTGTTTTCACCATGGTAACCGATCCACCCTCTCTCCCGATCTGTGATAAACGATCAGAAAACTAAAAAACGAAAGAGTTTAATAATATTTTTTTGGAGCACAGACGTGTGAATCAGCAGTTCAACTGAGGAAATCTGGAAAGGCGACGGTGCGGGAGTCGAGCTTGAAGAAGCTGGGAGCAGTCCACTCCAGTTACGGGGTGGCTGACGAACATTTCGAGGTACGTCGGATGTGTTGATTCGTGATTTGGAAGAAGAGAGATTCATGTAAATTATTTTGCAGGTGACGAGATTTGCACTGCTTGAAATTATAAAGGAAGCAGTTCCAGAAATGTGGTCGGCGGAGATGAAGAGTGCGTGGGGAGAGGCGTACGATCAGCTGGTTTCTGCCATTAAATCAGAGATGAAGTAATTGAAATTACAGTTTCGTTGGAATCACTTTGTTTCAAATAAGAGCCTGGGAAATGATTGTGTTATATTTGCCAAAACTATAATATTGAAATGTATATTTATCAAAATTCGGTGCCGGAAGAGTTTACCTCTACTCTCTTTGCTCTGTTTTAACTTCGAGACTAGTCAAACAATAATTATTATAATTGAAATATAAAATTATTTATTTATAATAAAATGAACGACGCACATACGACACGTCAAACTGTAGTGTTAAAAAATGTTTTTATATTTCATGTAAGTGATTCTCTCATATGATCTTTAAACTTTTTTAGGGAATATATCCACCATAATCAGGCCCGTGCAATAAGAGACCCAATGACCCCAGCAATGATGGCTGTCGGATCACCAAGAACAGCGGAGACCACAAACTGCACACCCAGGCCAGCCATTTCACTGCACTTTTTAGCCTTGCCATTGCACTTCGTCGGCTGATTTTGAATCTTGTACTTCAGGCTAGGAATTTTGGTCTCCGAACTTCTGAATTTTCCCTGTTTATGATAAATCTCGTGCCAGCTCTCGACAAGCATTTCCCTCACGCAGGCAACATGCAGATTGTACTTCTTGCATCTTGATCTGTAGCTCCAGCTTCTCCCTTTTCGCCCGCACTTATTGCAGCGTGAGCTCACTTTCCGGTTCAGAAAGAGCTTCACTTCCCCATCGTCGAGCATCATGGGGAGCTTGGCGCAGCAGGGGTGGAGGTCGAAGCCGCAGGATTCGCAGTGGTAGACGAAGCCGGAGACGTCTTTCTCGCAGGCGTTGCAGTAGCGAGGGGTGTCTCCAGGTGGGCGGGACAGGAACTGGAAGGAGCACTTGGTGTAGAAAGGGTGGGCGATGGTGGGCGAGGGGACGGCGCAATGAGAGTGTAGATCAAAGTCGCACGCGGTGCATTTGTAGCGCGACCCTATGCCCACTTCCTTGCAGCCGTCGCACTTGAATGGCGACTCTGTGTGCTCGAATTTCAAACCGTGTTGAGGGTGGCTCCAATGGCAGATTTCACTGTACCTCATCGTTGGGTTTCTTTCTTTTTTATTTATTTTTATTACTTTCTCTGAAACGTGGTCTTGGGTTAGGTTGAACAGAGAAAAAGGGTTGTTTTGTAGAGGAAAAGGACTTGAGTTTGAAGGCGAAGAAGTCAGGTTTTAAATGGACTGTGACTGGCTTGTTGTGAATTAAGCAGAAAAGGGTGGGAATTATATGCTTTGGATGGTGGTAATAGTGGTGAAGTGTTTGCATGGGAATCCCCACGCCCAGTAAGCATCAGCCCAGACACAAGGCATATTAGCTAATCTCCCACAGCAGAGCATCGTTTCTAAGAATTTATTAGGCTAGAATTCAAAGATTAGGAAGAATCTTTTTCATAATCATGCGAGATTTTCAATCCATTGGGTGAACTTACCTGCTTGGACTATATATTATAATGTTATTATTACGTGACACTCTTACAAAAATGGTTAATTATATATTGAATTATTAGATTTAAAAGTATAATATGGGTCGACTCTTTGGGACCCAAACTATATGTAGAGACGGAATTGTGGTTGCTTCAATGTATGACAGATAGAAAGGTCATTAAGCATTTTAGAATATGAATGGTCATGATCCTCAATTCATAGTCTCCTTAATCTATTCTAGCAATCCTTCAACTTAAATTTGGAGTTAAGGACTTACAGAAGATGAAGACTTCTGTATCCAACTCAAGTGGTCGCTCACATCAGATATAGATTCGGGTACACTCTCTTAATCTATGATATCTTAGATCTTGCCATGTTTCCTAAGTTCATGGTGTAGTAACTTAGGATTAATCAGTTCTAATAAATGGTATCAGAATATTTGTACTATGATTTTGGTAGACTACACGTTTCGTCGGGTTTCTATAAAGTTCGTTTAGATTAAAAACATGTAAATATCTTATTCTTTGTAAATTTCAAATTATAGATGGTTTTCATGCAAGTTTCTGATTTATGATTCAAATTTTGCTGCATATGCATGCAAGTATTTTGGTAATAGAATTCAA
This sequence comes from Begonia peltatifolia, assembly GCA_022433055.1. Classification (NCBI taxonomy): domain Eukaryota; kingdom Viridiplantae; phylum Streptophyta; class Magnoliopsida; order Cucurbitales; family Begoniaceae; genus Begonia; species Begonia peltatifolia. The sequence goes on from CM039521.1 coordinate 17,456,816, forward strand.
TAATTCAGTGATGCACGTCAAGGATTTGGTGTTTAAATTGAGGTTTACGGTCAAGAACAAACAATTCTCATATTGATTTATGAGTTCTTGGTAAAGTGGAGCGGAAGATAAGGAAGATGAATTGCTACGTTAGTTTTTCTAGTGTGATTATTCGTCCGAGAGGAGCTACGCCGCTTTGCGTGCTACTGCACTCTAACTTTGCAAGGCGTTCATTCAGTAGAGCTTTGATGCATTGGTTTGGGCGCACTAGGCTTAGGTTCTGTTTGGAGGGCTGGCTTGGGCACACCAGCGTTGAGAACCTTAAATGGGAGTGCAATGGCATCCATTTTGGTTGCACCAGCAATGAGAACATGTAATGGGAACGTGACTGCATCCATTTCAGGTGCTGTTTGTCATGACCAACAGATAAGCCTAACAGAACGCCGGGTCAGGCAACTCGATACTCGGAGAGGACGAAATCACCTAGCCAAAAGTTTGGTTCGCAGCGGAAGACTTGAATATTAATTAAAAGCTGAGATCTACTTAGTGATTACAGATATAATAGTACGATAATATAAAAGTGGTTCAAATTGTCTTAACATGCAAATCCAAACAGTTAATCTTATACAAACTCAAATGTAAAATAATAAGTTCACCAAGATAACAGACACAAAGTTACCCGGGCTGTTAGTGAACCATAATCATTTACGAAGCAACCCTTATAAACAATAAATAATATCATGATCAAGTTTAAGGCTTCGAAACCCAATAAACACGTCATTATCGTCTTATTACTCATTTCGTAATGTACATACAATAATAGCTTCACGCAACAGAATGTGTATTAAGATATCTTCTTGATACTTTGATAAAGAAATCGTCCAAAGTATCACGAGAATCAATTTTTTTATTACAATAATAATAAAATCATTCATCGATGATAAACGTGTAAGTCATTAATACATACACGTAAAAATACTAACTTGCTAGTGACCAGGTCCCGTCAAGTTTTCTATGGGTAATGACTCACCAAAATAGATTTTATAAAACTATGATGCAAATGCAGAGTAAATAATATAAAATCTCTACCTTTATGTTAAGCGTTTCTATTTTCAATTGGAGGTGCGACTTCAGCAACCTGCTCGAAATCCTCAAAATCGTGTGAGCCTAAAACAAAATCAAGATTACAATTATCCCAATTAATTCTAAGGGAATACACTAGGATGAGTTCTAAACTGAACTAGGAACTCAATCTATAACATATAAACGATCGTGAATTTTGCTGAGGCGATAAAATTTTCCAAAAGTTAACACTATGGGATCGACACTTTAAGCCATGAGTCGACACTTCCTATCTCTCTAGTTAATCCAAGATCAACACCTCATACTTCTCTGGTTTTTGTTCAAAATGCACTAACTGTCGACACTTTCTTCTAGAGTGTCGACATCTTTTGCAAAATAAAATATGTGTGGTCGACACTTCCTTTATAGGTTGACACTTACCACTTTGTTTCACCACTGGATTTGAATTGTCGACCGACCATCCAAGATAGGAAGTCACAGAAATCACAAAAACCTAAACACACTTGGACAAAAAACAACTCATAGATTCAAAACAATTCTAGCGATAGGAAGTCACAAAAATCATCCTCACTCACCATTTCTTACCTCCAATCTCCAATCGACAATACAACTTATACAAAACCTAAACACACTTAGACAAAAAAGAACTCATAGATTCAAGTTTCCAAACTCGAATATATTATTCATAAAAATTCTAAACTCTAACATAAAAATGAAGAACAAATACTTACAAATCTTCTAAGTTCCTTCACAAATAATGTCGTATGTTGTCCCACGAACGTAACCCAAGCCTCGAAAACCAAAGGTTGGTACGAACGAAAACCACACTCCTCTGCCTCTCTTTAATAACAATTTCCTTATTTGCATTCTAACCACATCATTTAACATATTTATTTATTACACCCATACTATAAATTAGATAAAAAATCATTTATGTCTCATTCATCACAACTTCTACTTTAAACTTCATATCAAAATGTATTTCAAATTATTACTCATAGTAAAATCTAACACTGTGGAATATAAATAAATTTTAAAAATATTGATTTTTACATTATTGCCCCTGAGACTCTATTTGAGCATTGGCTTGGGTGCAGCAGCAATGATTCTCTACCAAAAGTCATAAAGTTTTGAGCACAACTGTGTCAGAATGGTTGATGATGCGCTAAGTCTTTGTCAGAGGACATTAAGTATGCATGCTCCTCCGTTGGCTTGGAGTAGCGTTGAGACTCTACCAAATCTGAACACTTGCGTGGTAGTGCATTGTAGCGCTCAATCTCAGACTAGACAGAGTGCCAGAGCACTTCCACTGGTGATGTAGAGCTTGACCTAATTTTTCAAGCACTTTTGGTAGCAATTTTTAGAGCGTCATTGGGCGTCCTCTTCGAGACTACATAGCAGCTTTGTCTGTCCGCATCACATTGTTGTTTCTTATAATATTTGGCCCTCGTGTTGTATAGAATATGCGTTTTTAATCACTTTTTTTATGGTACAATTGGTATATTTAGATATCTTATATTGCAAAAGAAATTGATCAAAGCTACATGCTAACACATTAACCCCTCTTGGCTGGATTAATTTATTTTAATGTGTTAAGGTTGGCACATATAGTTCTACAGGTGTTAATTGGTCCAAAGAACGATTGACATTTTGTATAATTATATAGGCGGTTTGCCGTGTTTAAAAATGTAATAATTGTTAAGAAATCATGTCGAGATTGAATCAGTCAAATGATATATTCATTGTTTGACAAATTTCAAATTTAATTCACTTGACCAAATTACCACTTGTAGGTTGATGTTTGTAGTAAAAAATTAGGTATCGATGTCGTACTTAGTTTTTTGTGATTGAATGCACTATTAATCGTTGAATCATTATTTGTTGATGAAATGAATATTGTTGTGAACTTATTTTGCATTATTGTTTATTTTGTTCGTGTAATTCTTCTACTGCAAGTATATTTGCTCATGTTTAATTACATTCGGGTGCTTAACTGCACAAGGTTTAATGTATAGAAAGAGAATGTTATGATAGTTCTCAACTGACTGCAACCAGACTCGAGAAGGACAAGTGTCGCTGCTAAGGTCGGTGGTCAACACATGGTGAATCCGAGAGAATTAAGGGACAACCCCTGGTTGAAGGTATCAAACCTTTCCTATAAGTGTCGACTAGGCAGTCAATATCTACCTGCAAGAGTCGATCGAGCGATCGACACGTATTCAAACAAAAGTGAATAAGGGCCGACTGCTACTCTAAAGTGTCGACCTCTATAGGTTTTGAATGCCGTGCACCTCAGCGAAGTTAGCGACTGTTTGTCGTAGTCTTTTGGTTGGCTTCCTAGTGTTGATGTAGGATCAACCTATTAATTGTCTTTGTATACTAATTTGGGGTTTCAACGTTGTTCTTTTTTAGTTAGGTTTCCTAACCTCGCTTGGTTTCCTTTTCAATTTCCTCGTGTTTTGATTTGGAGTCTTGGTGGCAAATCTTTTTAGGAATTAGAAATGTTCCCGGTTTCAGATTTTCGATAAGACTTTGGTCATCGTTGAGGTAAGAATTTTTATATTGTATTGTTTTACATTGCATTACATAGTTTTAAAATATTTTGGTGATTTGACACCTATGAAAACTTTGACAGAGCCTGGTTGTCAGCACATCAACTTTTACGTATGTGTAAATATATTTTACACGTCTAAATTTCAAGTGTATGGTATTTCATTTTATTCACTATACTAGTAAGCCCGATGAGCTGATTTTTGATTGTGCTGGTTGAGTTTTTTTGGTATTGAACTTCAGTTGTTTTGAGCTGCATCGTCTAAGCAACCAAAATAATTAGAGTAAGATCATATGATTGTTTGGGGCTGTTTCAACTTTTGATATCAGTTTTTGGCTGTTTTGAATTGTATCTAAGTGAACAACCAAATTAAGATTATATGCACATTCTTCTTCATGGAGGTGCTTGCTTATATGTTGCGAAATGTGTGATAGAGTGGTGATGGCGAGCTCTTTGAGTTTCAAATCCCTAAACTTATATAGTGTATTTTATTCGAAATACGTGAATGATGTTGTGTTGGAGCTTGTTTTTTAGCCATCTTTTGATTCACGAATAGAGGAGAAATTTACTATTTCAAAATCAAGATATAATCGAGTTTTATGACTCGAGCAACAATGTATACCACAATATAAAAACCTCTAATATTTAATATGAGCTCGACTCAACCCTATTAGAATTCGAATCACACCGAACTCTAACATATTGGATAAATCATTCTTTGTATCACAGTTTGCTATTACGAGATCATACCCTTTTTTTTTTTCTTGAACTCGGGTTTTTCCAGCGAAGTGGTTGTGGTTTGGGGTTTAATCAGTGGGTCTTCTTATCTCATATGTAGTGAGAGTAGATCACTTTACAGAGTAAAAAGAATTGCTGTAATATCATACATTCACTTAAATTTGGTAAAAAGAATTTTGAGAGAACCTAATGAATATCATATCTTGATGTCTGCATGTACGGAACTGAGAAAGTCCATACAAAATTGCAGCTTCTGTTATTGGTAAGTACGGATCAAGTATTGATTCACTTCTTGTGTAATCAAGTGGTAAGGTGGACTCTGTCCTTCACTGCCTCTCTCTTTCCTCCTATCATTATCGATTTTCTACCCTTTTCAGAGGAATTCCAGATTCTGTCTCTCTCGTTCCGAAACAGGACCCAAATGAAGAATTGACGACTGAAAGAGAGATGAAAAGGCATTAATTTTGAATTATACTACTTGGAAATACAAACCCACCTTGTCCTGATGTGACGAGCCCGATTATTCACATAATAAAGTTGGTCGAGAAAGAGAGGGAACACTGCTGAATCCATTTGTGAGGCACATGACAATTCTACTGAATTTTTTAGTACAAATTTTATGTTCTAAGGGGTTGAGCTTGCTACCTCTCTAGTTTCGATCAATATTGGAGTTGAATTCATCCTTCATGGGCTTCTGCTTAACTTCCCTTTGCCGAAGCCCATGGCAGCCTTAACTTCCCTTTGCCAGTCATTCCTCTAAGCGCATGGCAGCAGGGATCGGAAACGAAGCGGAAATGGTTGCATACCCTACTCGCTCTTTGTTCCTCTTTCTCTATTTCCATTTGCTTACAAGAGATGGAGATCTGTAAGACGTGCATATAGTCCGTGACTCTGATTCTCTAAATCAATGGCGATTGTTCCACTCTTAAACCGCATTCACTTCTATACCCGAATACCCACAATCAAATGCATGTTCCCATCGCCATTCGCGTTCTTTTTCTCTACAGTACGCACTGATGAAGCTCCATCATCGTCAAAACCGTCAATCTCAGCTGTCGTTTTAGCCCTCACCCACCATCGTTCGAAATCTCGCTGGAGGTACCTCCGGCATCTTTGCTCCAACGGATTCGAACCCGATGAGTTTTCGCAAATCACCCTTCAGCTTAGGAACAATCCTCATCTTGCTCTCAGTTTCTTCCGCTGGACCCGGTCCAAGTCTCTTTGCCAGCATAACCTTTCCTCTTACTCGACCGTCATTCATATCCTTGCCCGGGGCCGGCTCAGATTTCACGCTGTTAATCTTATTCAGGAGGCTCTTCAGGTAGCGGCGTTGGAAAATGATGATTCTGAAAGTAGGCTTTGTTCGAACTCTCTGAAGGTGTTTGAGGCGCTCGTCAAAACTTACAGGCAATGTGATTCTGCTCCTTTTGTCTTTGATTTGCTTATAAAAGCTCTTCTAGACTCGAAAAAGGTCGACGCATCGATTCAAATTGTAAGAATGTTAAGGTCTCGCGGGATTTCCCCAAAAGTTGATACTTTGAATTCATTGATTTTGTTGGTATCTCGGTGTCAAGGTTCAAATGCAGGCTTCGGTGTATATAGAGAATTTTTCGGTGAAATCAGAGAGGGGAATATGAAAAGGATTTTGGAAGTTAATCCAAATGTGCATACTTTCAATGCATTAATGATTAGCTTTTACCAAGATGGTTTGGTTGAAAATGTGGAGGAAATTTGGGAACAATTTCAGAAATCAAAGTTAGTTCCAAATAAATATAGCTTTAGCATTTGGATGGCAGCACTTTGTGAGGCGAAAAAAATGGATGCAGTGGAGAAGTTGTGGGAGGAAATGAAACATAACAAAGTGACGGCTGATATTGTCTCTTACAACACTGTAATTGGTGGGTACTGCAAAATCGGAGATCTTGAAAGGGCTGATGAGTTTGTCAAAGAAATGGAGTTGATTGGAATCGACACTACTTGCACCACCTATGAACATCTTGTATGTGGCTATTCTATGATTGGAAATGTTGATTCTGCCTTGCTCGCCTATAAAGATATTCAAAGAAAGCATTTTAGGCCTAGTGCTTTTGTAATGGAAGAGCTGATAAGAGCGCTTGTGGCTAAGCATAGAGTTTCAGAATCCTTGGAGATTTTGAGGAATGAAATGGCAGATAGTAATATTTCTCCAACTCAGAAGAGTTATGAGCTTGTAATAGAAGGTATGTGTAAAGAGGGGGAAATCAAAGAAGCTTTCAAACTTCAAGCAGAAATGGTGGGGAAAGGCTTTCAATCGAATGTTGAGATCTACAATGCTTTCATTATCGGCCATATGAGACAAGGAAATAAGGAAATCGCAGAAAGGATGAGAAATGAAATGCTTGAGATTCACTTCGATGAAAAATAGAGTTGAATGATTGTGATCGTTTGTCTTCTCCGCCTGTAAGAGTATCAACGGCCGTGTAAACCACGAACTTCGATTTCATATCCTGGGCACAATTTTAAACAAGTCTTAAAGGAGGACTCGAGATAAGTGTGTTCAAATTAATTTTGGTCCTCCTTTGCTCTCAAACTAAAGCAAGAGCAAAGCAGAAAAAAGGCATATACAACGAGAACACTGCCAGACAGAGGGTAACAAGTGTTAATCATGTAAGTTTTAGAAAACTTTTCTTCATATGGTATATCTCGTTTTAGTCTGGACATCTATGATAATCCTATATTTATCAAGAGCAATTTGAAGCAATGATGCCAAGAACCAACGGGTTGCTGATTGATTGTGGTATTCAATATTTCAATCATCATGTGCAATCAAGAACCAACAGCCTTAGCCCAAGCAATTGACTGGATGCTAACTTTTAAAGGAATTCATTCAAGGCTGCTGCCCAACTAACTGGAAGCATAGAAAGGTCGAAGCCCGAGTCATTCAAATCTTTGAGGGGTGTCTGAAGGTTCATCAAAGGTGAGTCTACCGCCAAGATATCCTCCAGCTGACCCAATTAGCAGAGTAGCTTTCAATGACGCAAAAGCATCATCTGCTGCACTGAAACTGTGCTGGCAATGCCAAACTCTGGAATGAAGTTTGTGTTTGAGAGTGACTTCACTTCAGTTACTATGTGATGAATGATGATGATTCCACAAAATCAACGTAATTTAGACGAAACCCATATCTCCATGTCGTGAAAGAGAGAAGCTTGAAGAGGAACATTTTGAGAAAGGAGAGCATGGCGTGGGCCCTCTATGTCGTCCGATCTAACATTTCCAATTTTATTATTCTAATTTTTTTTTTTACTTTTTTGATTTCTAACAGTGAGATTTCTATTAGTTTTCTAAGTTGTTACCTCTGGTGTTGTATTATATCCTTAGCTACTTTAAATTATCTCGCTTTTGATATTATTCAATAATATTAGTTTACTTTTCGTTTTGAATTGAAGAAAAATATTTGACTGCACAAAATTGGTATCAAAATCTTTTTATGGCGACGATAGTAGTTATGTAGACGTTCATTCAAATCAGAACTCAGAGTAGACTCCCACAAGAACGACCCTTGTTTGGACTAATGTTCAAAGTTCATAACAATTATTTATCTGTGCCTTAATCTCCAAAAGTGTTTACGCGACAACTTACAAAGTCTTTTTTCAAATAATTATATGAATAGATGTTCAATTACCTACGATCTTGAAGGAAGTACTTGTGCAAGTCGTGAATTTGCAGAAGGTGATGTGGATAGGAAGTAGTATGCATTCTACAACGACTTTTGCTTACGTCAAAAGAATCAAACAATTCACAACGTCACAAAATATTTCAAATATGATACATAGTTCGTTACACAGTCTATAGCACGAAAACAATAAATATACAGATTAAAGAACATCATTTCTCGTACACACAATAGATTAAGAAAAGTTGCGAAGTTCGTAAGGTTCCAATATCAATCAATAAGTATTACAAAGATGAAATCGCGTCTAATGTAGTGAATGTTGATGCTCGTCATATTTTACTCGGATTACCATTGATATTTAACGAGGATGAAATTTATAAAGAACATAATATATACATGTATTCTTATTTTAAGAATTATTTTAAGGTAATTTACAAATATTGCGCGGCAGCAGCCTCTGTTTAGCTCTGCCTCTAGTGTTACTAATTTCCGTTGCAGTGTCATCAATATCAAATTTTGTTTTGGAGATGAATGACTTGTAAACTGATGGCTTGAAGAATCACAAAGATGGAAGTAACCAAAGGTTGAAAAGGGAAGAAGCCAGTGATAAAAACCAAGATAAGAAAGCCATTGTAGCAGATATTTGGTATCTGCTGCAAAGCTTGGGAGGACAGTACGAACCACCCGAGTGGAGCAGGAGATCGGCTACGCTGGCCGTCGAACAAGCTGCCGCCAGTGTTAGAAGTGAGAGAACCTGTCATTTTTTTAAATATATTTTCATTAGTTTGCAAATTCTTCCCTCCTGAAAGCAGAGAATGACACAAAAAATGGCATTCAACTCTGATTATTACCCAATCTCCGATCACAATGATTACGAGCATTCCCGGCTGCCGGAGGGGAGATTTTACCAGAACAGAGTAGCCATCAACCACTGCTAAAGTAAAACTCCATGGAATAACCAGGCCCATTACTGTAACTAGGTAGCTGCCACAAATTTAATCAACGGAGAAACTGTATAAGCAAATTCCAAAACCAAAATGACCCACAAGAAGTAAATTCTAAATTCTATTTGAAAAAAGTGTATCGAAATTGAATGCGACACATGATTAACACCCAATTTTTTTTTTATCAAATTGACTTGATGGGCAGGCAGAGAATTTGAGAAATTGAGTTTCCCGAATTTCAATTGTAAGATTTCTCATGTGTTCGTTGAATTTCCGGTATAGTTTTCAAGGCCACAAACAAATTAGAATCTGAAATCCAGAGGCAGATGCTTCGACACAAGAAAAGTTTTTCGTTCCTGTGGATCACTTTACGATCGAATTCATTGTTGCAATCAACATAAGAAGTTCCTAGAGAAACTGAGTCAATAATCACACGAATCGATAATTAATTTTGTTGGGTTATGATTTATTCACCATTGAAGCTGCAGAGGAAGAAGGCAGGGGCCGAAAAACAAGAAAAAAAGTTTACCAGAAAGCGGTGTAGCTGTAGAACTCAACACCTAAGGACATGAAGAGAAGCGAAGCAGATGAAAAAATGGTTTGTCCCAATCGCAGAGAGAAGCTGGCGCTTGTACCCAATGACCCTGGCACTTCGTCCATGTCTTCTTTGCATTAAATTCAGTTCTTCCCTTCCCTCATAAAGAAGCCTCATCTCCTTTCTTCTCTTCTCATCATCTCCGATCAATAATTACCGTCTGTGCTTTCACGATCAAGCTCTGTTTATTTCTGTTTCCGAACCCAGCCGCGGGTCAAGAGAGTAGCCCTTTTCACAGATTCCCGGCGAGTTTCGCTGCAAGAAATTTGAAGTGGTGGGAAAGAACAAAATGGGTTCGACACTTGGTGGTTTATTTGTCTTTCCTGGGTTTTTGGTTGGCACGTTTGGGGAGCTCTGCACTTTTAACTGAACAGGAAGAATGTCATGGCTACCGTGGAGGAAAGCCTTCTATCAGACTCCTTCCCTTTTATTTTCTGGTTATTTTGGTCATCATCTTTCCATCCTGGCCGTTCGATCTTTCCATAAACAATCACTTGTTTATAGTAATCAGTGAATACTAAGTTTCTGTTATTTGATTGACCATTTCAGTGAACAAGACATCTATTCAGCCGCTGATGAGTTCATTTTCAATACCAACCGGCTGATGAAAACACCATTTTTAACAAGCTTTTACCCTCAATTATTTGCTTTTTTCAAATATTTGAAGGAACCCACTACGTAATTCTGGATTGGGAATCCAATCATGGGCGGTGGTTGGGGGGAAAAGTGCAGGCCTCTGCAGATTTGCTTCCTTTTTCAACGCTTTAGAGATGAAAGAATTGTCGAAATCAGTCATTGAAATGGCTCACAAGTGAAAGGGTTTTGGATAGGCCAAGTGTCATGCCCACAACACCGTAAGACTCTCTCTCCTCCATTAACGAAAAAGCAAAAGTAACTCGGTTTTCATGCACACAAAATAAAAAAAAAAAGACACGTCTTCCATGAAAATGAAATCAACAGTCAAATCGAGTGTCAGAAAATGTGATTAACCGAGTTTCAAATCTTAGCAATGAAGGAGGCTAAATCGGAAAAACCAGTAGAAAAATCAAAACAAATAATTAGAACCAAATTATGGGACAGGGTAGGGTAAACAGAACAGCAAACATGCGATCGAAAGAGCCACGTTTGATTGTTTATTTTAAGAACTTCGGGTGATTGTATTTTGTCGGCAGAAAGTCATCGGTGGGCTTTGTTAGTCTTCCAAATTGAGTAAGTTGCCACCTCTCTCTCTCCTCCTCACCCTTTCTCTTTCTGACCTTTCACTCTTTTCAGCCTCCATTTCGCCCTCCCCTTAAGCTTCTCAACCCATCCTACTTTACATGTTCTGGTACCAAAGGCACTTGATTTTCACTCTTAGTTAGCATTGTCGGCTGGTTTTCAAGACGTTTAACTCTTGTAAGAATGATAAATTCGAAGACTAAAATGCTTAGAGTTGGAGTTGAACTAAATAAAAAGACTTACCAGATGACCAGGTATAGTAAGAACTGACAGACTGCAAACTCTTTCTAGATTGTATGGAAGGTAAAGCATGACCAAGTCTCTGAACACCAATTAGACTAGTGGGCATGTTCTGCATTATACAATCACAACACTACTACTATCATTTCCTGTAATATTTGAAGTTTTAAATTTTTAGATTATGTGAATATTCAATGGAAAAATTCCCGGTTAAACTTTTTGGAAAGTCGAGATTCTGGTTGTTTTCTTATTTAGATAAATGATCTTCAAGTAAAACCCCAATTATAAGCAATTATTTTGATAAAATATTTGGATATGAAAGAACTTCACGGCCAAAATTCAATGTGATTGTTCAATTGTCTCAACCAAGTACATTTCATTCAATATTAGCAACTATAATCCATAAAATTCCATCATATAAGCCCAAATCCCTACCTAATGAAAAGCTAAAATAGATCTGAGCAACTGACAAGATATGCTAGGCAAATCCAATACTCAGGCTTACAAACTTAGGCTCGTCCCATATTCCTCTTCTTCCTGAAACAACGCAAAATAATATGAAAAATAAGTAAATAATCAATCGATCATGGTTTATTGAATCAGTCAAGACATCTCTAAGAGATAGATACGCAAAACTGCCTCAATGCCTTCGATTAAAAAATGACCAAACAGTATGCTTCTATAAAATAAAGGGCAGTCCACACCACAGGTAAATACGCTTTATGAAAGTGCCTACACAGGAAAGCTTTAGAGTAAAGGAATATAAGCAAGGTCAAAAGCTTTGAAATTTAGAGAAATAGTCATAAAATCCATGAGTGACAAAGAAATAATAACTTATCATCATTCAAAAGGGCCCAGAGTTATGGAGCAAGGACTGTGAAAGTTGTTTCTACTATTTAAGGAAATGGTTCAGCTGAAAGGCTAACCAGACCTACTTCAATAGGACTAATTACAAATTTACTTTTTCCTATGATATATCTGAATCATCTCTTGAATCTTAAAACTATGTACCACTCTGTAACTGTCTTCACTTCCTCCAAACTAATCTATCCTCTTTTCCGGTTTCATCCTCATCTCGTTCAGTCTGGGCGATGGTGGCATTTTCTCTTTCAACCCACCTTTCAAAATCAAAAAAGAAAGGTAGTAATAGTAGTCACATTCTCTCTTCATTCTCTGTTAGATACTGGATTTGCTTGCTGTCTCTAATTCAGCATCTACTTTCAATGGTGCTAAAGCCCTCCCGTCCGGAGCTAACTTGAGAGCAAGGTTAAGAGCAACTAAGGAAAATCCATAGAGTTGGGTAGGGATAGGGGTGGGAAAATCCATAGAGTTGGGTTTCTAACTTTATATGCATTTGAAGTTTTCTTTCAATGTAAATCGCTATTATTCTTAACATCACAACAGTGGACTCATTGATTTTTTTCTTGCCACTAATGAAAATTTGATCATTTCCTGACCCTTATCACTCTGAAAACAACTAGCTAAGGAAAATGCTTCTTCAATGCATCTTAAACTTTAATGAATGAAGCTAAATATCCCCCAATGTGATTTCTAAGTTCTATAAATGAAACACGGAGGTGAAACACCCGCATTTCTTGCCACCATGGTGGAACTGGTTCAGTGATAGTATTATTTATCGCTCTATTGAACAGGAACACGTCCAAGATCAATCTCACTAAGCCTTTTGCAGTCAATAGCAGCTTAGAATCAAGTAATATAATTACAACCAAAACTAGCAAATGAAATGGGGAAGTGAGTAAGATCAAACATATCAGGGTACTTTACACTGATGAGAGCACATATAATCTTACGTAGCACAAATATAAAGAGTAAGCTTTTCAACTTCAAAAGGCACCTACAACTTCTTCTTACATCCTAATCTACAAGTCACCCAGCTTATAATTAACAATCAACCCACAAGCTCAGACATGTTACCGCATTCATATTCTCAAAAACAAAATCACCAACGTCTTCCTTAACCTCGGTCCCACTGAAGTAAAAAGTAATACCAAAACAAAACCATGAATTCTCAAGCTCTGATACAAGTCTGAAATCAACCTAAAATTTCCACCTAATTTAAAGTTTGTTGAACACGGACAGATAGGTAGAAAGAAAAATAAACGATTAAAAGGAGTGTAAGAAATTCGTACTTCAACAACCGCGACGTGAATCAGACAGAAGAATCTAAAACTCAAGCTTGAGTTCTTCCTTTTCAGCGGAAAGGAAGTGAAGAATGTAGGGGGTGACACGGATCACAGCAACCCAAGCACCGAACATGACGACGTGGGTGCGCAGCTGTTTAAGAGCGACCGCCTTGTCCGGCTTACGCATGAACATTCCAGGAAACATTTTGATTTCACTATCAATCGAATCGGGGGCCGGAGCGCAGCAGCTATGGCTACAGCAGAGAAACGAAACCCTAACGATTCCGTTCTATTCTCAATGGAAGACGCCCTACTTTGGTGCCTGGAAGGAAGGGTATAAAATTCTCCTCAATTTTATGCATTAGACCTAAATTTCCTTTTATTTTATTGAATAAGATACATTAATTTAATATCCATTTTAATTTAATCGATCTGTTTAAGTGTTTCAGTCTTATTTTTAAATGTTCACGGCATGCCAACAAATTGGAAAGATGACAATTTTGCAGTCAAACCAATTTCTTGACAAATTTCGAAACTAATTTGAGTACACAATAACTTTGTCAATTGGATACGTCTTTTCGTGAAATTTTGATAGAATCAACCTTTAGATATATAGAAAATAACCACCAAATATCGCGATAAAAAACTGTGAACATCGAGAGATATGAAAAAAAAAAATGAAAGTTGTTGGAGAATCAGATCGACTCTAAAAAGAAAGTCAAACATGATTTTTGAAAACAAGTCCTTTTGACGTGATTTCTGTACAGCACCAAGCTCTACACAGGAAGCTTGATCAAACTCACAAAAGATCAAACTCGATGTTGCACACAATGCAATCAAATGATAACAAATCGAAAGGATGTGTCGTTTTAAGGAAAGTGTTCCAAACGAAAAAAAAAAAATTCCATGATTCAACTTTAGTGCGAAAATCAGCCATAATAGGAGTTTATATATGTCGCGAATTAGGGTTACAAAATCAATAGGCCAATAAGAATAATACAAATAGAGACACATACCTACTTGGCTATAACAAACTAGTTGTGGAACACAAACCCTTACAAAAACATAATCGAGTCCAAAGATCGACAAATAACAATCAATTTATAATTGAAATAACATCAAAGACATCGAGGATACTTCTTAAGAAGACTCTTCAATCGTGATCTTTCAGCTTGGGAGAAACTATCTTTCAACAAAGTTGATATATATAGGGCACCCTATGTGCTTCATGCCTCGGCTTCCAAGCTGGGTCCCAAAGGACATGTCTTGGCTTTCTCCTTATCCACAAGGTTTGATGCTTCTACTAAGTTATTTTAAAACTTATACTCATTAAAATAAAAGAGATAACCACTTAGTTTGAGTATCAAGTATAGATCTTCGTGTACGTCAAGTCATATGTAAATGTTTTCAATAAATTTAACAATAATTATTATATATCTTTATTTTTATTCCGGTCAACATATTCACACTACAAAAAATATCATATTTTGGTCTTTTGACATTTTATACAAGTTTCGTTTGACAAATTGGAACACATTTTGAAATTTTCATTACGAGAGATCTCTTTGATTTATAGATTGAAAGTTTTTTACTAACATATTTTTTGAAATTGATTTTTTTGTGGATTTTGTTATTGATAGGGAGTCGTTGATAGTTGCCCCCACTTTGTCGTGCCTTCTACAGATAGGTGTTTGTATAGTTATTTATCGACAACATTTTTGGTTAGATTTTAGAGCATTGGTCGTTGATGTAGTTAATTGCATTTTAGTTCGTGCTGGCTCGAGACTCATCTATGCTAGAACAATTTTAACAGTTAATTGTCGATCAATCACACACTATGTCTGCCTCCTCCTCTAGTATAGGTTGTCATTCCTTATGCACTCATGTACATCATCCTCCATATGGATTCTGCATTTTAGCTCATCATATATCATCTAATGAGTCCATTTTTGTTTCATTATCTTTAAAGTTATCTATATTAGATATGACTGTTGATGGTTCACCTATGCCCTTGGCAGGTGTTGGTTTCGTAATCACATCATTTTTAGTTTTCCATAATGTTTATCACAGTTTGACTATGAACTTGTTTCTATTAGTCAATTACGTGAATTAAAATATTATGTTGCATTTTCTTCTATTTCTTGCTATGTCTAGGACCCACAAACTCAGACGTTGATTGCGATTGTTTTGTAGGAAAGGTGGACTTTATATTTTAGATGAGGTTAAAATACTAGGTGTTGCAACTTCTAGTTTTGATTTATCATCTTTTTGTTTGAGTCGTTCATCTTTTTATCTGTATCTATGACATTCTCGTCTCAGTCATATGTCATCATCACACTTATAATTTCTAGTTTCTACTGGAGCATTAAGAAATTTGAAAATTCATGATATTTCTGATTGTGTGGTTGGTTGCAAGCTTGCAAAAATTTCTATTTTGTCTTTTGCTACTAAATGTCCCCATGTTTCTCTTGCACCATTTGATTTTGTTCATTTTGATGTGTAAGGGTGTTTTTCCATTGTGACTAAGAAAGGATCAAAATTTCTTTTATTGATGATTACGTTACTTTTATTGAGTTTCGAGCTCTTATTAAAACTCAACATTCTACTTTTATCAAATGTTTTCATTGTGATTTTGGTGGAAAATGCATCTCTAACGTCTTCATTGATTTATTTACTATAGATAGAACTATTTGTCAAACATTATATAATGATATCGCAACTAGTCATAAACTATACGTTTCTCGCCATGTTATCTTTTTTGAATGTTTTCTTTCCATACCTATCAATACTCAAATATGACAAACTCTAATCTGAGTTGTATTGATCTTTTTGTTCCTGATTGTGATTTTGATTCTTCTAGTTCCACTTCAAACAAGGTTTCTCGCAAAATTCTCTCTAATAATGTAGCAGATTTTGGCATTTTGGGTCTCGGCTCTTCTACTGCTTCTCCTCTTCTTATTGTTGTTTTGTTATTGTCTACAATTGTGGCTTCTTGGCACGATCTGGAAACCAGCCCAATAGAAACAGTGGGTTGAACTACCTTTTCATTGGAGAGTTCTCGATCTCCTGACTCAAATTGTAGCGAAATATTTAAACTAAAAATAAAGTCATAATCTACACTAGATGGGGCAAGATCACGTAGTGATCACAACTAAAAGGTAGTCTAACAAAACAAAGTCTAAGAAGTACTATGGAAGAATAAAAATGTTTTACACCTAATAATTATACAAGCCAAACAATAAAAAAAAAAAATAATAGAGAAGATCTCGCTAAGTAAGGGAACAAATCTCTCAACAAGAGCGAAAAAGAAACAAAGAGGAACATTCTTTACAACAAACCACTACGATCTTTTATCCCATACGGTTTGGTCCTAGTATTGTTTAGTTTCAATTGAACATGTCATTTTATTTTTGTTGTCTTTATTTCTGATGGGCAGTTGGAACCCCATTGGTACTCGGCACTCCTTTGCTATTTGTAGTAAGGTTTCCTCTGTGTCTGAGAGAGTCGCCTCGTTTCATTTATCGTAAGTTTCTTGCAAACTTATTATCTTATTTTAATACAGTTGATGTGGATCCTTTGAATTCTTTTAATGAAGTAAAAGCTATTGTTGATTCTCATCTAAAAGAAGTTCATTTGCTAGGAGTGTGAATTGTCATTGACTGAAATGGTCCTCACGTAGGAACAATGAAACTTATTTTGAAAGTTGTATAGGTGGTCATCATAGATGGGAGTGTGTGGAGGTCTTTGGTTAGGGTCAACGGAACCGGGAGACAAGTGTCATGTTCGTTGGTTGGAGATGTGTGGATGTATTCCCTAGTGAGTTTGCCACCATAGTCATGCATTGCGTTTCCGGTTTCTACCTCAAGCTCGACTAGTGCAATGCCCTTGCCTTGTTTGCAAGGAATGATGATGCTTCTTTGGCTTGTGCATCAATTTTCGGAAGCTGAACTAAGTTTCAATGAAGTGTGAATTTGTAGGGCTTAATGTCACGACTTGGAGACGGGTTGAAGCAAAAACGTCGAGTCAGGCGATCAGATTTCTAAGAAAATACCTGACCACCCAACTCAAGGTTAGATTTGACAACATAAGTCTTTAATGAGTATATACTTCCAAACCCTCGTATAGAAATCTTAAATAGATAGTATAATAAAGATAAAAACTTAAAAATTATCAACTGTTCATGTAAGAAAAGAAAATTCAATGAACGAGTTATGTTGCCTAATTTAATAACCAAGTCTTTATCACAAAAATACAAATAAAGTTCTACAAGAACATGAACTACTAGCGGCTTCTTTCGAACTCTACCAAAGTTATCCACTCTTCTGTTTGCCTGGATTGAGAGGGGGTTATTAGGATAAGTGACTTACGCAATAAATATTTTATACCCAATGCATCTTAGTTTAAAACAGATTTTATCTTCATTCAAATCGTGATTTGTTTTTCAAACTATGCATGAGTTTTATAAGAACTGTTAAGGAAACTTCTTTACTTTTTTTTTTTTTTATCAAAACTAACTCCATGAGTTCTCAGTGAAGTAGTATAAAGACCTATCACATATTTAGGTGGCTATACAATGAAACTAACTTTCACCATTTTCCATAGAAAATGTCATCAGTGAAAATGAAATATTAGACAAGGATCACTCTGGTACAATCCCCAGAAAGATGGTGATCCAAAACCAAACAACGTCTCATAAAGAAAACGTGACAACAATATGAAGATCCAACCCATCCCCCGAGTAGCCAACAACTGACAATCTGCCATGACACTAACTTGAACCATTACACATCCTGATCAGGTTTAGGGATTCGAAACCTAAAGAGCAATTCATCCTTACCCTATTGTAAGTTTCCGCACGTACATACAGTACTACTTTCACGAAATAGAAGATATATGAGATGGCTTCGTGATACCTTGACACCAAGATTTCTAAAAGTATAAAGAGGATTCATCCTCCCAACATAACACAGTAAAATGAAAATAATATAATACTGAAAATAAACATGAGAAAACTATATATACATATACGGATAAAAATCAACGTACTAGCGACCAGACCCTGTCATACTTTTACAAGTGGCAACCCACCAAAATAAGATTTTTTTTAAAAATGTTATGCAATGCAAGAAGCATAAAATTCCTACCTCGACAATGACTACTCATCTTCCTCACTGGAGCGGCAACCTTAGGCACTAGCTCAAAGTCAACAAACTCGTTTGAGCCTATAAGAAAAACCAAAATCATGAATATTTCATTCAACACTAAGGGAAGACAAAAGGATGTGCCCTATATCAGGACTAGGAACCTCATTCGACACTTTATAATCGATCGCAAAAAATAGAGTAGTGCAGTTGACACTTCTAAGTTACCAGTCGACACTTACAAGTGAGGGTCGATCAACCGGTCGACACTATTCACTCGGATTAACC
>CM039521.1:17476081-17557142 GCA_022433055.1 Begonia peltatifolia
AAATACTAGGTTTTACACTTAAGATAGTTGAACTGTTTGACTCGTTTAGGGTAAGAATCATAAACTGTATGGTGTTGTATACAATAAGTGATCATCAATGGTAGCTAAGTTTCTAGATCTTGTTGGCTATGGAGCATTGACCAAGAGATGCATCAGAAATTTGAAATGATTCTATTGAATTTTTATCTCAAATTTTCTAACGACTTCGCAGCAGTTCGATGTTGTGTGGGTCATTGTTTATCAGTCGGTCGATTCTGCTCATTTTGTTGTGATTTGGTTGATATGTTTTCTTGTCCAACTTAAGCTATTGTACATTGATAACATTGTTAATTTTCACGGTGATTTTTCTTGTATTGTTCTTGAACGTAGTTATAGATTCACGACCAAGTTTTCTAAAATTTCTTCGACAGGCACTTGTGTGAAATTGAGATTCTAGTGTGGTTTTTTCTCCAAGATCAATGAATAGTCAAAGCAAACTATTTAGATTTTCTAACGATATGATGATTGTTTGATAGATTATCTGTCGTTACTAAAGTTGTTTACAACAGCGATTGTCTCACCAACATTAATGTGTCGTTGTGCTAAATATTATTGGTGAGACAGTTACGTTTGCCACTAGGTTGGGTAAATTTAGAGGAAAGACTATATGAAAAGCATAAGATTTAAGCTGAAGTTAGGATGCGTGAAATCGCATTTGAGTTTGTATTCCTGAAGGTCCGTCCGAAGTGCTATATTAGTTGATTCAAGATACATTAACTCGTTCCTTATTTTGAGAGAATTGGTGAAGCAGTGACAAACTCAAATTGCCTCCTTAACTTGAGTATGTCTTTCATATATCAATGTTGAGTAAGCACACACTTGAACCATTACATCTCGTCTCCTCAACTAACATTCCAATCCAGGAAGATGTTTTTTTTAGGGAGAGCCTAAAAGAATTTTTGGCAGAGAGATTTGAGTTATTTTGTCACAACTCCTCTTTTGTTTCGTTAGTTTACACATATTTATAAATATTGTTTGTTTTTTGCTCGAGTCCGCACATGTTTATTTTTGTGGTCATCCCAAAATATGATATACTAGGTAGGAATGAAAACTCTATTTATTAAGCACTCACTTTTTATTTTTCCAAACAATGTGACATTATGTACCCCCACTAGTATGAGCTGAACCTTGAAATGACAAACGAGTCTAACAAGGTCACTCAAATTTAACCTGAGTCTGCTTGCAAGCCAAAAGTCGACTCAATGAGCCGGCTCAACAAGCTTGACTAGTCGAGTCTAAGGTGTTGAACATAAATAAATGTTTCCTCTAATTTTAAAGAGATAAATAAATTGAAAGAATTTTCGATAAAAAAAGTAATGGATTGCCAAGCCGAGTAGACGTGCTAGTGAGCCACCTCTCCCGTTTAACACTTCTGATTACGATAGACAAATGTAATTGCTAAATTGAATTATTATATATTGTGATTATTTGTTTAACTTTTAATTAATATTATTGATTGTAAAGTAATTTCATAAAGCATTAACTATATAATAAACATTAATTTAGTGAATAAAATAATATTTATATAAATTCAAAACAATAAAGTTATATTATTAACGAAGTTTAATTGATAAATGATGATAAAAATATAAATGATTGAAATAAAATAGTTAAAAGAAAACTAGTGTTATATGTAGATAGTGAGAAATAAAAAATACAATTATTCTAAAAAATTTAAAAAAAAAAAGAAATGAAACAATTTTAAAAAGTAAAAAAATAAATGACTAAGAGGGTGTAAATCTCATTCCCACGGCGTAAAGATGAAGAGTACTCTCTAAAATATGAATGAGGGAAGACTTTGAAAAAGAATGAAAATTGAAATAAAGTGGGCCTTAGAGAGAGAGAGAGAGAAAAGTGGGGCTTAATGAGTAATTAATGGAATTTGGAAGGAGTGGGAGTGGGCGGACTCGATGAGTCAGACCTTGTCAAGCTCCCAATCCTTGGATGACGAGATAGCTTGGCAATGCTAGTTGGACCTTATCAATCAAAAGAAATTTTAGTAATCTTTTTCTATCGAAAGTATAATCGATGAAGGCGTCTTGCCTCTAAGGGAGAGATTATAGCAGTTTGGCTTATGAATACAAGAACGACACAATATTATGTTGATTGTAAGAGTATAACTCGTAACAGTGGAGTTGCACAATCTCACATTGATTAAAAGAGTGAAAATTAAGTAATTTATAGGTAGAATTTTTCTCCAGACTTAGTACAACATATTTCAAGCTAACTTTAAAAATAAATCTATGCGGATTCTGGTACAATGCAAATAATATTGTATTGAAAGCTTCAAGGTACTATACAGTAAGTCTACTAAACTCTCAAATTTTGCTTACGTTTGTTAGTCTAACACCTTTATTTCCTTTTTGATTTTTATTCATTGTCTCGATGAGTTATGTGATCTTATTTGATATAGTGCTATGACTTGATGAACTCATTGTTATGTATCAAACTCATACTTGAGATATAGTATTATTGTCTCTAAGTATACTTAACATTGGATCTCGTTGGCTTAAAAAAATAAAAAACAAAGTTTGGCAGATCTATTGAATGATACAAAGCTTCGTTGGTTGCCAAATGATATTCTCAAAAGTAAGAGATAGTTTATGATATGATTTTTGCTCATGTTGCTAAAATGAGCACAATTTAAACTCTTATAGCAGTCGTCTCCAATTGACGATGACATATTTCTTAGATGAATGTTAAAAATGCATTCTTGAATGGAGACCTTCAAGAAGAAGTTTACATGATACCTCCACCTAATGTTTCTCGTTCAAATGGTCGCTCACGTGCTGGTAGAGATGGTTAACGGGCGAGCTGGCTCGCCAACCCACCCGCTACAGTAGCGAGCCGAGCTTGGCTCGATTCGTTACTGTAGCAGGCCGAGCCTAACCCGTTCTCCTTATACGAGTCGAGTCGAGTTCAAAAATCGGGCTCGCGAGCCTGCCAAGGACCGAGCCAATCGAGCCGGCCAACGTGCTGGCTCGTTGGCTCGACAGAGTGGCTCGCCAGCAGCTCACCGATGGCTCGTCTGTCCATCCATCCTCAGCCTCAGGATGCCGGACCCAGTTAACCACCCTAAAAAATTCAGACGGTAAAAAATACTAAAAACTCTTGAACAATTAACTGAAAATGGGAGAAAATAATCAATAATAAACTAACCTCTAACCTTCGACATTTTCTTCGATATTTTCTGACGATAAAGAATAAAGATAGAAGATGTTGAGAAAAACTCGATGAAATTGGTTTTATTGAAAACTGGGAGAAAATCTCTCAAGTTTCAGTGTTTCACTCACCTCACCGGCTCACGGCTCACGACTCACTCCTAATCTCACTATCTCACTACTTTGTCGGTCTGTGTCTGTCCGTCTCCCTCTCGCTTCCCAGATATACAGAACTAGGTATTCGTTCTGATCTGTTCTTTTTTTTTTTTTTTACTTTTTAACTTAATAATATAATATATTAAATTTTTTATAATTAATTTTATAGTTTCGTTGTGTTATTTTTTTTTTAATTTATATTATTAATATTATTATTTCTGTGGAGTGGAGCGATTGATCGCCCCGCTCCCTGGGCAACGCGTCGCCCAGGGGGCGATTGATCGCCTCGCTCCCTGGGCAACGCGTTGCCCCAGGGGGCGATAGATCGCTCGCCCTCTGGGCGACGGGGCGAAGCATCGGGGGCGATCGATTGCCCCGCTCTCTAAGTGAGGCGACGCATGAGGCATCGCCCCGCCCTTTGGGCGACACATCGCCGTTGGGGGCGATCGATCATCTCGCTCTCTGGGGCGACGCATGAGGCATCGCCCCAGGGGTCGATTGATCGCCCC
This sequence comes from Begonia peltatifolia, assembly GCA_022433055.1. Classification (NCBI taxonomy): domain Eukaryota; kingdom Viridiplantae; phylum Streptophyta; class Magnoliopsida; order Cucurbitales; family Begoniaceae; genus Begonia; species Begonia peltatifolia. The sequence goes on from CM039521.1 coordinate 17,479,947, forward strand.
GCTCTTCGTCTCACTCCGTCGTTCTACGGAGCGATCCATCGGCACGATATTTTGCATTGCACACTTGCATATAAAAGTTGCATTGCGATTTGGGCAACGGTATTATGACTGTTGCACTATGACCGTTGCATATTATGACCGTTGCATTTCGATTTGCGCTTAACTTGCAATCTAACGGTATTATGACCGTTGCTCTTGCAATATTATGACCGTTGAATATTACGAACGTTGACAATGCAACGGCAACAATGTAACTCCAACCTATAAATTCTCTTCCACCTCATCGTTTTTTTTCACCAATTTCTCCAAATCTCTCTAACCAATTTGCTCTCAATCTATTCTTCGTGCTCTCTCTCCCTCGATACTCAATCTATTCTTCTTCATCTTCAATTTGTTCAATAAGGTAAAATGTAATTTATTTTTTATATTTTTAATTATATTTGTAAATATAATTTATTTTTTATATTTTTAATTATATTTACCTGAATTTTTTTGTGTAGGTTTTTTCCGTGTAGTCAATTCACCGGATACAAATTTTGTTGAACTCCAGTCTCCAACATCATTTGCGTGGTATCAATTTTTTTGAAATTTATATATTTTTAATAGCATGGATGAACGTAATTATAATATTGTCGATGAAGATGTTGAGGAAATTAGAGAAATAAATCCAGTATTTTTAATAGGATAATCTTCTTTATTTGCACAAGCATCCACGTCATCACCTAAAAAAAAAAAAAATAAAACGTCTGAAGTATGGAAACATTTTGTAATGAAAGAAATTAAAATTGGGGGTAAATTAGAATATAGAACTCAATGTAATTATTGTATTAAAAATTATGCATATATTTCTGGTAGTTCAACTAGCACACTCGGTAGGCATTATAAAAAATGTCACTTAAATGAGCAAGTTAGAGACCCTACATAAATATTATTAAATGCTAGTGGTAGTGGTACTTTTTTATATTCACAAAATAAAATGCGGGAAGGAATAGCAAAACTTGTAGCACAATGTGAATTGCCTTTAGCGTTTACCGATAGTGATGAATTTGAAAAATTTATGAAAGAATATGTTACTCCTAATTTTAAATGTGTTCCTCGAAGTACTACTAGAAATGATATTATTAAAATGTTTAATAATATGAAAAATGAACTAATTTCATTTTTTTAAAATGCCCCTTTTATGTCTATTTGTATTACTTCTGATTTATGGAGTGCACGTAATTCTGTAGGGTATGTTGTTGTTACTTCTCATTTTATTAATGAATCTTGACAGTTAAATAAAAGAATTTTAAGATTTCGTAATTGTGAATATCCTCACACTGGTATTACGATTTATAGATATATTGTAACAATATTACAAGAATATTCTATTCGAGATAGAATATTTAGCATAACACTTGATAATGCTAGTGCTAACGATGTTGCTATTTCTCATTTTAAAAATTATTTTCAATTAGATACTACTCATGATTCTCTTTTTCATATGAGATGTGTTTGTTATATTTTAAATTTAGTTGTTAAAGATAGTATGACATATATTTTACCTCATATTGAATTAATTAGATCTGCAATTTCTTATATAATTGGATCTAATTCAAGGCAACAAGAATATAGAGAGTTTTGTATAGCTGCACAACTTAAACCACGAAAATTAAAAACTGATGTTGATAATAGGTAGAATTCTACTTATTTAATGTTAAAAAATGCTATGCCATATTGTCAAGTTATTTGTGCTTTTATTAATGAGAAAACACAAAGTATTAATCTTGATAAATCTAGTTGCGATGTAGCTAATATATTTCTTGATTTTTTAAAACCATTTTACGATGCTACCAATGAATGTTCGGGAATTTATTATCTCACTTCTCATCTTGTACTCCCAATTTTTATAAACTTAACAAGTAATTTTGCACAATATCGACAAATAGATGAATTTAGAGATATGCTTAACAAAATTGAAATAAAATTTAAAAAATATTGACTAGATATTCCTCTTATTTTTTGTTATGTATGTATAATGGATCCTCGGTATAAATTAAGATGAGTATGTTTGATGATTAATAAAATTTCTAGTAATTTAAATACTATTTCTTTAGTTTCTACAGAACAAATATGTAATAGAATTGCTAGTTTATATTCTTCTTATGAATTTAAATATTCTAATGTTAGTCGTTTACATGTTTCTTCGCTTGACAGTTCAAGTAGCAGTAGTAGAAATATAGTCACTTCACAATTTGATATTCATGATATTTGGAGTCAATTAGATACGGATGTTTACTCTAATTCTATACGAAATGAATTAGATATTTATTTTGACACTCGATATCAATTTTCTCGTGAAGAACATTTTGATATTTTAGATTGGTGGAAAATATTTTCTACCACATATCCTATTCTTTCAATAATGGCACGAGATCTACTAACTCCTCCGGTTTCCACAGTAGCAACGGAATCTGCTTTTAGTGCAGGTGGATGTGTGTATGATGAACGTCGAGGACGACTTGTACCTGATCTTGTGGAGGCGCTTATTTGCATGAAGGATTGGAATGATGTCATTACGAGAAACCAACAACGCGAAGATGAAGTACTTGAAGATTTTAAAAATTTGGAGTTGGAAGAGGAAGAGTAGGATAGTAAATTAAATTTTGAAATATTTTTTCAATTATTATTTTTATCGTTGTTTAAATGATTGAAAATTTGTAAATGTAAAATTTATAATAAATAATATATTATATTTTTTATAAATTTATTTAGTAAAAAATTAAAGAGTGACAGCCGATCCATCGCCCCACCGGGGCGATGGATTGGCTGTCAGTTGTCACTCTGGAAAAAATACAGACTGAGAGCCGATCACTCGCCCCAGCGGGGCGAGTGATCGGCTCTCAGTCTGTATTTTTTAGAGTATTTTTTTCATTACAACAGCCGATCACTCGCCCTGACGGGGCGATGGATCGGCTGTCACTCGGTAGTGACAATCGACCATTCGACCTTCATGGAAAGTGAGCCGATACATCGTCTCATTACGCAATCAGTCGGCCCACTCTCACTCACTCTCGTTCTATAATTTAACAGAATGATAGCCAATCAATCGCCTTAAGGGGCGAGTGATCGGCTATCTAAAATTTTAGATAAATGCCCTCAGGCGATCCCCAAATATGAAAACCTCAAATCGCTCCCGAGTATTGAGTACAGCCTCAGACGATCCTTTCGACCACAGAGCAGAGCCACAGGTTATATATTTCTATTTTCTTCCATAATTTGAAATTTTTTTAGTTCGGTTGTCGGGCACTCGGGCTAGTGAATTCCCGCTAGGTCGCGCGCCAATTCCTTCTAGGTCGCGCACCACTCGCTCGATAGGGCGCGGCGACACGGACACTAGCCTGCTGTGTACGCGGGAGGGGGGAGCCGATCGATCGCACACCAAGGCACGATCGATCGGCTGATCGATGACAGCCGAGTGCCCTAGTCGACTGGCACCCTAAAGGGTGCGATCATTCGGCTCTACGCATGTTAATGAATTTGTTTTGTGCTGAATGCATTATTTGATTTTTTTTTTGTTTCAATTGTGTGATTTTTATTGCTGAATTAGTTTGATTGAATTGACTTGTATCTTGAGGTTGGTTTGAATTGTGGGTGTTACACCTAATTGAATGATTTTGTGGAATTATTGCATTGTTGTGGAATTATTGAATTGACTGAATTCTAAAAAGCATTGTTTGATTTTTATGGTTCAATTCTAAACTGTCGGTTGTACATTATGGCTTACAGACTGAAAATGCCGCCAAAACGTTTAAAAGCTTCTTCAAGCTCAGCTTCAGGAAGACAAATCGATCACTCCTTCGTCAACTCTGAAGCAAGGAAATACTTTATGGATTTCATGGCGAAGAATAAACCTATTATATGTGAAATTCAATTTCAACCTTCTGAGTCAGATGGAGATATTTTAGATATTGTCAAGCAAAGAAAATGGGAAAATGTTGTTGTATTAGGTGGTGATGCAAATATGAATATTGTTCGGGAATTCTATGCAAACTTGAGGGCATCAAATTCAGATGATACCGTTCAAGTTCGCAACAAGATGGTAGAGTTTTCAGCGGAGATCATTAATGCCAAGTTTGGTTTGGAAAACTTAAATGAAGACGATTATCATACAATGATGGAAGATGGTCCCGATTATGAAATGATTATACAAGAAATGGGACACCGAGGTTCACAATGGGTTTACTCGGTAGTCAATGCAACTCAACCTTTACATTTGATTATAAGTTGTCTCAATTGTTATGCTCAAGCTTGGTGTAAGTTCATAAGAGGAAACTTAAAGCCTACGTCTCAAAATTTTGAGCTAACCAAAGAGCGGGCAGTGCTCTTATATTGCATTCTCACTAGTCGATCCATAAACGTCGGCCGAATTATTCACAATAATATCAGTGCATATAGCAAGGGTTCCACTACTGCTGGGCATATTCACCCTATACTCATCACACATCTATGCGCTGCACAGAATGTACCTATGAGCTCAACTGATGAGACTTGGATACAACAAAAAATTTATAGCTCCACAAATATTTCAAGAATTGCTAAGTGGCCGTATGACATCGATAGACACAATGGACTGGGATTTATTGAGTATGATGCTAATGTTGAGATTCCTGCTCAACTAATGTCGTTGCCTCGTATCCGACGCAGCAAAGATTGTACTATGACAGGTGCGCAAAGTAGCCTAGTGCAGACAAAAAGAGAACGTGCCGAGGCTCGCCAAAAACGGCGATACGAAAGTCAATCAACTACGTCAGCTGATTAAGGCGCTTCTTCATCTGCCGTGCCACCTCGCTCTTATTCAACCAACGATGTAGGACGGATGCTGGAAAATCTCACTATCGAACAAAATCGAATGTTTACCAATCTGACTGCTCAACAAACCAGTTTCGAAGACGATGTAAGACAAATGTTAGAAAATATTTCCAATCAACAATCACAGTTATCACGTGAACAGAATCGCATCGAACATTGGTTGAGGAATATGCAAAATCATTCGCTTGAGCAGACAACCTTCTTTGCACGATATGTGAGAGCTGTAAATCATCATTATGACAACTTGAGTCTAGCATTACCAATCTTTCCAGACCATCTATTGAGATCATGTGAACCTCAACGAGACACTTATCCACGAGAGGGTGATCCACGAGAGGGTGATGACAATGATCGGCCTGCGACGTGAGGTATGTTATTTTTCACCTATTTTCGCTATATTTTGTTGTATTTGGTATGACTAAATTCTTAATTGCGTCTATTATTTAAATTTTGAATAAATTTATGTTTTATTTTGGTTAGAAATTAACAAAATATATAATATATAATTTCTGCTAGTTGAGCTCGGCTCGGATCGGCTCGTTGAGCTCGTGGTTCGCGAGTCGGCTCGGGTTGAAAATTTTTTTGGGTCGGCTCGTTAGGCTCGACAGGCTCGGTGAGCCAAGCCTTTATAGGCTTGGCTCGACTCGGCCCGGTTCGGCCGGCTTGTTTATCATGACTACGTGCTGGTCTTATTACACTTTTCTTATACGTTGATTATTAGTTATGATGATATGAATGTGATTGCTGCATTGAAATATGAATTGGCTAAGTGATTTCCAATTAAAGAATTAAAGATCTAGGTCCTTTCATTTGTTTTTATTTTTTGAATTTAAAGTTGTTTTTTTTACCAAATAATATTCTTCTCTCTTAGATTTAGAATACATATTTGAGTGTTCTCGTCGTATAGAAAGCAAGATTGTCGATACACCTCTTGAGCTAAATGCTCGATATTTTTCGTAATATTGAATTTTTTATCTGATCCTAACTTATAACGCATTGTATGTGTCGTTACTATTGTTAGTCAGTTTGTTGTCTTACCTACTACAATTTATTGGACGCTAATTGGTTTGGTGATGTTACCAATTGTAAGTCAACTATTGGATTTTGCAACCCCAAACTATTTCACTTCAGTTTGTCTAGTCTTGCATGCAGCTTGTTGATTTATTTACAAAATTGCACTATTGATGATTCTTACTGCAACATTGTGAATTTGATGATTTTAGATTAGTCATGCTTTCTCATTGAGGGATAAAAAACAATTTTTGTTAATATTGTATCAAATAAGATCATGTGACACATATTATTAAATTTATTGATGAAAATTAATGGAAAACCATTGAAGTCCAAACTTCAATGACTAAAAAGAAAATTGGAACTACCAAAATCAAAACTCAAACAAAGTCTAAGAAACTACAATGACTATCTCTACATTCAAAACTCCATCTCCTAGCCGCTAAGATCTTTATCTTAGAGGTTTACTGTCCGTGCTGGACGAAAATGTTCGACTCACAAGTTGGCTCAAACTGGTTCGTGTTCGTGGCTCGTATATTTATTATTGACATTGTAGTTGGCTATTCGCTTTTACCTTACCGACCTCTAGCTTACTTCCTGACGTCCTGTGCTTATCTCTGGTCAATTGATCGTCTAGCATTGATCAGACTACATAGCATAAGCCGCGCTTTTTTCGCCTTGGTCCCTTAAACTATTCACTGAACTCGACTCGGATTTATTTGAGTCAAATTAAGCCATGACATTAGTTTGTGGATCGTCATCATAGTTACAACGTTATATTATTCATCCATGAATATATAAATTTGCACAATTTTTATCACAACTAAACAAATCTATCTTTACTTCGCTCGTATGCTATTCGCTCCTGGTCAGACCTGCGTCTTTCTAGGTAGCTTCCCCCACCCTGAGGCAAGTCCCTCCAGACTTTTGATCAATATCTCTAGCTTTACAAACTCAAGTCCGCATTTAAATAATGCAATCCACTCTTCTATATCCTTTGACAAACTTGATTTATTCACAAATAGAGAAGTACAGATGCAAAATGCATGAAAAAAGCTATAAAACACAACCAATTGGCACAAAATTTAAGAACAATCATGAAGTAACAGAACATTTTCTACGAAACTTAATCACTAACAGAAGCATCTATATGAAGTACACGACTAGAGCCCAAACGGGGTAGACGATGAGAATGATTATACCGACAGTGTTCGAAATGCCATTGGGTTTGGTGAATGAATTTCTAAATCCACCAGCAGCCCTGATGTGTTCTTGAAGCAAATAACCCGCAATGACAAGACAAACTATGATGCCCACCCAGTCATCCCTGAAAGTGCCTGCAAACAAACTGGGAGCCACTACTATCAGAAGAATCAGAGCCGCAGGAAGTTCCAGCCAATCTGCAATCACAGCATCTTGAGATTAAATAAGGTTGTTTATTACCATATGTTTAATGATAATATCATATGTTGTCGTATATTGCCTATAATAAAATCAATCCTGTTAAATTAAGGGTATAAGATTATTAAACTTTAAACATCTAATTACGTGTGAAACTTTAACATGTAGAAACCAAGTGTCTGCACTTTATCTTGATGACGGGGAAAGTTAAAACCCAACTGACAATTCATATATTCAGCATTATGGTTCTTAAGTCGAACTGTCAGATGGTTGTCATTATTCTTTTTGTCTTCCAATAACTTTAAGAATACAAAGTGTAAGGATTTTCTTGTAATATCGATTATCATTTACAAGATCACGACTTTCCAGAATCGATGACAAGTTTCAGAACATCAATTATAGGATGATTCTATGAATCCATATATGTTATGCATTTAGATGCACTTAACAAATATTAAATAACAATTACGATTTTCGATTATAAAAAATAAAGATTATGGATTTAAGTCACGAGATCACATGCTAATCTCAATCTGTGTCTTGCGTAATCTTAACATAGTTATCCAGAAATTGCTTCGTCATGACATGTAGATCAAAAAACTGGATTATTGAATATGTAATCAAGCGTCAAATACCTGGAAATCGCTTCGGGAAGAACATGCGTAAGATAACCGCAATGAAGGCAATCCATCTTCCGACTTGTCCCCTGCAGAATGAGAAGCATTAGAAGGGGGAGAAGAAACACAAGTGGGATTTAATAGGAAATTTCAGTAAAATGAAGAAGATCAGCACCTCAAGAAGCTGAAAATTATGGAAGGAAGACTAAAAAATATGTAAGGGATCAGCAATCCTGTAAGAATGTTTGTCTTCCAGTTCGTTCGATCCAAGACCAGCAAGTAACTACATCAAAATACCCAAAAGCTATGCGTTATATACAGATATGAATAAATCAAAATAGACATAAACCAACGAAATCAAAACAGGGAAGTAGTGGAATCTTAGATTAATCGAAAATTTGATCAAAACCAGTATAATCAGTGAAAAGAAGTTTTGCTCAAGCATCATCCACACAGATAAATCCACAAACACAGAATTATCAAAAGTGGTGAGGACTTAGGAGTAGAAAGAGAGTCAAATCGCGAGAGAGTTAGAGATGACGATACATAGCGGCGACGGTAGCGATCCATTCGAGGATAGAGGTGCCGATTCCAAAGCTACCAAGCTTGATGGCGTCACCGGCGAGCTTTTTAGCAGCATTTCCGAACTCCCTGAGATCAGAATTGAAGAGGCGGCTGCTGGCATCTCTGTCGGTGCGCATTCTCAGGTAACCCTGACTGTTCACCATCGTTTTGTTCGTTTCCGAACTCTGGATTTAGAGTGATTCTTCAGCTGAGACAACAACAATGCGGGAACGAAGCTATCCTCAGGGCAGAGAGAGGTTGACGATGAGTAAGACGGAGACAGGTTGAAAAAGAAGAAAGATTGAACAAAGCGAACTGCCACGTGTTCCAATGAAGAATGTGAGAGTAACCCGATAATCTTTACTAACTCCCTCTCTTCAACACGTCTTTCCTAATTCCTTCCCCGTATCGTTCGTCCTAAATTTAATTAAACTATTTTTTTTAAAAAACAACAGCGATCTCTCTTATTTTATTATTTCAAAATATTTATATAATTATTGATGTAATTAATTAATTAATTATATTAATAATTGTAAATTAACATAATAATTACGAGAAATAATAATAGTACATAAATCAGGATGTGCAGAGGTGTGTTGTCTGAGACAGGACGGTCTTGGCAAAGGTGAATTGATGAAGCTTAAATGTATATAAATAAATGTGTACGTGGAAAGAAGAGACCCACGTCATTAATGCCACCAACCAGCTTTGTTTAACATTATCCACATTAATAAAACTCAACACTCCATTTCCACTTGCCACGTCTACAACAACCTCAGTAATCTTAGTTTATTCAAATAATAAATCTTTTTACATTATATTTAATTGCTGAGCTGTATTTATAGAGAGTACAACATTATAATATTATAGTGAATATTATGATAGGATTCACTGATTATTTATTGATTTAATTTTGGTAATGCAAAATTTTGAACATGTCAATGTGATGGTGTTTCTAGAAATAGGAAAAAAAATGATTCTCGTATCTTAGGGTGGGTACGATTTGGAGGGACCAAAACCCACCTACTTTCTTCCATCCTTTAAAAAAAAAAAAAATAATAATAATAATAATAATAAATAATAATAATTGAAACCAAAATGATGAAGTTAGGATTCGATTCTGATTTTCCAATTTAAAAATAATTATTTTTAATGCTCTGAAAAATAAAAAAAAATCATTAAATTAAGTCTAATAAATATTGAAATAACTAATATAATACTAAGTAGACTATTTATCAATCCAATCCATTTAATGGGTTTTCATTTTTGAGTAAGTTCAATTCCTAATTAATGTAATTAAATTATAATTTAAGTAATAATTTGATCATTAATTAGTATTTTAATAGTCTAATTACTCATAATCTACCAAGTCAATCACGAATTAAATAATAAAAAATAATTTAATCACTTATTAATAAATCTAATGGCTATTACACACTAAAACGTTAGTTGTAAGATCAATGTAATCAAAGGTGGAGAAGGTGAATTAAATTATCTGAATTTTTTTCACGTAATTAAGAAATTAACCGAATACTACCTCTAATTATAAAATTTCTTGTTTAATTAAATTAGTGAAGTCTAATACTTAAGCAATAATAAAAACAAGTAAGTCAATAAGGAAAAACATGTAAATGATTTATTAACACGATTCAACCAATTTTTTTATGTTTGCACTTTCAGATTCATCTTCTACTTTAATTCGTATGGTTAAAATAATCGAGCTTTTGAATGTCAATCGAGCCTTATAATAACTCTTGACGGGCGTTACTATTTTCTTGATTGATTTTATTGGTGTCAATCGAATTTTAACTAATTCTTCAAGAACGTCACTCTTTTCGTTTCCACAATGAGTATGATGAAAAATTTTAAGTACAATATCTAATTCTCTCAAGGATAAACAATCTCAAGTTTAAGAGGAGAGATTAAGTTTTTAACTCAAGCATGAATACTTAAATCTTAGCAAGTGAACGTGATGCATTTCGGTAGTTCTCTGGGTTACACATTGCAATGAGCTTCTATTTATAAAGGTTTTCAAAATTCTCGAGTTTTGTAGGCCCTCGAGTAAGCACGGGGCATCCGAAACATTATTGTTAGAGACATCAATGAAACGATAGCGTTAGTCGGGTTAAGTAGGGGCGTCTGCTCTAGTCGTCAATACTTCGTGACTGGATGCCACGTGATGCTTCAATTTAAATTTTTGTCTCTATTGTTGGATTTTCACTACGCTCTCGGTCGTATTCTACGAATATCTGCACCTATTTTTAGGCTTCTATAGATTGACATTCAAAAAATAGAGCCTCAAAACTGGGCTTAGCCAAATTCTCTTGGGCATTCGTTGAGGCGCTCATAATGATCTTCAACACTTCTATCATTTTTTAGTTAAGTCTTATATTATAATTTTATCATTTCTTGTATAAATTCAATAAATACATTGGTGCATTGAAATACTCATTTTCAAGAGTATTTTCAAAGAAATATAAGATATATAACTTCCAAATATAATTCATTCAAACTCTATTGATAAATAATTTAAAATTAATACATGTCAATAACTCAAATAACATATTCAAATAATTAAATTAATCATTAAAATAATTATACTTAATTTATATTGAGCCAAAATCAATATTTTTAGAAGAAAAAAGTGTCTAGAATGTAATATGTTGTAGGTTTTAAGTGTAAAACCCGTGGATTTTATGTGTCGGTCGAAGAGCAAAAATTTCAATGAAAAATGGAGGTATAACATTTTGAGTTAGTCATTACATTTTAATATCGTGTCACGTTTTTAATTGAACCATAAGCTATAAGATGACCCTAGCTTGATGACTTTTCCTAGTAGTAGGGCCTCTCATATATGTCATCTTTAGTCGTCTTAGACCTAATTTCTCATTCGATAGACGAACGAGCGATAATGTAGAGAGAGAATATTGAACGGGCAAAAATGATCATGTTGGAACGATTGCAGGTAAATGACACCCGAATATTTATGATCTTCGAAGGTAACTCAACTTTATACCCAAAGCTCATTTTCAAATATTCAAGTGGAAAATTATTTGGAGTTTTATAAACTCAAAATCGTTAGATAAAATTAATAATTCGTACATGAAAATGATTTATATTCATTCTAGTTTACATTCTATGGCGTTGTTAGAAATAGGATAAAGATCATATTTTTAAAAAATGTAATTTTGGTCAAGTAATTGGTGCAATAATTAGCTAACTCGGAACTTTAAATTATAAATCACGTTATATTCTTTTATTTATTTATTTTAATATGTTAATTGTCGAAGACCCGCTTGCCGTAGCACTCACATCTTTCCTCTTCAGCTTCTTCTTTCTATGGGTGGGAAATAAAAATCTAAGCTGATGAATGCTAAAATTAAAAACTGAAATCAATGACACTTTGAATTGCTGACTTTACTGAGGAATGATGTCGTCTGATATAGCTGGTCTCCTAGATTTGCTAAGCTTCTAATTTCTATAGTTTCCAAATTGAAAATTTTCCAATATTTCGAGGACGTGGTTCTTTTCTTGACTTTTCAATTTTGTGCTACCTTTCTTGAACTCTACGTCTCCTGATTTGTAACGTCCACCTTAGACAAGTTTTTGAAATTTCGTCAGTTAATTTTTTAATGCACATTAGGATTTCATTTTCTACAATGATATGATAATTAGTTAAATTTACTACAAATAATTAGAAAACCTTAAAAAGCCAGCTAGGTAACTAATAGATAAAATCATTAGAATTCTCTAAACTTGGAAATTTTATTGTTGCAGCCAAAACAACTTAAATATACTTTTTATATGCATCAAAATCCATGCAAAATTACGTTATAGTATTTCCAAATATAGAGTTATCACGCCCGGCTTTGAAGCGCCTTTGAATTTGTGAGTCGGGCTATGGCAGAGAGTATCATCAAGTCGAACCCCGAGCAATTTTCTAGCTTATATAGAACTACAATGCGTGTTGTGTCGCAGTGCTTAGTAAGCTAGCTCCCAACATTGGTGGCATGTAAGACCTAAGCAGCAGGGATTGCGGAGCAAATCTTGGATTACAAGACAAACTTCAAAGAAAATCGAGTATAGATAATCTCAGATTCGAGTATAGGTAAATCTTGAATTCGAGTATAGACAAATCCCAGATCAACCTAAAGCGGACAATATCTTATTGAAAAAAAAATAATTACAAATGGTGTAAGAGTCTCTATCCGACCGAAAATGAGACCAATGGGTCTTCGAGGGGGAGTGATTATAACGACCTGAAACGGGGATTGGGTGCAATCCCACATCGTTCGGGAGAAGATGGAAATAAAACATATGTAAATGATGTCTCTCCTAAAAAATAAGACGTGTTTTGTAATATAATTGCACCGAATCTTATTAGAATTCCGAAGTTAAGAGTGCTTGAGCGAAAGCAGTGTCAAGTTAGGTAACCATTTGGGAAGTCTTCGTTGAAAAACAAATCCGTGAGGGTCACGATTGCGGGACAAACCTCGGAGAAAATTGAGTATAGGTAAATCTCAAATTTAAGTATAGGTAAATCTCGAATCAACCCAAAGCGGACAATATCTTATTAGGAAAAATGGGTTGTTACAACAAGTGAGGTCATTGTTTATTATGTACACACTAACGATCTAGTATGTGTTTGCATGTTAAGCGGATATGTTATGTAGTAGGTTAAGATAGTGTTTTCGTGTATAGAAAATCTCTATGCATGATCAATGTTGCTTTTTACATACCACGATGTTTTCAATGATTGTTTTTTGGTACCAATGTTAGAGGCTTGTGAGTGATCTCTTTTCACTATTGATTTATCCTGAGTGAGAGTGTTATTCTGTGGTTCATTGATGATTCATGGAACTTGTTTTTTGGACTCATATATTATTTCTATGCACAACTTATTTTAAAAGATTTGATATAAAATTTAAAATTCTTATACTCAACTCACTATTTTTATGTCTTTAGATGTTAGCGCTTTAATTTATCTTATGTTTGTAATTTTATTTTTGAATCATTGTTGAACATCATGCTTCAATATTTGATGGTGGGGACCATCCAGTGAGCACGAGAGAGCCACATGACAAGAGGAGACCATAAAGTGAATGATTTCCTTATTTGGCCGAAAATCCTCTGTCTCCCATTTCATTTTAACTATTTTGTATTAGTTTTCTTTTGAAGTTGTAAACCCTAAACTTATTAAGGTATTTATACCACTCTTATAGGTTGCTAACAACAGCAAATGTTGACTGAAAATTTGAAGTTATTTTCATCCAAGCCTTGAAGCTTTCCAAGGATCAATCAACTGTGTTCCTCGATGACTCACATCTGAGAAGCATTGAGTGTGTTCTTGTGTTTTCATTTTGTGAGAGCCAAAGTGGTTATACTTTTTTCGCAACATTCTTCCTCCCTTCCTTGGTGGGGAGAATCATCAGCAATGTTATATTCGACTCTCATCCCTAGCAAGTTGGAGTGTTCTTGCTTAAAGAGAACCAAAGAACTGAGAATGTGCAATCATATCACCTTCCAACCAATGAGCACCACTTTCTCCATAACTTTTTGTTTCCTTTAATTTAAGCTCCCATTTTTGGATATCATCATCCTCACTCATGCAGCTTTAACCTGCCACAATAATCTCTTTGTTTCGTTTTCACACAAGAAAGTTAAGACTCTCCAAAGTTGACCCTTTGTTCTCGTTCAGAGCAGTAACCTGAGTTTCGGTGACCCTTTGTATTTTTAGCATAACTTTTGTTCCACAACGAATTATACTATAAAATTTTAAAGGATATTTCTAAACGTCCAAGGATAGAATGTGCTAAAACTTCACTCCTAAAAGCCAAGTACAAGTCGAATTATGGATGTTCTAAGTTGTTGTTCGTTCTAGTGAAGCAACACAAGTTCGTTGTTTTTAATGTGCCCTGAAGTCTTCCTATTTTGAGGTACGTCATTTAGTGTCAGAGCCTTGCTCCTTTAACCACTCTTTACTTGTGCATTTGAAGCTCTTGAATCATGGTAAGAAGTCATTCATTGTTTTCTAAAAAGTTTTTGTTACAATATATCAAAACCTAGTCCCACATTTGCTAAAACAATCTTCACAATATCTTAAGACCGATTTGATGAAATCCTTTCAGTATTTGACGAGATGGGCCTTATACTTAAAGTGTTATCTAAATCTTATAAAAGCCTTCTTGTTCTATTATGCAAGAAGAAATAGTCGTTGTTGAACCTTATGAACAAATGATTGACAATAAGTTGTAGTTATTAAGAGAGTCATGTAGAGCCTTCACCACTAAATGTTTCTTTTAACTTTTGTGTGGTTTGAATGGTTTGGATAAATGCTACCCTATTGTAGAAATGGTCATTTCTAAGGATGATAAAGTAGCTCATTTTAGAGAGAAAGTGTCCATGAACTTCGAAGAGTCACAACTTTTGGTGATTAATGAGGCTATCACTTTGAATGATTGAAGTGAAACTTGTCAAATGGAGGAAATAACTATAGTGGATTGCGGAGATGATTTTTTTTTTTTTCAGCAACCATTGAAGAAAAAGTTAAATTTGGTGAGTTGTCGGAAACTCAAGAGGAGCCGCCTCTCATTTTCGTTCAAAGTTCTTAAAGAAAAATAATTAAATGGTAGAGTTGTCTTCTTGGCAGTAAGTATTGAAGGAGAAATGATACTTGAAGAATCGTCTTATGTAAAAAAGTATCATTTCCTTTTGATGACTTAAAAACCTCATATTCTAGAGAACCAAGATGAGGTATTGATAAAGGAGCAAGATTTCTCATTCTAAGATGGACTGAGGTTGAGATCTGTTTTTGTTTGTTAAAAGAAAAAGATTCTTGGAAATAAAATTTCCTTGGTTAAAGGACACAAAGATCTCATTGCGAATATTATTTTCGAGAAAATTTGGCCATATGATAAGAGAATAGTGTATGAAGATTACAAGGAACCAAATTCATTCAAGCTTATTGGGAATGATTCAAACTAAGTCCTTTCCATTCTCGAAAAATTATTCTTGAGAACAATGCCATGGGGTAAAAGAAGGTTAAGGAAACTTGACTAACATCAAATGATTCATGGAGCACTTAAAATTGCCATGACTCAAAGGGGTTCCAAACTTATTTTCTCTATCAAAAGTGGAGGAGAATACAACTTATTCGGTAACGTCATTTCTTTCCTTCGACTTCTTTAGAAAGTTTGTGGAACTTATTATATGTTGGATGAATTCAAGAATAATGTTGTAAATGATGAACGACATGCCTACTTGGTTGATTTGTTTATTCCAACTCAATCAAGGAACGATTTATCAATACTTTGTGCTTATTTGAGTAAAGATAAACTAATTTTTAAGTGTTACTCAAACTCTTTTAAGGAAGTTTTAAGTTGGTTTATCTCAGTTGGTGTTGTAGCTTTGGTGGGAAGGAAACTTTCAATGAAGATTTATATCTTGGCCATGAGGATATAGACAGGTAGGTTAATAGGTATGTTTTGGCAAATGAGTTTATGAATGAATGTCTCGGGTTGGCAAGGAAGTTTATCAAATTTTTTGTGTTGGAATCTTTGCTTATTATATTTGTTCAATTTGAAGATATGTTTATCAATGGAGTTGAGCAAAACAATGGAAAAAAATTATATCTTAGGTAAAATGGTTAAGTTTCGGTTGCACAATTTCATTGTTTGGTTACAGATGTTGTCTCCGTGTCTTCTCTTGAATTTTCCTCACTGGAATTTATGTTAAAAATATCCACGACAATTAGAGAAGAGTCTATCTTGGTGGAAATAGATTGAAACAAAATAAAGGAAGGTAGTCATCCAAATAAAGAAGGTCTTGAATTTGAGGTCAAATCATTATCAACCTCGGGAGGATAATGTGCCATGTAATCCACTCACAAGATTCTGAGCTACTGACTTTTCTAACCTCTTTGTAATTATGTAGGTCAAACATTTAGTGATAACTTGAAGAAGAAATCAAGCTTTAAATGCAAGGGACTTGCAAGTGATAAATGGAAGATGAAGCACACGTCAAGGATTATTCGACTTTCCACAAAACATCTGCCTTCACACTGCCCTCCGCAAAGTATTAACCATATTTGGCAGCCTTATTTATCAGTTTTGCAAAACAAAGCTTCATGAAACTTGTAATTGACAAGAATGGGTTGAATCATAGAATTTGGACATAATTTGCTTGACTAAATAGTTCAATTATAGAGAGGATTTTTCGACCCAAGACTAATCCGATTTCAACCCTCTTTTTGAGAAGATGTTAGTGCTTTAATTTATCTTATATTTGTATATTTTTTAATCATTGCTGAACATCATACTTCAATATTTGATGGTGGGAACTATCTAGTGAGAAGAAGAGAGCCACATGGCAAGAAAAGACCATAAAGTAAATGGTTTCTTCATTTGACCGAACACTCTCTCTCTCCCACTTTCATTTTACCCGTTTTGTATTAGTTTTCTCTTTGTGTTGTAAACCCTAATCTTGTTGTGGTATTTATATTACTCATATGGGCTGCTATCAGTAGTAAATATTGAAAAGTTATCTTCATCAAAGTCTTGAAGCTTTCCAAGTATCAAGTAACCATGTTTCTTGGTGAGTCACATCCGGGAAGCATTGAGTGTGTTCATGTGTTTTCATTTTGTGAGAGTCAAAGTAGTTATATTTCTTTTGTAACATTTCTCCTCCTTTCCTTGGCGTGGAGAATTATCAGCAATGTTGTATTCAACTCTCATTGACAGAAACTTGGAGTGCTCTTCCTCAAGGAGAGCCGAAGAACCGAGAATGTGCAATCATATCACCTTCCGACCAACAACCACTACCTCCTCCATAACTTTTTGTTCCCTTCTACTCAAGCCCCCATTTTTAGACACCATCCTGATCACTCATGCAGTTTAACCTGCCATATGAATTACTTCGTTTCGTTTTCACACTTGAGAGTTATGTCTTTTCAAAGCTGACCTTTGTTCTCGGCCAGAGTAGTAACTCGAGCTCCAGTAACCTTCTGTATTTTTAGCATAACCTTTGTCCCACAACGAATTAGATCGTGAAATTTTGAGGATTATTTCTCAACATCCAGGGCTAGAAGCTTCTAAAAGTTTATCCCCAAAAGCTGAGTACAGCCCAAGTTATGGATGTTCAAAGTCGCTGTTCGCTCCAGTAAAGGAACACAAGTCCATTTTTTTAATGTGCCTTGAAGTTTTTCCATTCTGAGGCACGTCAACCGTGGACACCTACATTGCTTCTATTTGCACTAGGATGGACATAATACATCCTAGTTATTACGTATTCTTTTTTATAATGCCAAAAGGAGAAGAAGTAGTCACATGTGCATATAGTAAGAGGGAGAATTTGTAAAAAGGGCTTATATTGAGAGGAAAAATACATTGAAAACAACTTAAGATACTGTATGTTTGTCATAATAAAAAAAAGGGAGATTATATCTTAAAGTGATTTAAATTCAAAGTATTTTGATCATTAGTATTCTAAATGTAATTCAATTAAGTTGTTTATTGATTTATTATGATATTTGAAATACTCTTGACACGGAGTATTAGGTTATTCTAACAAGTGCGTTTAAATCTTTCAAGTTAAAGATAAAACTTATAACATTTAGAGGAATATTTACGCAAAAAATAGCTTAAGGACCTGAGAGTTCAAAGTGTCGGCAACACTATCAAAATGTCGAGCACATGACCATTTCAAAAAACTTATAGAGAACTTGAAATGTTGACCAGTTTCACAAAGTGTCGACCAAACAATAATTGCAAAAATTACAGAGAGTTTAAGGTGCTGACTGCCAAGCCAAAGTGTTGACTGTACAATAATTGCAAAAATTACAAAGAGTTCAAGGTTTCGATCGCCATGCCAAAGTGTTGACCACTTGCATGTTGAGAGAAACTCCAGAGAAGTGTAGGGGTGTTGACCACTAGACGAAGTGGCGATCGAGTTGTTGAAATAATTTGAAAAGTATCAATCGAGTAGATAAAAATGGTCCACTAATCAATTACTTTTTTGAAGACTTCTATAAATATAGGAGTGCAGCCTTGGGTGAATTACTTAACTTAATAATTGCAATGAAGTACTGCCCAAATTTCTACTAAGAATCAAAGTCTCAACATACACCACTCTTTTCCTTTTCAAACTAGAAATTCTTGTCTTAGAGAGAGTGTGAGTATTAGTCACTTTTGTTTGAACTTTTCTATCTAAATATTGTTAAAAGAATAAAGGTTGAAGCTCTATGAAAAAGTAATTGTGAAGGCCTTGAATTAATGCCCAAAAGTTTAATCTATTGAACCAGAAGTTAGAGTTATGAAGGAATTTTAAAGGGGTCTTGAAGCACAAATGTAAGTAAGATTGGTCAAAACGCGTTAACAAATTGGTTGCATCTCTCAATCCTTATCTCCTTGAATATCGTAGTTTGCAATATTGCGTATCTAAGTTAACTATTTTGGTTTCGAGAAAATATCATATTTGAGCTTGTTAGCAATAAATTTTCATTAAAAATTTATAAACCTAATTTACTCCTTCGCTTAGATTAATTTTGATCCTACAATATTTGCGTGTGGTTAGTGATGTTTGTCTTCAAATTAAAAGAACTACAGATCTAATAGTTGGATATGTTGGTTCTAACTACGCCAAAGACCTTGATATGTGGATATCTTTGAGGGTTGTGCTATCTGCTAGAGAGCTTATAGGATACCATTGTGTTGTTTATTACAGATGCAAAATATATGACTATTATATAGACATGTAAAGAAGATGTACAGTTGAAAGAGTTGTTTGGTGAACTTAGTGAAGATTTGTTTGTCATAGTGTTTTGCGACAATCAGAATGCTATTTTTTTCACTAAAAATCATATATGTGATGAGAAGTTGAAGCACATCAATATTCTTTATCATTTTTTTTGCAAAGTGGTTGCTCGTTGTGATTTTGTTGTGAATTAAATTAGTACTCATGATAATTCTGTTAATATGATGACCAAGTTGTTGCCTATACTCAAGTTCAATTATTGTTTGAACTTGGTTGATATTAGTTACTGATTATGCCCTCATAGGCTCTATGGAAGATGAAACTATTTTCTTGATTGATATTTTGTAGATATATTTTATGCAGTAGAATTCGTATTTAGATGGAGATTATTAGTTTTGTATGACTTGAATTCTATATGGATCAGGTTAGTTAGGTTCACATTGGAAATCTTATTATAATTAGGGTTTCAATTTAATTTATAATTATGTGCTTGAGTTACAAAACTTTTTCTATCGATTTTATTAGTGAATTTCTCTCCTTTATTTGTGGTAGTTTTCTCGTCTTGGGGTTTTCACATAAATTTGGGTCTCTATTATTTTTTGTGTTTTCTTTTTCAATTCTTGTTCAGTTTTCAATAGATTGTCCGACAAAAAAATAAATTTCAAGGAGATGAAGAAGCAAGTATCTCACGACTACATCTTAAGTGGCCATAACCTAGCAGTTTTATGCTTAACGTCAGCAGGAATGCTGGTTTTTAGTGGGTCAGCAGACAAGAGTATACACTTATAGAGTAGGGAAGAGACGAATGATCTCCATACTAACTTAGATGTTTTGAATGGCCATACTGAGCCAGTCAAGTGTTTGGCTCTAGAAGAGTATCATAAAAAGATGATGATAATTAGAATTATGAGACGAAATTAAATCAACGGTTGACAATGTATAATGGGATTTTGGATAAGTCTCTACGAGTATGGCGGGTATAAAAAAAATTCACTAGAGTTGAGGGTGTCACTACAAAAAGTGATGGTACAGGTAACTTCATTTGATGGTTGGTCCATCCTAGGGTTTAGCTATTCAAGTTCTAAGATAATCCATCATCAATCGTCACTAAACTATCTAGATTGTCCCTTTGAAGATAACTAAAGAGAGCTAAATTAGTGGTTGTTCTTATCTTTCCTCGAGTTATAAACTAATCATCGTTACTATAGTTTGTTAATCATGCTAATAATGATTAGTTTACAACTCACTAGTGATAAAATTCACTAGGTCAAGAAATTTAATACATGAACAACCACATCTTATTAAGAGTTTGAGGGTGTGATGTGTGTAATTATTAAAGGTGAATACCAAAAAGAAAAGGAAAAATTAGCATTGAGATTCCACGAAAATGTCATAACAGGTAAAAAACTGTAAACAAATAAGAAAAGTCTACAATCTTAAAATTGAAGTACAAATTATAGTTTGTATGTATAACAAATAATACACCCATAGAAAACTGATGTCATAAAATATGGTCGGATAAGGTGCAACAATCATCAACACGATTCTTTGCTACCATTGTAGGCCCTTGAAAAATTTATAACTTTGTTTCATTACTCTTATCGCACAGGAAGATTTACGACCCAATCCAAAAGAATTCATGTCAAAAAACTCTCTCATAATATAGATGGACATTGAAAGAGAAATCAAATATGTAGCATGTGTCATAAACAGGAACAAGATAAGACAAAAATATTGAGTTGAATGACCCGATTTTCGAAGAGCACGACATTGTTCATTCAAGGCGAGTCGAAGTCCACATGGTGATCACAACAATATAAAATAATACAACGATGAATCTAAAAATGAACTTTGTGTAGAGAAGTAAATGTGAGATACCTTATACAAATTATACCTAAGATGAAAGATAGAAAAATGAAATAGTGCTCATCAAAGAGACCTGAACACTAGAAGGAAGGAAAAACAAAAGGGAAGGGAAAAAAATTGCACGAGATCAACTACTCATGGTCTTAGCCACCACAGTTTTTTCTTGGAAAAATGATAGTCTTTGGCTTGAGCAGATTACATTAAAAAAAGGATATTATGAAAATACTCAATTGCATGAAAAATTGACTTTGTCATGACTCAATTAAAATATGCTGGAAAATATGTGCATGCATAAATTTATATTCAAAATTTTTTATCACTTTAAAAACTATTTTCACGGACCATTAATGGCACAAATATAGAAAATATTAATAGTACTTATATCGTAGCAATATAGAAAATAATACCTCAACAATATTTTACAAAAAAAAAATCCAAATGAAAATAAGATTAACTCACAGACCTTTGTATAACGATATCTGAAGACGTAGAGAGAATAGTTGTTTGAAGACTAGTAGTATTGTAAACAAAAGTCATGACTAGGTTTAGAGATTTGCAAATAGAGAAACGACAATATAAGCTTCCATAATATAATGTATGATCGATAATAATCAGGGGGTGAATTAGGTTGTCTAAAATTTTTTGTGGTTATGATCTTAATCGATTTCTATCTCAAATTAATTTTATTTATCCCTTAACTAGATTTACTAAGTCTAAGAAGCAAACAACGATAATAACAATAAGTAAGAGAGTGATAGAAGAGAATGCAAACGGTTTGTCATGAGGTTTGACCAATATTGCCTACATTAACGTTTCAAGGTTCTTCTTTAAATATTCATTACCCTATAACCTTTCTGGTTATAAGCGGTTGAATCTCTGAGCGTCAATCAAACTTTACATTAACTCTTCTCAAGTGTAACCTTTAAATCGTTCCACAAAATAACAAGTGGATGTTTTTTTGGCACAAAAATTACAAAAAAATTTGGCAATATTTCAATATGAGAGTTTGCGGATATCTTGTGGTTGTCATTGGGCGTCCACGATATGTCCATTAGAGAAACCAATGATGCAATGAGCTTCTGCGATTTAAGTTGGCAGCTACTGTGGCAGGTGTCTGCAAACCGTGATCGAGCGTCTGCATAAATATTAATTTGAATTCGTTTTTTCCAAGCAAGACTTCTGCAAGGCTCTTCAAGTGCATGTGTGTGTCTATGGGTTTCCACAATTTCAACTTTGAAACAATGCCTCAGGATTGAGCTTCTACAAGTCAATTTGGACATTCCCTGTAGATGTTGGCATATGAGGTCTAGAAATTTATACTTCTATTTTCAAATAGTTTGATGCTCTGGATCTAACTTTTAAAGATTTCACTGAGCTTCCGCTGCTAGTTTTTGTGGCCATAGCAGCTATTGGAACTTGCTGTTTGTGAAATCTTTTGTTTTTTCCATGGTTCGGGACCGAGCTTCCGAATCTTATCTCAGAGTGCCCATAGAGTCTATAATTAGAATTTTTCGAGTCATTTCAATTGAGTTCTAGATGTGAATTTAAACAATTTCTTGATAGATTCAATTAAACACAAAAATTCTAAATACTAATTTACAAGAGTATTCACAATAAGAATTAAAGTATATAAAACAAAATTTTTACGTTGACTACTTATATTCTAAGCTAATTACTTAAGTGCGTGTATATAAATAAAATTAATTACTCCCCCTTAAGCTATGCTAATAACATTATTTTACACAAACCGGAATTTTCTCTTTTTAGTATTCTTTCTCTCTCATTAATATCTCTCTCCCGCTTAACATATTTTATAGAAAATTAAGCAGAGTTTTGTCTGATGTCTCACTCCCACTCCATCATTATTAAAAAAACATAATTGCATTAGCAACAAAATACCAATTCCAAATATGCAGAATTCATTATCAAAGCACATGAACAAAGAATGCAAAGACACGTCAAAAGGCGTATCAAAGTAATAAATATATCGATGAAAAGAAAACATTTATCGAAACAAGAATAAATCAAAGGAGGTAAGTGCAAGAAAACTAACGAAAAATTAGTTCTAAAGTGTAAACATGGTGTGAATGTCCAACATTGGTGGATTGAGAAAAGCACAGTGATTAACCATAGACCAAGATAGTAATTGTAGCCTTTGATGAAATTTGTTTATTTAAAATAAGATTTTACAACTCAAGATTGTAATTGTAGCATTAAATTGGTGAGAATAAGGTATAAATGATGTAGAAGAAATTGGTGTAGATGAGTGCAACAAGAGTTGTTAATTTTATGAAATTAATGGGTTTGATTCTAATAAGCCTTTGATGAATTCCATCAAAACCCACACCATATTATATCATATTTATTTACTTCATCAACGTTTTTTCAGGATTATTTTACCTTCAATAGACGAAATACGATGATATCCGAAGAACATAAGAGGAACAGTATCACGTTCAAAGCTTTTCTTCAAGTTTTCGTGCAAATTTTCCACGACTTAGTTTTCATGATACTTGAATTAAATTAATTAACAACGTAAAGAACTAGACACAATTACGAAAATTTAAAATTATATATAAATAAAAATTATAATTATTGTGAATACAGTAATTTTATTTGACTAACACGATGGTCTTAGACATATAAATTTTCTTTGAAAATAAAATTTTAAATTAAAAAAAATATCAGAGGCAAATATCGAACACATGAACACGTCAAATTAAAATCATCTAGAAATGAATGACTTATTAAGGATTAAAATGATTCTCTAAATACTAACACTTCTAATCAATCCTTGAATACTTCTTTCAAAAAAAGAGAATAATTTCAATTATTTTGAGGCAAAAATAATGGGCTTTAATATGCTGAGACACGTGTCAGCAGTTTGGCTGCTAGCTCTAACATTAAGTTACAGAATAGTCAACACCAGCTATGAAGAAGACTTCGTCTGCTTTTGCTAATGTGGGCTTCTCCCATCATTTTCCCACCAGCTTCCTCGCTCCGCGTCATCGTGGAAAAGGGGTTAGTGTTCTTCTCAAGTCTTTGCTTCAGTCCTCGCATGGAGAACTCGTGTTGTCTTCTTTTTCTATATTTTTTGCTGCGTTCTCTTTGTGAGCAACGTTTGTTTTCTCGGACCAAAGCTCTCCGCCCATGTCTGTCTCTCTTACTGTTAATTTTCCCTGCTTTTCTTGCATTGAGCTTGAGAAGCAGCCTTGTCTGTGGAGAGGATGGTTCTCTTTGAGTAAGTTCAATCTCATTTGTTCTGCATCGTTCAGCTAAGACTGATTTTATTTCTGGGGCCCTTCAACTATTTCTGGCATGGGACTGTGAGATTCTTGGTTACCGCTATTGGATTTTTTTCAATTACTTTGTTATTCTTTATGGTCTTCGATATCTTACTTTCTATACATCATGCCATTTGGGATTCTGAAAATTGAAAGATTAGTGTTTCTGTTTTGCTCGCTCTGAAGTAGAAAATGGCTAGCTCTCTGAGAAATATTACCAATGCGGAGAATCCTCCTCCACGCGATGAGGATGAAAATAGCATAGAATACCCATTTGCCATGGAGTATCCAGGTCTGGCTGTTGATTTTGCAATCCCTCTGGCACTTCCAGTCGACCCTTACGAAATACCGTCTGCTTCTTTAGTCGTCTCAACTTCTCAGATTGAGACTTCTCAGATAAATAGTTTATTATTGCCAATTATACAACCCGTCCTGAAAAAATGGACGAGGGTATCAAAAATAGGAGCCAAATCGATCGTGGCTTCGAGTTTAGTAACTCCAAGAGCCCGTTTGGACTACCCGGGTTCCCCCCAGATAGAATTTGATAGCTCAAATGCTTCAAAACATGCTGAATCTGATGACGGCTGTCTGGCTAAGTTATCTCATGAAATTAGACTGAAAAATTGTGACAAACGAAAAGTAAAATTAGAGGATGAGATAGAATTAGCTGAAGATGAAAGCCACAAAAGTTTTGAAAGCTCTCCCAATTGGGAATCAGCAAACTCCTTCATAAGTTCATCATCAGAAATTTTTTCATGCAAAGAAGAAGAGTTTGAGGGCGGAAAGCAGTTGACCATTACTTTTCATGATCCCAAATCAAACGAAATAATTAGTGAGGAACAATCATTTCAATATGAGGCACAAAGTTTCCTAGTGAGTCCAAAGGCGGAAAGGAAGGGGAAAAAGGGATCGTGCTACCGGTGCCTTAAAGGAAACAGGTTTACTAAGAAGGAAATATGCATTGTTTGTGGAGCAAAGTATTGTTCTAATTGTGTATTGAGGGAAATGGGGTCAATGCCAGAAGGGAGAAAGTGCATGACTTGCATTGGTTTCAGAATCGACGAATCGAGACGAGGAAGCTTGGGAAAGTGTTCGAGAATGCTTAAAAGGATGCTTTCTCCTTTGGAGATTAGAAGTAGAATGAAGGCTGAGATGGAGAGTGTGGCAAATCAGATACCGGCCAAGCTTGTTTATGTGAATGATGAACCCTTAAGTCAAGAGGAACTTACTCTTTTGCAAAGTTGCTCAAATCCGCCAATAAAGCTCAAACCGGGATCATATTGGTATGACAAAGGATCTGGCTTTTGGGGAAAGGTTAATACACCTCTTTATTGTCTCTCTCTCTATATATATATATACACACACACACATATGTGCACTTTCTCTTTCCATCTGGTAGTTTAAGTAAAGAAAGAAGCATTTCAACGAACTTGTTCTCGTTGCTGATTACAAACAGAAAGGAAAAGAGCCTTGTCAGATTATCAGCGCGCACTTAAATGTTGGGGGTGGTCTAAAGAAGGATGCTAGCAATGGAAACACTAATGTGTTGGTAAATAATAGGGAGATCACTAAAAAGGAGCTCTATATGCTTAAGGTGGCGCCTATGCTAATCCTTTCTCCATTACAATCTAACCCTTCCGTAATGGTGATCTGAAACTAACCATTTCAAATTACTTGTAGATGGCAGGTCTGCCTTGTGAAGGGTGTCCTTTCTTTTTGGTAAGTCCAGATGGTTCTTATGTGGAAGAGGGGATGAAAAATGGCACCAGAAAATTATGGGACAAGGTTTGCTTTTTCATGTCTGTTGCCTTAAAAATGATTTTCTTCTTTGAACTTTTTCCATCATATTTCATCTAATTAATAAATTACAGCCTTTCATAGATGTATTTTCTTTACAGGGTAAAGTGAAGCTTGTTTGTGCCGTATTATCTTTGCCAATTCCAAAGAATCCCGTTAACTCTGGAGCAGAAGAAGTAGCAAAATCCGTTCCCAATTCATTAGAGAATTCGATGGTTTATAAGCTTCTCCTCATTGGGTATAATAAATCTGGCACCAGCACTATTTTTAAGCAGGTTAGACATCAACTCGAAGAAACACTTTGACAAGCTATTGAGGCCACGTCATATTTTTAATCTTTAGTGGAAATTTGAAACTCTTTGATTTCAAAAAACCAAGACTATGATGGTATCTAAGAGAGGAAGAATCCTATTATATGTTTTGTAATCTTGGTCGAAGAAAATTTTATTTTGTTCAATGTAAAAATGTTTTTTAATATAATTTTCATCATATCAAGGTCAAGGTCGATAGGTACCTCCTAGGTTTAATCATATTCTAAGAAGTAAAGGCAGAATTGTTGAAGTATTACATTAAATGGTGGCTAACTTAGATGAGATTAAAATTTATCTTATAAAGTTTTATTCTTCGAAGTCAATCCAGATCACAGGTCTTTTCTCTCTTTTTCCCTTTTTTTTCTTTTCAGGCAAAGAGCCTGTATAACGTTCCATTCTCCGAAGAGGAGTGTCAAAATATTAAAACCATAATCCAAAGAAAACTATACGAATATATTGGAATACTGCTCGAGGGGCGTGAACGGTTCGAACAAGAGACGTTGTTTGAAGAGAGGAAAATGTCAAGAGTTGATCAGTTGGCTCCTGAAGGTATGGCCAGAATTTGCTAATCTAACTTGTTTTATCATACTAAATGAGTTTTCCCCTTTATGCCATTAGAGCGTTTTGATAAATAGCATAAGAATTAGGAAATCTTGTCTTACTAGATGATTTGGCTGTATAGAAAAGGAAATGGCAAGCACTTTTTCATTAGTGCTTCTAGGCAATTATGAAATTGTATCCACTAAACTTCTTCAGGTAAATATTTTAGCTGTAGGGTTAAATTATTCATTTGATGAAGAAAAGTATTCAGTGTATTTATTAGCATAACAACCTTTCTTCTCCAGAAAATTGCCATCATATCTGGTTAGGATTTCCTTTTTTCCCCTCATAGATTATGAATTGTTTTTTTGATTATTGTCCTATACCTTTGGGGTACTACTGCACATGTTGATCTTGTTAAATTTTTTTAAATATTTAGAATTGCATATATTATACTGTATGTGTTGTAGTTAGTTATCATCGCATTAAGTCTGTTAAAGGGGTTAAATATGGATTCAGTATCTAGATTTGAGAGTATATAGGATGAGATGAATTAGACCTAATGGATCCAACGCGTGGATATGCACTTGTAACATTTACTTATTTTTTGGAAATGGACAGAATGATAATTACATCATTAAAATAGTCGAAAGGATTATTGTCGTTAATTCAATTGGCTTTTCTTCATTCTTCTTAAATTGAGAGATTTGGGTCCAGAGGTATTTAGAATAGGAAGATTCACGAAACTCATACACTGCCGAATCGGCAATCTTCAATGGATTCTGGCTGCTGTTTTTGTCATCTTGATAGTTTGACATGGAGAATAAGATCTTGAGAAATAAGAGTAAAGTTTAGAAAAACTTATTTATTAGGATTGATTTTTTTTTTTTAAGTTCTAACAAATTCTTGCCTGAGCAACAGCTCTTGAGTCGAATTTACAAGTCTATTGTTTTTACATGTAGAATCTATAGAGCAAGCTGTGAGTAACAGTGGTCAGAAAACAACATACGCAATTGGCCCCAGACTGAAAGGGTTTTCAGATTGGCTCCTGCAGGCCATGGTCTCCGGATTTCTTGATGATACAATTCCCGCTGCTACTCGAGCATATGCTCCATATATCGAGGATTTGTGGAAAGATCCGGCCTTTCAAGCCACATACGTTCGCAGAAATGAATTGGAGCTTTTACCGAGAGTCGCGACTTATTTTCTCGATCGGGTAAGATGTCTCGCTCTGCTCTCTTTTTTCCATTATTCTTCCATTCTTTCACGCCTCTGATGAATGTAATTGATTTCTCTCTTTCTTCTCCAGGCTGTGGAAATTTCGAAAATGGATTATGAGACATCGGCAAATGATATTTTATATGCTGAAGGAATTACAGCGTCGAGTGGTCTGAGTAACATGGAATTTTCATTTCCTGAATCACCGCAGGATTGTGTTGTTGATCATCTTTATGAGCACAATCCTAAACAAAGGTCACTTCCCGGTTCGTCTTTTCATTACCATCGTATATCTTAGTTGCCTAAATTTTCCGCTTTTCTACAGATACCAGCTGATTAGGGTTCATCCTAGTAGCCTCGGAAAAAATTGCAAATGGCTGGAGATGTTCGACAATGTCGATATCATTCTATTTTGTGTCGCCTTGACTGATTACGACGAATTTCAAGACGATGAATTTGGAGCTCCGACGAACAAGATGATGGCAAGTAAACAACTCTTTGAAACCGTCATTCAAAATCCAACCGTGAAGAAGAAGCAGTTCCTTCTCATTCTCAACAAGTTTGATTTGTTCGAGGAAAAAGTCGAGCAAGTTTCTCTGGCTCGATGCGAATGGTTTGACGACTTTAATCCGTTGATTACCCCGAATTCTAAAGTCAGCAAATCGAACGGAATGAATACTTCGTTGTCCCATCGGGCTTTTCAGTACATTGCAGGGAAGTTCAAGAGACTGTTTCACTCTTACACGCAAAACAAGCTTTTTGTTTCTTTCACTACTGGTATGGAGACTGATTCTGTAAACGAAACACTAAGATATGCTAGGGAGGTCCTCAAATGGCAGAAAGAGGAATCCACGTTCAACTCTGAGTTATCGTCGATGAGCAACGAGACAAGCTACACGACCTATGAAAGTTGACATGAAAGGGCGGTTGAATAGAGTAGAAGAAAAATGATACCAAATTGTAAAATAGAATCAAGTTGAATATGCATACTCCTTAGAGAAATGAGAAATAGATTTACTTTTTATCCATTTTCAGAAAGACTCGACGGCAGATTCTCTCAATTAGTCTGTCTTAGATTTTTTTGATTGATTCTTTTAAGGAAAGAAATGTCTTAATTAGTGAACATAACTCATCTTTGAATCCGGTTTACAATGTCAGACTGTTAAAAATGGCGTCTAAATCTCTCGTCTGTATAATTTAGCAGATTAGAGAGTGTCAAGACTGAATCTTGCTTGCAATTCTTGGTGGGTACTGTCAAATTGAGCTCGAAATGTGTGTTTTCCTGTTGATGACGTTCAAAGTCAAACCCAGAAAGTTGCCGATGAACAAACTATACAAAAGATGTTTTCTTTAGCCTTTTTTTTTTTTTCTCACAAGAGTGGCTATAAACATTTAATAAACATTATTACAAGTTATTACATGTTTGTGATGCTTCTTCTTCATGAATCAACAAGGAGTAAACCGGTCCATGAGCAGAGAAACAGTGGTCTCTGACATCGTCATTTCTCTCTCCTGGGCTTCTCTGCAACCTCTTCTGATCTCCTTCCTATCTTCGTCTCCTCCTTTTCTAGCTTTCGATAACAATTGCTTCCTGCCTCCGACTTTCTCCATCATCTTCTCCAGCTCTGTCATCCACGTCTCCACCATTGCTGACATGTTGCTCTTCCACTCCAAAGAATAGTGTTTTTCTCGCTTTTATGGCAATGGTACTGAGTACAAGTAGTGGGTTTATATAGACGACCGTCAATGATTGGTGGCTTCATGGAAATGACTGTGGGGCACAGTATATGATTTGGGTATATTCCGAGAGAGAGAGAGAGAGAGAGAGAGAGAGAGAGAGAGAGAGAGTTCTATTGGTCAGTTAGATTTGGACGTACCAGATATTTTATCAAACAAATTAGGCTTCAAAATTGCGAAGCCAAGTGGTCACTCTTCTTCTTCTTCCTCAATCTCTTCCACAAAATTTCTTATTTTGTTAAGACAACGTGTTAGTCATTCTGTATTTTCAAGGAAACTAGAAATTGGGAATCTGAAAACGGGTATTTAAAAACAAAGTTTTTACAAACAAAAAGGAGTAAAATGAAACACCCATTCCTAATCTCAGGCGCTAAGGAACTCCACAAGCATTGAAATGGAGGCTTCAGAACACATCAAGATACGTGGCATAACTCGAGCAACTCGGTCAAAAGCATCGTCCCTCGACCGGGTTGAGCTCGGCAGGACGTCCCGGTCAGACTCGGGAGGAGAAGGGTGGGGGCCATTGGAGGGAAGAGGCTGGCCCTTGTGGCGCAGCTTGTCCAGCTCGGTGGTCCAGATATCTACAATGGCAGACATTGAGAAAAAGAGCCAAAAATGGAGGTCAATCAGAAGAGAGCCTGAAGTTGAAAGGATGATATTTAGGAGAGATATTTGGGGAGGAATTTGATATTTTTGACAAGTGGAGAGAAGGAGTTGGATTTATAGAAGAAGGATGAGAGTTTCGGAGAGGGTCCCATTTTGCAGTGGAATCGAATGAACAACAAACCAGTCTGCTCTTTCCTTTCCGCAGTTTTTCTAAAATCCAATCCTCACCCGCAAGTGGTATTTAGCCAACAGTTTTCATGAAGAGACCGATGCTTGTGCACTTGCCATTAATTAACTATTAAAAATATTATTTTTACCCATTTTCACATCTACTGGCTGTGATTAGATTATTAAGAAAATCAATTGTCATATAGATTACACACACAAAATAGAATAAACGAAGGTAACCAAGATAAGTTAAAATGATTATTATTTATAAAAGAAATTTGAGACATTCTCCGTTTATCATCAAGGCATGTATCATACTAGATAGAAGATGCATTTATAACCTTTAGCAATTTATACACTACGATATCGTATTTTCATACGTAAATATATTTTGTTGCACATTGTATTTTCATAATAATTAATAGTCGAATTCAACTATGACATCGCACTTAAATCTTGTCATAACAAGTCAAATCATAGTCTCATGTATTAGCACGCGTGTTTAAATTTTCACACATAAATCTTGGACATTTTCTAACACGATTTCATGATCATAACATTACTCAACTTTGTAGAAGAGGTATAACTTCTTTCACCCACAAAAGAAAGTACAATCTCTTCTAGCTTTTCAATTTACCTTTGATCACACGTACCCAAGATCATCTAAGTAGGACAAAATTCATCTTAAATGAATTGATTCATGTAAACCTATTTATAGGCCTTTCAATGTGTGCTTCAGAGTAATTGTTTTACCATTTCATTTTTCATCTTTTTTACTCTTTACTCTATATTTATCAGTTGTATCTGAGCCATTTTGATGTAGGCAACGGAGAAAGAAACCGTTGATAAGAAAATAGAGAGAAGGAGGAGGAAAAAAGGGAAGCCATGAGAGCAGGAGAATGAAAAGCTCGAGAGAGAATAGAAGATTGAAAAATAGAGTTTCAGAAAATCACATATTCATTTATCATAATCTGTCTTTACAAGATACAATAATAGAATTTAAATATGAAAAATTAGAACTAATCCTAAAAGATAAGAAATTAACTTTAACTAAAATAAATAAATAAAACATATAAATAATAAAAGTAAAATGTCAAAGATGTCCTCATCGACTCTCTCGGGATAAAAGAATTACTTAGGCAAGTTGACAGAACTACAAAGCAGAAAGCTAATCAATCACCCAACCATAAACTAAGAGGTTGTGCAACTTTCTTCCGACGTTCATAGACTTGTATAACTGGAGGTTTGGTTCGAGAATGTTTTCGAGTTGGTTGGGAATCTGGTAAAGAAAGATCTTAATGACTCCGAAAGAACTTCAAGAGGCTTGGATCCAAATGTTGAAGTGTTTCTCTTAAAATCCACGTACAATCACTATCTGGTGGATACACCTAACGAATCAGGAAGCGCTGAACTTCACATTCATTAGTAAATATAATATGTTCATCTAAAATAATATCAATTTTATCCTCATGTGTTGTGACAAGGGATGTTGGGGAAGCAAAGTTAACAGATGTAAGCTCAAAATCAATATATGAAAGTAGAAAATGGTCAGCAGATGAACTAAAGTGACATTTATAAGCAATCAAGTCGTCAACGTTAAAAGTAGGATGATAACCAAAATAAGGTGGAAGATCAATGACATATGCATTTGGGTCAGTTCACTTTAGAATTTTAAAAGGACCAACGCTACGTGCTTACAATTTAGAACCAGATCTAGATGTCTGCCACTTAGGGCGAATTCGAACCATAACATAATCTCCAATATTAAATTCAACTCGTCGTTTGTGTGAATTAGTTCGTAATTTATATGATGCATTACTAGTCTCTATTTGTTTATTGATCTCTATATGCAAATCATGAAGATGTTGTTTGCAATTTTCAGCCGATATAGACACACAAGCATGTGGTGGCATAGGGAGAAAGTCTAAAAGCTTCTTATGTTTGAAACCATGAACAACTTCAAAATGACTCATACGTATGTATTGGTTCACAAAGCTATTATATGCAATATGGGTGGTGGGGAGAAACTCAATTTTTAAGATTTTCTTTGACCAAACATCGTAATAAATTTTCAAGACTTTGATTAACAATTTTCATTTGACCATCACTTTGGGGATGGTAAGCAGTTAAAAATTGCCTACCATGTGCCATAAAGTTTTCTAAAAATAATTCGTAAAACGTACATTCCTATATGAAACAATAGTCTTAGGGACACCATAGGGTTTAACAATCTCATTAAAACGCAATCGGGCTAGCTTAAAATGCATCCGACATTTTATTACAAAGAATAAAGTGAGTCATTTATGAGAAGCGATCCACAACAACCAAAATAAAATCATGTTTTTTTGGAGTGTGCGGAAGTTCAAGTACGAAATCTATACTAACATTCTCCCATGGACGATTGGGGACAGGGAGAGGTGTGTAAAAACCAGTATCTTGTTGTCTATTTTTAGTCACTTGACAAACTTTACAAGTGTTGACTATTTTGCCCGCATCTTTATTTAAGCCGGACCAATAAAATTGATGTTCAACTTCTTATATTGTTTTATCACGTCCCAAATGACCAGCTAATCTTTCTACATGAATTTCCCAAAAGAGAAATTCTCTAACTGAAGTTTGAATAGTGTACAATTGATTAGTTTTAAAAAAATAACCATCTTTAATATGAAAATCACTGTTGTTGTCAACTTGTCCATTTTTCAAGGCATGGACAATATCTTTAAAATTAGGGCAATATTCATAATCTTCTTTGAGTCTTTCAAAGCCAATGATTGTAGCACTCATGACGTTTAGAAGATATATGCGCCAACTTAATTCATTAGCTGCTTGATTCTCTACACAATTTTTATGTTTCAGGACGAACTAGTATGCTTGCAAATATTCAATCAAACGACCATGTCAAAAGTTCAATCGGTTTTTAGAATTGAGATATCGTAAGATTTCATGGTCCGAGTAAAGTACAAATTCCTGAGGTAACAAGTAGTGACGCCAATAGCGTAGAGCTTGCACCACTACATACAATTTTCTATCATATGTTGATTATCGTTGTTTAACATCATTTAGCTTTTCGCTGAAATAAGCGGTGGGGTGTCGTTGTTGGCTGAAAACGCCACCAATCCCCACTCTTGATGCGTCGCATTCAGCTTCAAAAACTTTAGAGAAATCGGAAAGACGCATTACTAGAGCTTCAATCATTTGAGTTTTAATAGTTTTAATAATTTTAATGACTTTAGATACTGCTAATGTCCAACAAAATTTGCTCTTTTTCGTACACTTGGTAACAGGAGCCAAGCCCTTTGATGAAATGACGGTAAAAGGTAGCTAGCTTGTGAAAGCTTTGAACGTCATTTAAGCTTTTGGGCTTAGGTTAATCGATAATTGCTTTAACCTTTAAGAGGTCAAGGGATACCTCTATCGTAGAGACTATAAAACCCAAAAATATGAACGATTAATATTAGAATAATTAATTTTATAATAATAATATAAACTAACAATTTCATGTGTTATTTGATCACGAGAAATTAAAGAAATAGTATATAAATTATTAGAAATTGTATTAATTACGAGACAAACTCCTTTTAATATATAACTAGAATCTATTATGCATGTATAACAAAAAATAAAAAAAATGTCAAACAAATATTTTTTAAATTTTATTTCTATTTTATTTAGTATATTAATAAATCATCTATTTTTTGATATTGTGCAAAGCTACCAGTTAAATTTACAAAATTTGGGAGAATACGATGAGAAGTGAAATAATAAATTCTCGAACATTCATTTGTGACAGCAGAAAATAGTTTTAAAAAATCAAGAAACGTATCAGTTACATTACTACTAGATTATCAAGATTAATAATTTGTGTTTTATCATTAACAAAAACACAAATAACTTACTAATATAGTCTACCATTTTCTAATATTAAATAAGTCAAATTTCACCTATTATCTACATGAATTTTTAATTTTCTTGGTTTAAGTAGGGGAACCTTACAAAATTCTTTATATTGTTGTTATCTTGAATTATATCCAATAATATAAGAAATTACGGATCTAATTAAATATGAGATGAAATATATGTCATATCATTTTTAACAATTAAGTTTAAAATATGATTTACACATCTTATATAAAAAAGAGAAATGTTAGTAAAATCTAATTAAAAATAATTTTTAAAATAAAAAAAAACAACATTGTTAGCACTAACATTATTGATAGTAATATTAAATATTTCATCTCTAATAAAATATTCTTCCAATATTACCACAATTTATTTATACATAGTAATGTCATTGAGGAGATATTTACAGTTATAAAATTTTTAAATTCTTTTATATAATTACCAAGATTCGTTAATAAAATGAGAAGTTAGAACAACATATCCTATAATTTTACATGCACTCTATAAACAAGAGGTAATTCAAATAGATTTTGATGGATCATTTGCAAAAAAAAAATATAATTAATTCTTTTTTCATATTATTAAACATTTTAATGATATTACTTTTCGTTGTATTTCTAGAGACGCATTTAAAATTATGAGTAAGATGCGTTTTCATAAATTTTTTAAATAACTCACTATTGATAAAAGTTAAATGTAATTCGAATTGTGCTACAAATTTTATTATTATTATTATTATTTTAATTTGTGAAGATAAAAACATATGGTTACTATGACATTTAATGGTCTTTAAGTTGAATCTTTTACTTATTGATTTAAGTGATATATTTTATAATTCTTATCAACTGCGTGCAACTACTTAGAGACGTATTGTTCGTTTAGATTTTGAGGTGACAGATATCTTATCAAAACAATTTAGGCTTCAAAATTAAGAAGCCAATGCGGTCCTGTCCATCTTCTTCGTCTTCCTCGATCACTTCCACAAAGTTCCTTCTTTTGTCAAGACAACGTGTCAATCTTTCCCTTTTTCTTTTATTTCTTCTGTATTTTCATGGAACCTGAAAATTGGCGATCTGAAAACGCGTATTTAATTAACAAAAGAGTTTTTACACATACAAAGAGGAACAAGAAACACCCATTGGTAATCTTAGGCGCTAAAGCACTCACCAAGCATAGAAACTGAGGCCTCAGAGCACAGCGACGCACGTCGCTCAACTCGAGCAGCTCGGTCAAAAGCTTCGTCTCTCAACCCGGTTGATCTTGGCTGGTCGTCCTGGTTAGACCCAGCAAGAGAAGGGTGGGGGCCATTGGAGGGAAGGAGCTGACCCTCGTGGCGCAGCCTGGCTATCTCGGTGGTCCAGATATCTACAATGGCAGACATAGTGAATAAGAGCCAAAAATAGAGATCAATCAAAAGAGAGTTTCAAATTCAAAGGATGATATTTTGGAGAGATGTTTGGAGAGGAAATTGATATTTCTGACATGTGGTGAGGAAATAAGTGGGATTTATAAACGAAGGATGAAGTTTTAAAACAAGATTTGGTATGCAGTGAACTGAAAAGAACAAAGCAGTCTGATTTTATCTACTGTCCGCCGTTTCCTTAAACCCAATGCTCACAGTTTTTAATGAAGTACTTGTTTCTACCCTTCTTTCTTTGGGCTAGAGAGCCCATAACACCTACACCATCTTCACTTAATGTTTGTTTTATATCGATAACTTATTGAGTAATTTGTACTTTTCTGTCTAGAAAATATACACATGCAAAATATGTGAACATTTTTGTTTCCTAAAATGCTTTGACACCTCTCTCCCCTCACTCTCTCTATGAAGCTTTCTTTCCCTTCCCTGGTTCTATCGCGAATCGCGAGAAGGAAACAAGTTAGATTCAAATCAAAACCCATCCTATAATTTCCACGTTCACTAAACTTCTAAGCATTTTAGTTTTTAATTCGTTGAAGAGTACCGATCCTAGAATGTGCATAACACATCTTGTTCATGTTATGCACCTTTTACGTTTTCTTCCTAACTGAGTTAGTGGCTGTGTTCCATTGGCGTGTAATCGAGAGTCAACTCAATGAAAGACAGACGCGGATACCCATCCTCAAATGTGCATAACATGAACATGACCCTCACATCGATCCATCTTGGTTCACAAGATCAATGTGAGCAATAAATTTTATATATGTATGCTTGAATTAAAACATATACAGTGAAAAACACTATAATATGAAAACTTTCGAGTCATGAAATTAACACATCATTTTAAATAACATGTCTCTAATTAGAAAAAGATATTATGCTAAACAAAAAATCAAAGACATGCTTCACAATGGATCTATCAACAATTAAAGCCCAAACAATCTAGGAAAGTCCAATAATGGTTGGAGTCTAAAATTCTAACTCTCAATATCTAATCATAATATTATCATAAAATAAAGATCGAAATTTTATATTTGAAATCTCAAATTTTTAGGTTAAAAATAACCCAAACAATTGAGTCGAATACCCAAAATTTGGGCTCAAAAAAAGTCTTGAGCTACTGTGTACAAACCAAGTATTTTTAAGATTTTTGTTTAATTTAAAGTACGAGAGAAATTTATAAACTCATATAGTGGAGGGACTAAAGTAAAAATAATGAAAATTGTATTAAAATAGGATTTGGGAAACCTATTCCCTCATTTGGGCATAGTGGTCGCCGCAAGAAAGGGAAAGTAAGAGGAGAGCGATTTCCATTCGTGCAAATCGTCGAGTTTCGAGGCTTGGGTTACGTCCATGGGACAACGAACGTCAACATTTGTGAAGGAGCTTCGATTATTGGTAAGTATTTCCTCTATATTTTTAGGTTAGATGTTAGGGTTTTAAGTTGGGATGAATTCAAGTAATAGAGCTCGATTTAATCGAATATTCTGGATATATTAGAATATTTAGAGTGTATGCAGATTTAGTTGCCATTTGGAGGAAAAAAACAGTGGGTAAAAGTACTGACACTTCAGAGAAAGTGTCGACCATGGATGTTTTATTTTTAAAAGGTGTCAAAACTTCAAAAGGAAGTGTCGATTACTAGTGTAAAATTGGCTAGAACTCGAGAGTTTGGAGTGTCGACACTTCCTCTTAAGTGTCGACACTTGTGGATGAAGTGTCGACCGCTAGTAAATTTTGAGTTGGAACTCGATAGCTCTAAAGTGTCGACTGATAGGATGAGGTGTTGATCGCGGCCAATCTGATTGTTTTAAGTGTTGATCGGTCCTCTTAAAGGGTTGACCGCACGATTTTTAATTAAAGAAAATTTTGTCGCCTGAATGCGTACTTCGCGATCGTTTACAGTGCTATTGATTGAGTCTCTAGTCTAGGTTTATGACCCATCCTAGTGTCTTCCTTTAATGTTGAGTTGGATAATCTTAACCTTGATTTTATTTTATGCTCAAACAAATTCAAGGACTTCGACTCAGTTCTTGAGCTTGTGCACCCAGTTGAAACAAGGAGCACTCGGCGTAAAGGGAAGAGTTTTATATTATTTGCATTGCATTGCATGATTTTTATGAAAACTCAGTTTTAGTGAGTTATCATCTATGAAAACCTCATGGGGCCTGGTCGCCAACACGTCAGTGTTTTACGTGTATATATGTATGATTTATACTTTTACCATTGATGCATAGTTTTATTATTGATGTGATAGAGGATGGATCCTCGTGATAATTTGGACGGTCTCATTGTCAAAGTATTAGGAGGACATTCTAGTACATCTTCTATTGCGTGAAGCTTGTCTTGTATGCACGTCATGAAATGGGGAGTAGGGCAGTGATGATGAGTTTCTTGGATCTCCACCTTTTCTATATATATATATATGTGATAGATGGTTTCTTAAGTAACCTTGATGCATATACACGGCCTATCACTCGGTCTCAATCTAAGAAGTTTCCTAACTTGTTTGTCTATTTTGTAGGAACTTCATTCCATGATAACTTAGAGGGCACTCCATTATTCAAGGATGACGAGAAGCCCACACATTATGTTCAATTGGTAGACCTAAGCCTATAAATGGAGGAGGCCCGAGCACCGCATCTTGATGGCACATGCGCCATGTTTGGCAGGGTTTAATCCACGTTAGGCCACTAAGGAGTCCAACTAACTCCTTGCATCCCTCGACCTTTTTTAATTGGATTAATCATTAGAACCTTTTAATTAAGTTATTGCATTTTATTTTGTCTAGTTTAACTCATAATTAGAGTCACTAAATAATGCATTCACTTGACCCACACAACAACTCAGTCAAGTGCATACATGCATCATATCTTGGTCAGTGCGTGTGAAATAAAAGCTAACATGAAAATAGAGATCTTGGAGTGCTAAAGAAGACCATCATTATACTTTTGTTGACCTAGATGAAGATGGAAACCTTGGAGTGCTTAAGAAGACCATCATTAAATCTTTGTTGACATAGTGAAGAGGTGCCTTTGTGAAAAGGCAACAGAGAAGAAGTGTCTTTATCCTCACATTTATTCCTTTAGAATATTATTGTAATTTGAATTTTTAACTTTATGGCTTAAATACCCCCTAGAGCTATGATTGTAAGTATCTTTGAATTATTAAAAAAAAAGATATTAAACTATTGTTGAAATTCATCTTCATGAACTTAAAGATCTCTGTTCAATTTGTCTCCACTTGACTTTGGTGAGTCATATTCAAGGAGTGCGAGTGTTCTTGAATTACTCAAGTTAGTCATTTATTTCAAAGTCCATTTATCACTTAGTATGCTTGCTAAACCCATCATCACAAGAATAAGGCCGAGCACCCCTACAGGTCTACCTTATTCTTTTCCATCTTTTACTCCCTTCAGTTCATCAAGTTTGAAAGTGTGTCAGACCCTCTTTTTTCACTAAAGTGGATTTTTATAAGATAAGTACGATGACGACATATTTTCATATAGTCGTCTAAGTCTTCAACAATGGTTTAATTCAATGCTTCATCTATTGTTCTTGGAGCTTGTTTTGTAAAACGTTAAAAATGAGTTTTCATAAGACAATATTTGAAAACTATTCTTAATATCATATCATGTTTTGTAAAAATAAAAATAAAAAAAGTCTTACATGCATTTATTATAGTATTCCTACTAAATTGCGTGTGAGATAAAGGCTAACATGAAAATAGAGATCTTAGAGTGCCGAAGAAGACCGTCATTAAATTTTTGTTGACCTAAATTAAGATGGAGACTTTGGAGTACTTAAGAAGACCATTGTTAAATCTTTGTTGAGGTAGTGAAAATGTGCCTTTTCATTGAAGA
Organism: Begonia peltatifolia; assembly: GCA_022433055.1. NCBI lineage: Eukaryota > Viridiplantae > Streptophyta > Magnoliopsida > Cucurbitales > Begoniaceae > Begonia > Begonia peltatifolia. The sequence continues at coordinate 17,519,849 of CM039521.1, forward strand.
ACTGTCTTTGTCCTCACATTTATTTCTTTAGAATATTATTGTAATTTGAATATTGAACTTTAGCGCTTAAATACCCTCTAGAGCTATGTTCATAAGTATCTTTGAATTATTAAAAAAAGAAAAGAGTTATTAAAATATTATTGAAGTTCATCTTCATGAACTTCAAGATCTCTTTTTCAAGCTGCCTCTGGTTCGCTTAGTGAGTCATATCCAAAGAGTGTGAGTGTTCATGAATGACTCAAATGAGTCCTTTATCTCAAAGTCCATTCATCACATAGCATAGCTGCTAAACCCATCATCACAAGAATAAGGCTGAACACTCCTACGAGTCTACTTTATTCTTTTCCATATTTTACTTACTAAAATTCATCAAGTTTGTAAGTGTGTTAGAACTTCTTTTTTCATTGAGATGGATTTTTATAAGTACGATGACGATGTATTTTCGTCTATGTATTCGAAAATGTTTTAACTCAATGCCTCATCTATTGCTCTTAGAGCTTGTTTTGTAAAACATTAAAAATAAGTTTTTATGAGACGATATTTGAAAACTATTCTTGATATTATATCATGTTTTGTAAAAAATATAAAAGAAGTCATACATGCATTTATTATAACATTCCTATTGAATTAGTCACTTACCCTAATGACTCTCTATTTCTAGAAAAGAACAAAAATAATGAATAGTTGGAGTTTGAAAGTTATTTCCTTTATTTATTTTCTTTGTTGAGTGTTTAGTTGAATTCCTGGTAAAAACTCAACTTATATTTGAACTTACATTAGTTTATGAATTTAGATATAGACTTGTAAATTTTATTGAACTGTTTTTTCTTTTATAACACAATTATAGTTGTAACCATTGTGTGAATCTTGATTTTTGGTTTAATATTCAAGTTTTCAGCTGCGAACTAAGCTTTGAGTTAGATGATCTAGTTCTCTTCTAAAATTGAGTCGCCCGATCCAGTGTTTTATCAAGTCCGATCTAGGTTGTGACACGTTACCCAAACCAACACAAGCTGCGGCTGAAACAGGGTCATAACCAAGAACTGAGCTGCGGCCTAGCACCTTTTGAGCTGCAGGTCAATGTCATCTTCCCCGTCGCTGAAAGGTGTTTTTTGCTGAATTTTTCATGCTTTTCAGCCAGACTTTCATCCAAACTATCCATAATTGACTGAAGCATGAATTTTATCCATAACCGACGTGATTAATGCTTAAAAACCTTTTATTTATGCATCAAATTTGGAAACTAACCCTACAATTAAGAAATACACATTTTAATCCGATCATGCGTATGTCAAAAATCAGAATTTTGCTGCGATACATACCTCGAACTTCTGAATTATGATACGCTCTAATTCTCTGAAATAGAACTTCCCATTGAAATCCAATTGGACAAATTTCTCGAAGGAAATAATAACCCTTCGCACTAGTGCAAAACCAAGGCTTAGATTCAGATTATCCCTTTAAAACCACGAACCTTTATGCTATAGCTTTCAACTAAAGAAAAAGAATCAGATCTTCAGTTTAGATTACTAATTTATTGATAAAATCAACAAAATGGTGATGGCGAACAATCACAGTTACTATTAAACTTTATGATCCGGTTTAAGTGCTCTCGTAGCCCAAACAATAGATTGCTTGGGAAATCGGTTGAAAAACTAAATGAGAAATCGAAAAAGAAAAAGAAAAACCAATAGACACCGAAATTTACGTAGAAACTCTAAAACGTAAAAAAGTACGAGCAGAGAGAAATCACTAATCAAAATCGATACAATTGAGTTTTATGATTCAAACATCAATAAATAACAAAAATCATGAAATCTTAATATTGAATACGGAACCAAGACGAATATGACTTATTATGAATATGAGTTCACACGTTACTAGGATCCCAACAAAATCAGTTCCTCTTTCCTGCTCTCCATCTTTATTTTGTTTCTTCTTGTAATTTTTGCTAGAAGAGCAGCAAAAAACAAGTTTAGGGTTTGATAGCCCTATAAAAAATAAGGTCATTGTCGTCATTTGCAACAAAATTTGACGGTATTCTTGAGCAATTTTAATGTGTTTTAAATTATGATACACGTGAATAATTAAAACAGTAAAATAAAGATGAAAATAGTAGCAGACGTGAAGTTTAAGCCTTTAGAATTTTTCTGGATTGAAAGTTTCACATTTTAGTAGTTTATTTTTCAAATTATTAAATTTGACAATGTGTAGTAGCAATAGTTCAATACATGAATATTATCTTGTATAATTACATTAAAAATAAGAGCACAGTCACAAACTAAAAATGAAATCCAACGATTCTATACTTCCATCTTGAAATAGGGTTTTGACAGAAAATGAATTAGATTAGAACGTACCATTGAAGACTTTGATACATCAATGAGAGCAGGTCGTTGATAACTCAAATGGGTGGCAAAAAACTCGGTCACTCACATCACATCTCTCCCTCTTTCTTAGTGTCTTCTCTCTGCCTCAGGAAGGAGGAGAAACCCTCCTTTTATAATTTTAATATATATATATAATTCCTAATTCGTTAGAACTTCAACGTTAGTCTCAATTTCACGCCGAGTTGTCTTTATTTACCTGACACTATTTCAGATTTTTATCACTAACGTGACTTTCAAGTGTTACCAATTTTGACCGCTTGAAAAAATATTACCCATTTTATAGTCATTAACTATGAAATTTAGAGTCAAGAGATGAAAATTTTACCATGATGCGTGTCAAAAAATGCACTAAAATTTTTAAATTTTTATTTATTTTACAATAATCATAAATGGAAATTATACTTTAATCCTGCGATTTACTATTTTTCGACCATTACTTTCATCATACTTAAATGTCGATGAATTAGATTCATTATCTTTTAACTAATTGTGCATGTTGTCTAACATCAACGTTACACTTATGACAACATGTTAATCTATTCCTTTTAAAATTTTTGGTTCCTTTTCTACCAAAAATATGTTATAATATATCATTTAACTTTTGTTTTCCTTTTTTCTGTTAACAATGTGGCCTCTATCATCTTAAACACTTTTCACACATCCAATTTATGATTTTTACTACAAGATGATGCATGCACAGTAAAATTTGATGGAAATCCAGTAGATTCCATAACATTGACTTTAATCTTATGGTTCATGTTCTCAAATTTTTCTATTAGTGCAACAAAAAACAATAAAATGCAACACAATATAATTGACTAATGAGTATAATTAAAATTTACACAACAAATTTGAGAGAGAGTTGACAGAATTGAGACTTAAGAGATGGGAAAGTTGACGGTTGACGGTTGACGGTTAACGGTTGAGGGAATTAAGAGAGTTGAGAGAATTGGTTAATATTGAAAAGTTATTTGTGTACTATTTATAGACCAATAAAACATAATTCTAAAACAAACATAAAAACTTCATCCCAACTGTTCTTTTAGCCGGGGCGCTGCAGCTCGATTGGTTGCCATTGGAGAGTTTCCAATGGCTATTTGCATTTGGCACCGTGAGTCTCGAGTTTGGCATTGTGGAGTTGGATGAAAACTTTAATTAGAAAAAAGGCAAGCTTACAAAAAATTTGATGGACATAGTTAGAGGTCAAGTTAAATTTGAACTGAACTTCTAATAAGGTCTATTTTGTTAATATTCTCGTACTTTGAAGATAAAAGTGATATTTTCTCTAAAAATTTCTAAAGTTGAGTCTCATGATGCATTGATGAGACTGACCTAACATGTATTAAAAAGGAGATTTGTAAACAAAGCCATAGCCTAGGGTGAACCCCGACCAGAACTTGGATTTCTAATTATAGATGCCAGCTTCAGTTGGAGAAGCCATCCATTGTGGTTATAGTCACTCTGTAGACGCGTGCCTGAAATTGGATCCTGAAATGCCAAAGCATAGTGTTGCCAAATGCATGGCCGCTAATTGCATCCATTTATTTCCTCTAAAATATGTTCAGAATAATTAAAACTATCTCATCAGTCGACGACCAAATAAATAAGACCTAAAAAGGAAACTTACGGATCTCTTCTTTACATATTCATACAATACTTTTGTTCCGTACAATTCTCTCAAATTAAAAACAATAATCTAAATATTGAACATGTCACCTTCAAATCTTGGTTGAAATGGAAAATAATCTACTGATTGATTTTTTCTTTCTTTTTTCTCTCACATCAAATTCCATATAGTCAAGTTCTCTTCTAGTGTTCCTCCATTATCTCGAGGCACCCTAGTCATTTAGAAAGAAATAAATGCCAAAAAGAAGTGGCCGAGAGAAAAAACTTTTCTTCTTTCTATTCTACGTTTGCTTTCAGCGTCTCAGTTTACACAATATTTGAGTATCCTACGTTTGTCAAGTTGTATACGCAAGTCTCTATAAAAAGAGAATTGCAAAATCAATCAAACATGAGAAAACAAAACAGAAGAGTAAAGAAGAAATAGGATGACCATATATTAAATCTAATATTATCAGATCTCTTTAAGACGCAAACTATAAAAATAAATTTATCGGAGGCAAATACAAACTCAACAAAAGCTCTCTCATTATAGTGAGGGAAATTAAATAGTTTACGCTTTATGTGACATCTATTAATGTTGCACAAGATAATTTATCCACATAGTATAATTCAAACGATTAGATCATAAGAGTGAGAAAATAATTCAAATACTTGGCAAGATAAAATTCTATGACATTTCAAAGGCAAAATGTACCACTCAAAATGGAAGTTGAAGAAGGAACAAGACTGTCTTGATAATGATAAATAAGAGAAAAAATATGATCACAATCATCTTAGACATCAAAGATCTTATCATGCAAAGATGTTATCAACTTCGTGTCTCATAAATCATGCAAGATATGTAGTTTTGGTGCATCTTATCAATAGTGCGTTCCAAGGTGTGAAGTGAGGGAGAAAAGTGGGAGAATTCGTAAGATCACGGCTGATCTTGAAAAGAATAAATGAAAAAAATAGCATGTCGTATCAAAGGGAAATCCAGTTACCTAATTGGTTCAAAAGCTTATTCGAAATCTTGAAGAAGAACAAAATAAATTTCAAGTGAGGTTGACTGAACAAATGGATAGAGCTCTAGGCTCCAATTCTAGAGAAATAAAAAGCACTGAGTTTATGTTTTTAATTTGAATGATTACCCCATCTAATTATACAATAAAAAGATATTAGTGTTTGCTTCAAGAAGGGTTTTTCTCATAAGTGGATTATCGATTTTTTTTGTATGAGTCATAACTGTTAGTTATTCTACATTAGGGGTAGAAATGAATTTGTAGAAGTAATATATTAATAGATTTTCATATAAATCATGGTGTCTCGTTTTCTACGTTTCTCTTTTACAAATCAATGTTCAATTTTTCACAGTGCGGATGGTGTTTTTCCACACCGCTTAGGTCAAAGTTTACGAGGCTACGACACTAACATTGTCCAAGGCATGTGAGCCCAAGTTCTTGTGACCACGCACTGGCTATACCACTCTACCACTTGGGGCCTCTGTTTAGCCATCACAATGCAACTTTGCATATGTTACTATGTCTGTTACAAGTTAGGATGTTTTCAATGTTTCTAGTGCTCACGTTTTGTCACCTTGGCAAGATGCACCAACCAATATCGAGTGCTTCACAATTTTGCTCATATTTCCAGTATAGGATAACACTTGAGTTTTAAACATGTTCTAATGTTACTATTGTTGTTGGTTCGTGAAGTTTGATGATTTCGAGCCATTGCCTAAACATACCATTTCCACCAGTAAGAAGACTTGTTCATGTCAAGGTAGAGGTGTATTTTATTGTATTCGTTCAAACATCATGGTTTGCAAAAATCTATTTTGTGATATACCACACTTAAAATACTGACTTATCGTGTCTTACAATAAAAGTGTAAGACGAGCGAGCCGGAGAGCTAGCCAACTTGAGACTATAGCATATTTGACTTGGCTTATTAACTTTGGCTCGTGAACCAGTTTGAGTTGAAAGTCTTTTTGGGCAGTCTTGTTAGGCTTGACTCGCAAGCCAGCTTAGGTTGAAATTATTTTTAGACTGCTTCGGTAAGCTCAGTTTTTTAAGTTTGACTCATTTAACTAGTTAGATTTGGTGAACCGAACTTATTCAGGGTTGGCTCGGCACGGTTAAGTTTGACTTGGTCAGCTCGTTTATCATCCTTGATTGCAAATCATTAGTTATTAAATATGTGTCAACTTATTTAGTATGCATATAATTTGTAATGATGATCTAATCAAATACTTATAATGATATTAGTGTAATACTTTTTTATTAAATCATCTTAAATAATTTTTTCTCAAATACATATTATTATATATATATATTAATAAAATAATTTTGTTAATTAACGATAAACTATTATATTCCGACATTATAATGATAGATAATTATTATAATTTTAATAACTAAAATCTCTTAAAAGTATAAATTACATTTATATAAATTGAAAATATTTATATATGTTTAGTTCGTCAGGCTCGGTTCGTTTAGCCAGCTTGCCTTGATTCGTTTAACAATGATTCATGAGCCATCTCAGATTGAATTATTTCTGGGTTTGGAGGCTCAGCAAGCTAGATTAGTTGGTCTCGAATTGTTTAACTCATTATGCTTGAAGAACCAAATTTTTTCAGTCTCAACTCGGATCCGCAACTCACTTGTCATCTCTATCTTATAACATGTCGATTTTTATGTCATATATACTCTGGCTTTACAAGTTTATTTTCAACATATATGGTATTTATTTACTAAACGTAACTTTCGTTTGTAGTGGCCTCGTGATCAGATCCTTTGCTGTGCACATTTAATTGATTGAGAAGCTAATTTCACTTTTGCAATATATTTATTGGGCCAGCTCCAATATTGTTTCCATAGATGAAAGTTTAAAAATCTGATCAAGGCGTTTTGTTGCGTCACAATTGGTCTACATACTGTAACTTCTCTCTATTATATGACTTTAGCTATCAATGTTTATAGGTATTTGAGTTTACCTTACACTATGATATAATATGTAGAATTATTCGATACCTGCCACATCAATGCCTCTTGAGTGTTTAAAATGATAATAGTTTCAATATAAATCCATGTATGCATGCAATTTTCTAACTCATAATTTTAAGTGATCAAGAAAACTAGTTTTTGATGCATTTGGAAAAGTGAAAGAGGTCCATGTTTTCTAAATGACACTCAAAGAATAATAGTATTGTCAACTCTTGTATGTGCATGATCCAGAGAGGGATCTAATAGAACGTCGGGTTAGACAACTTGATCAGGATCAGATCATTCGGCCCAATACTTGGTTCGTAGCGAAAAAGATTAACACAAATCAAAAATTAATAGTCCACGTGGTGATTACAGACATAATAGTAAGATAATTAAATAATATTCAATTTCAAATCCAAATAATATTTTACCAACTCAAATACAAGTCAAGTTCTCAACATAAATCAAATAAACATTCTAACACAACAAGAAAAGAATTGGAAAACTACTACTGAACCCCAGATACCAATAACTTTTATCCTTGCTTAGAAATGAAAGGGTCATTTAGGGTGAATGATTAACTCTGTAGGAGAATTATACTTAATGTAAATGCATGTAAAACTTCTTTTACCTTAATGATTTTCAAACATTTTTTTCAAGAAAACTCATTTTCATCATTTAAAAAAACATGCTTTATGAGCCACCAATGAAACAACAATCAAAACATTTTTGTATATATATACAACTATATTAAAATAAATCATCATCGTATATTTCATGTTAAAATTACTCCAGTGAAAAAAGAAAGGTAACTTAAAAACTCCTTAAGTACATTAACAGAGAAAGATGACAATTTAGAGATCTACCAGCAACTCATGGGACGTAACGTCAATATGACGATCTAGCAGCATTACCACAGGTGGCTGGCGAGCAAGCTCTATGACATCACCACCAATAATCGTAATAAAAAAATATACTCTGATCAGATTTAAGAATTCAAAACTCAAGGAGATCATCATCAGCGTTCTATTATTCATTTTCGTAACATGCAAACAAAACAACAGTCACACAACAAAGGTACACTGAGATAGCGTTGTGATTTTTTGACACCGAAATCGTCTAAATCATCAGGATGATTCATTCTCCCAAATATAAAACACAACAAGAATAAAATACTATGCTTCGATGGTAAACGTAAGATCAGACATGCAAGCGACTAGGCCCCACTAAGTTTTCATAGATGACAACTTACCAAAATAATTGTTAGAAAATAATGATGTAATGCAGTGCAAAAATTATAAAAATCCTACCTCGACGATGACCGCTCTTCGTATGCAAAGGAGCGATAACCACTAATAGTGGCTCACAATCCACAAACTCGCTAGACTTATTCTTATTTCACTCAACACTAAGGAATTCATAGTGCTGACTGTGATTGACTTTCTGTTTGGTTTTAAGTTATTTATTTCCTTCTATAGACTTATTCTTATTGGTAGGCCTTGTTAGGTTTTCTTGTATTTTTGTTTGAGTTCTTATTTTTTTGGACTCATATCTCGTATCATGGTGTTAATTTATTGCAAATTCTCATTTTATTTTGGAGTGAATTGCTATACTATTTTGATACATTATTGTATTATTGGGTTAACCCACTGTTTTGGCCATTGCTATTTTAAGAATTTAGTTGTGAATTTTATACTTCATCTTAAGGTCGGACTGTTTGATCCTACAACAGATCAAATTGTTCTTTATTTTCGTCGGAGGGTCCTTTCGGGTCATGACAATAATTCTCTGGTACGCCATTTGTCTATTTTGTTATAAAAATAATCATAGACCTTGCCCTATCTCTTGTGTAGAAGAAATTTAAGATTTTTTACAAAATTGGGTAATAACAATAACATGTGTCAATCACGTGGCTATTTTGATAAATTAATAAGAGAAGTGACCCTAGAGAGTCTTAATTGAGGGAATGTTAGAGATGACAAACGAGTTGGCTGAGCTGACCTAGAAGTAGTTCAACTCACGGAGCCTAACAAGGTAAACGAGCCGAGCCTAACAAGTTTACAGAGCCTAACGAGCCGAGCCTAACGAGCCATTTTGAAAAATTTCAACTCGAGTTTGTTAGCGAGTCACAAGTTAAACGAGTCAGATCAACGAGCCAAACCTTACGAGTCGAACGTATATAAATATTTTCAACTTATATTAATATAATATTAAAATTTTAAAAAATTTTATTTACAATTATAATAAGTATTAAAAATTATATGTCAACGATATTTACTCATTTAATTTAAAACTTAGTTATGTTAAGGTATATAAAATTAAATATATTGATACAAAAATTATTTGAAAATATCTAATAAAAAATATCACATAAATATTTTTCAAAGGGAGAAGTCTCATATTTTCTTCTAACCATTCAACAAATAAAAAATAAAATAAAATTGTCAAATCTCACTTCTCTCATCTCTCACCGTCATTCTACCAAACATAAACCTACGGAGAATTATTTTCACCAAAATTGTCATTTTCTCCTGCACATTTTCCACTGTCTTAACGTCTCGCGATTTTCGTTCTTGCGTGGAGGTTATCATACCGTTGAAATTTATGGGGAAGGATTATTTCAATTTGCACTATGTAATGCGAAATTTCTTCTTCTGCAATGTCGTTTCACCCACTCAGTTCATCTCCATCTTTCTTATTTTCCTTTTCTCTCTGTCTGGTAGAGTGTTTCCGCTGTATTTGTTTCTCCAACCGCTCAGCGGTGCTGATTCTTTTTGTGTCGTGTTTTCTTTGTTGTTTTTGGTGTCGTTGATGTGTTGTTTCTTTGTAGTGGTGTTTTACATGGTCTCTTCTCACTGTGATCTGGAAGTATTTGTTGGGTTTTAGTTTTTTTTTTTTTTTTTTAATCTTTGTGTGACGTTTTGGCAATGACTATCTTCATCTCTCACACACGTTTTCTCTCCCTCTGCTTGCACAAGGTGAGCATGGATGGGTTGTCAACCCAATGAGTTGTTGTTAACAGGTTTTTCTTCGATGTTTTTGTTGTTAACAGGTTCTCTCTCCCTCTCCTCTTACTCTCTTTTCTCTCTTTAATAAAAAGAATTCCTTCTGTAAGAGAGAGGCGAGGGGGACCCAAGGGGGCAGCAATGATTAAATGACTGTTACTGTTGGGCTGGGCGGAGTGGGCTAGCTTGCAAGCCTAGCTCGCCGTGCTAACTCGTTTGGGGACCGCTTGGCTCAGTACCTAGCGAGCTCATGAGCCCATCTTCATGGGACCAGGTAAGGCTCGGCTCGCTATAGTAGCGGGCTGAGCTAGCCCATCTCATTAAATATCTCTACTGAGTGTCTTCTTTTATCAAAAAAAGTTATTTTAAAGCGGTAAATATCAATATTTTTATGGTTTATTTGGTGAAATTATGTTTTCTTACTATTTTCTTTTGTTTTACCTAGTCTATTTTAATTTTTTTTTTGTTAACTACTCAAAGAGGTTGAGGGAGAAGCAGTAATGGTCAAATGACCATTGCTGCTGGTGGAGCGGGCTGGCTTGCGAGCCTAGTTCGCCGAGCCAACTTGTTTGGGAACTACCTAACTCGGTACCTAGCAAGCTCGTGAGCCCATCCTCATGGGACGGGGTCAGGCTCAGCTTGCTAGAGTAGCGGGCCGAGCTAGCCTATCTCATTAACATCTCTACTGAGTGTCTTCTTTTATCAAAGAAAATTATTTTAAAGCGGTAAATATCAATATTCTTATGGTGTATTTGGTGAAATTATGTTTTCTTACTATTTTCTTTTGTTTTACCTAGTCCATTTTAGTTTTTTTTGTTTGTCTTTTTTAATTTTTGAGTAATTAACAAAAAAAAACACTTTAAATTATGTAGTCATTAACAAAATCATCGTAAAACTATACTCTATTAACAAAACGGTTCTCATTGTCTAGTTTTTCGTTAAAAATTTGTTTATGCAAACGCTCTGGCCGGCTTTTATGGTGGCGTGTTGGCTTTTGGCTGTTTCCATGCAAACTCCAAATTTGGAAACCCAAACGTCAAAGTTAAGAATCTATGTGATGTGGCCCTATCTGTTAAAATCTTATTGGTCAAGCTTATTTAATTTGATGGAAATCAAATTTGATGATAAAAAAGTCCTCTCTCTCTCCCTATGATGATGGAGGTTTCCATTAGAACCATCACTTAAGAAATTTGAGGATTAAGAGAGAGAAAAACAACTTCTTGAATTATGGATCAAGGTAAGTCATTTTATCTATTGATTATGCTTGTGAAAACCAATTGTTCAAGATTATGGTAATTTTTTTAATAAAAAAAATTAGATTTTGATTGACAAAATCTTTATATGTTTCATCACTATGTTTGTCTTTAATGTTAAGAGAGAAAACATGACGACTATGTGGTATTAGAGCATCGATTTAGAACACTTGATTTTCTGTTATGAATTTGTTCATCACATATTAATCTGCTGCCGAATGTTTAGCAATTAAAAGTATAAATTTGAATTTGAGTTACTATTCACGACCGCGGTTACTATTCACGGCTGCGGTTACTATTCACGTTGGCCGATTACAATTCACGGTCGTGATTACTGTTCACAAATTACTATTCACGTGATCGGTTACTGTTCACATTTGAAATTATGAAATAATTCTTATTTTGTTTAATTGCATATATATCAATTAATTTTGTAATTGTTAATTATTGAAAATGGATTAAGATATTATTTATAATATCATGATAATTTAATTTGATATCTAAATTATGATAATTTGTTAGTCACCAAAGTGGCCGAATTAAAATTTTTTTTTTTCAGATATCAAATTACATAAATTCAATTACTCATATTTTATGTGATGCTTGCTAATGAGTTGACAAAATGATAATTATAATTCTGACATACTGGTAAATTGATTTGATTTGATTGTGTTTAGCATATCCAAAGATAACAAACGTGTCTATTTCGAGCATATTAGTTGCCAATTATAGGAAATTAAATTGAGCATCGATTATGTTTATTATTATATATTGTTGTGTCACTCAAATGAGAACTTCAATACATACTTATGATTGATTTTTATTGTTACTCAAAGCATTAATGTGTGAGCATGTTTTATATTTTGCAGCATATGTTCATTTTTATCTTCATTCGCAAGCTACGTCTGTTGTAAAATTTTCTGGTCTCAATTTCTTTGAATGGCGCGAACAAGTTTACTTTCACCTCGGTATTTTGGAATTTGATTTAGCACTTTTAACTGAGAAACCAATTGCTATTACTGCAAACAGCAGCGTTGACCAGAGATCTTCCTATAATGCTTGGGAAAGATCAAACAGACTAAGTTTAATGTTTATGTAAATGATTGTAGCAAAAAACATCAAGTCCACATTTCCTGAAACTGAAAGTACTAAGGAATTCATTAAATTTGTGGAAAAATGCTCTAAGTCCGAGTCTGTTGATAAGTTACTCACTGGGACACTGATGGGTGCCTTAACCACATTAAGTGATGGTTCTCGTACCATGCATGAGCATGTCGTCGAAATAACGAACATGGCAACAAGACTGAAGTCTATGGGAATGGAAGTGAATGAGAACATCCTTATGATATTCATCCTGAATTCATTTCCTCCTCAATATGGCTCATTTCATATGAGTTATAATACTACGAGGGATAAATAAAATATGGATGAAATGCAAAGTATGCTCATTCAAGAAGAAGCAATGCTTAAGAAACCGGGAAATCAATTTGTCAATCGCATGAATCATAATGGAACTGGAAAGAAACCAGAAAAGAAAAGTGGAAAAGACAAGAAATGACTATCATTGATAAATCAGTCGTCTACCGAAATCCACAAAAAGGAATAACATAAGGATAAATGTCATTTCTGTGGAAAGCATGGACACTATCAGAAAGATTGCCTGAAACGTAAGGTGTGGTTCAAAAAGAAATGTAAGCCTAGTGCTTTAGTATGTTTCGAATCTAATTTAACTGAAGTTCCTGTAATACTTGGTGGATTGATTCTGGTTGTACCACTTATGTTTCTATTACGATGCAGAGATTCCTTACGACCCAAACTATAAGCCCAAATAAAAAGTATATCTTTATGGGAAATCGAGTCAAAGTTTCAGTTGAAGCTATTGGAATCTACCATTTGATCTTAGACACTGGACACCAATTAGACCTTTTTCAGACTTTTTATGTTCCATCTATTTAACGTAATCTAGTTTCCTTGTCCAAACTTGATACAGTTGGATATTACTTTACTTTTGGGAATGAATGTTTCAGTTTGTATAAAAATAACTTTTTCATTGGTTCTGGTGTTCTTTATAATGGTTTGTATAAATTAAAGTTTGATAATCTTTTTGCTGAGACTCTTTTAACCGTGCATCATAACGTTGGAACTAAACATGGTTTAGTGAATGAATGTTCTACTAATTTGTGGCATAAATGATTAGGTCATATATCCAAAGAAAGAATTGAAAGATTAGTAAAAAAATGAAATCCTTCCACACTTGGATTTTACTGATCTTGGCTTTTGTGTTGATTGTATTAAAGGAAAATAAATAAGAAACACAATTAAGAAAGTAGTCACAAGAAGCACACAGCTCTTTAAAATTATACACACTGATGTATGTGGTTATTTTGATGTTCCATCTTTTGGTGGAGAAATGTATTTTATCGCCTTTATTGATGATTTTTCACGTTATGGATATATCTATTTACTACATGAAAAATCTCAATCAATAAATACTCTTGAAGTGTTTATCAATGAGGTTGAAAGATAATTAGATAGAAAGGTGAAAATTATCAAATCTGATAAAGGTGGTGAATATTATGAAAGTTATGATGAAAGTGGACAACATCTAGGTCCATTTGCTAAGTTCTTTGAAAGTCATGGTATACGTGCTCAATACACAATATTAGGAACACTAGAACATAATGGTGTTACAGAAAGACGAAATCGTACTTTGATGAATTCATCCTTACCTTTATCATTGTGGATGCATACTTTAAAGACTGCTGTATACTTATTAAACAGAATTCTTAGTAAGTAGTCTCAAATACTCAATTTGAACTTTGTATAGGAAGAAAACCTAGTTTAAGACACTTGCATGCCCGGTAGAAATGAGAATTTATAATCCACATGAAAAAAAAACTAGATTCAAGAACAACCAGTAGTTTCTTCATTGGTTATCCAAAAAAATCTAAAGGGTATAGATTTTACTGTCCTAGCCATATTACGAGAATTGTTGAAACTGGAAATGCTAGGTTCTTTAAAAATAATGAAATTAGTGGGAGTTTAGAACCACGTAAAGTGAAAATTCAAGAAGTTGGGGTGCAAGTTTTAATACCCATAACTTCTTCTCAAGTTGTTGTTCCAACAGTTGTTGATCAAATCAATAACTTACAAGAACAACAAATTAATGATCAAAAATCGGATGATGAGATTGTCATAAATGAACTTAGAATAGATGAACCACTAGAAATACTATTAAGAAGATCTGTATGAGAAAGAAGATCTGCTATTTCAAATGATTATGTGGTTTATCTTCAAGAGTCTGAATTCGACTTAGGAATTGATAATGATCTAGTTTCCTTTTCACAAGACAGGGAAAGTAAGAATTCTGATAAATGGTTAGATGCCATGAAAGATGAGTTAAAATCAATGGAACAAAATGAAGTTTGGGAACTCGTCGGATTGCCTGAAGGTTGTAAAAGAGTTGGGTGTAAATGAGTCTTTAAGACTAAATACAACTCAAATGACAATATCGAATGTAATAAAGCATGACTTGTTGTCAAAGGTTATACTCAGAAAGATAGCATTGATTACAAAGAGACATTTTCTCGTGTCTCGAAAAAAGATTCTTTCAGAATTGTTTTGGCAATGGTAGCTCATTATGATTAAGAGCTGTAGTGCCCCGAAAACCTACCTGTTTTCGGTTCGCTCACTACCCAGATACCAACTCCTGTGCATCCTCGGTCCGCATTGGACCGGTTTGCTACTTACTCCCTATTTTACTCGTATAAAAAATTTCGCATAAAATTTTAAAATTTTTATTCCTCGACTTAAAACGGCATTTTTGAAAAGATTTTAAACGGCATTATAGCGGAAAACTCAATTAAAATCAGTTTGGATAAATCTTCATTTTATTAAACATAAAACAGAGACACCCGGTCGACACCTGTATGTGTCGGTCGACACTTGAGTCGTTTCGAGTTTTTCATCGGTCGACACTAGGAACACTGGTCGACACTACATTTCTCTCGAGTTTTCTCGTCGGTCGACACTGGGAGCGCCGTTCGACAATTCTACGCTCAACTCAGAGAGAGGTCGACACCTGCTTTCACAAGTCAACCCTCATAGTCGACACTGCTGCCATTTTTACACTGTCTGGTTGACACCTATAACCAGGGGTCGACACTTACTTTGGCTCTGCCTGCGCTGGTCGAACCTCGCGGTCGACACTCTCCTTCCATTTTACACTGACCGGTCGACACCTTACACCAGTATACATTAAAAAGGACACCAGTTCAGAGAAAACACACAATAACAATCCCGCGATTAAATCCACAAAGTAAAGACCTATATTTTTAAAACATAATTCCTTCAAGTAATTTCAAAATAAAACATAGTCCAGACTCCAATCCCGACTATCACTGTACCATACAACCTATATCCCGCCATAGTCGAGTCACCCCAACATCTGCCTACACCGACATACAGCGTACGCCACCAACATCATCCTAGGCATGTCACCGGAAAGCTCGTCGTCACCTACACCACGGAACACAAAACCTAAGCTTAATGCTTAGCAAGTATGGAGCTAAATTAAAATCAATGCACAACTCAACCCCTAACATATGCAGTTTCTATGCTCGGTTTCGTTTTCATTTCGTTTCATTATTATCATCTTCCACTTTCACGTGTGAGTCAAGTAGACACCCATCCTATCACACTCAGGACGGCCAAACCATGACCCACGGAGCGAGAGTAGAGGCACACATCATGTTCACACAAGGGACGACCATACATAATCTTCTCCCAACATCGATCATAGAAGCCTCTAGTGCTTTCTCACTAGCACGTTAACGACGAGGTGTTCACAAACTGTGTCATATTACGTACTTTCATCTATGGGAACCCCTTAGTGCTTTCTCACTAACACGTTAACGACAAGGCGTTGCCCATGCGTGACATCTTTTCTTATATGATTACATTTCATATGCACAATTTAAACATGTTCAAAACTCGTTCTTTCGTAATTTAAAACCATGATGCATGTTAACACATATGCACAACCTACAACATGTTCAAAATTCGTTCTTTCGTAATTCAAAACCATGATGCATGTTAACACATATGCACAACCTACTGACCAAACCACAAAACAAACAATTAAAACAAACAAACAATCCTACCATGCCCGAAGACAAACTACAAACAATCCATCACTTACCTGGCGTCCTTGAAATTTCTTCGTATTTCGTAGCTTCGTACTCTAACCGGGAATACCTATAAAATTACACATCTATCAATTCTAACTCGTTCAATTCATAAATTCCTAACTTGAAAGTCATAACTCATACCAATACCAACCCTCTCCACAAAACCCAAAATCCCACTCAAATTCCGACCAACTTCGAAAATTCACAACTTCCTCAATACTTGTCCGAATTGGACGATCCAAAGTGCTACAAACTCCACAGGACGTCTAGTTTCCTATGATCCCATCCATTTCCTAATTGGACATCCACAATGTGGCCGAACGAAAAGTGTTCCAACATTCGTACATTCACCCAATCAATCACCTAGTCTTTCCCACCAAATCTCGTAATCTACTCATATTTCTAGCTTAAGCACCAACATGCGCATAGAAATCGACTCTACATTCAATTTCCCGTATCTCCCTCTTAGGTTCTCACCAACTCACCCGATACCCTCACTAACTTCGGTTTCAACACTCGAAATGGCTAAATGACAAACTAACTACCAAAAACTAACTAAAACATACCTTAAATTTGAAGGAACGGAGGAATTACTGAGGGATTCACGCAAGGGAAAGGAGAAAAAGAACAGGGACGCTTGCGTTAGAAGAACAACACCGTAAGGTGTTCTGGTTTTTTTTTTTTTTTATAATAATAATAATAACTAATTATCAAACTGTCCTCAACACTTAACCGTTTAATAAATCTATTATACAGCCCAATTCTGTTTCGATTCTTAAATTTTTATCTCCTCCATTAACTTCAAAATAATCTTTTACTTAATGGCAGAAATTCTCCGTTATCAATTCTGACCAAAACTCCATCGATTATCATTACAAAAATCTTAAATTAATTTAAACGAAAATTATGGGTGTTACAAGAGCTCCATCAAATGGATGTGAAAACCATCTTTTTGAATGAGAGTTTAAATGAAGAAGTTTATATAGACCAACCTGAAGGTTTTATAGTTGAAGGAAAGGAACACATAGTGTGTAAACTTAAGAAATCAATATACGAACTTAAACAAGCTTCTCGACAATGATATCTTAAGTTCGACGATACTATCACTTCCTTTGGATTTAAGAAAAACATTGTTGATCGGTGTATATATCTAAAGGTCAATGGGGTAAGTTTATATTTTTGATTCTATATGTTGATGATATCTTATTTGCCACAAATGATCTTGGTTTATTGTATGAAACCAAGAAATATCTCAATATGAACTTTGAAATGAAAAATATGGGAGATCCATCCTATGTGATTGGAATTGAAATATTCCGGGATATATCACAAGGATTATTGGGTTTGTCTCATAAAGCATATATTAATAGGGTTATAGAGATATTCAGAATGGAAAATGCTCTGCAAGTGTTGTTCCAATTCAGAAATGAGATAAGTTTAATCTCAATCAATGTCCAAAGAATGAATTGGAACGCAAGCAAATGAAAGATGTTCCTTATGCATCTATTGTTGGAAGCTTGATGTATGCACATAGTTGTACCAAACCCATTATCAGTTTTGTTGTCGAAATGCTGGGCAGGTATCAAAGTAACACATGTATAGATCATTAGAAAGTTGCAAAGAAAGTAATCAGGTACTTGCAATTAACGAGGGATTACATGCTCACATATAAGCGATCTAATCATCTTGAGGTGATTGGATATTCAGATTCTGATTATGCGGATGTGTGGAAACCAGAAAATCCACTTTTGGTTATTTATTCCTTCTAGCCGAAGGAGCAATTTCATGGAAGAGTGCAAAGCAGTCTGTCACTGCTGCATCCACTATGGAGACTGAATTTGTGGCATGCTTTAAGGCCACAATTCATGATTTATGGTTGCGCAACTTTATTTCAGGGCTAGGAATTATTAAAAGTATCACCAAGCCACTGAAAATTTATTGTGACAACTCTGCAGCAGGCTTCTTTTCTAAAAACGACAAGTATTCCAAAACTGCTAAACGCATGGATTTGAAATATTTGGTCGTTAAAGAAGAAGTTCAGAAACAAAGAGTGTCAATCGATTGCGGATCCGTTGACAAAAAGATTGCCACCAAAGACATTTACTGAACATGTCGAATGAATGGGCATTACCAAATATTGATTTTATGTTTATGTTCTTTATGTACTTGCACTCTTGAGCTTGTTTAATTATTGTTTCTGATATACATTTATGAATCATGTTTAATTAAGTTGAATGTATTCATGAATGAAATTATGTTATTAACAGGATTTGTCTTTAAATAAAGACATTAATATGGACTATTATGATATACCTTCTTATAGGTTATGTCAAGTGTAAAATTAATATTGTGATACATGGAAGAGACTGTGTCGCTATATTGACATACGACCGCTATGATCCATATTAATTATGTACTTGATAATGATATAATGTTTGATCAATATAGCAAATGATTTGATTTGTATTATACGTATTAAAAAAAATTAATATCACATGGGCCAAGTGGGAGAATGTTGGTTTTTGGCTGTTTCCATGTAAACTCTAAATTTGGAAACCTAGACATTAAAGTTAAGAATCCATGTGATGTGGCCCTATGTGTTAAAATCTTATTTAATTGATGAAAATCAAATTTGATGATAAAAGGTCATCTCTCCCTGCCTACGATGATGGAGGTTTCCATTAGAACCATTACTTAAGAAATTTGAGGATGAAAGAGAGAAAAACAAATTCTTGAATTATGGATCAAGGTAAGTCATTTTATCTAATGAATATGCTTGTGAAAATCAATTATTCAAGATTCTGGTAATTTTTTTTCTTACAAAAAAAATTAGATTTTGATTGACAAAATCTTTATATGTTTCATCACTATGTTTCTCTTTAATGTTAAGAGAGAAAACATGACGAACGTGGCGTGCACACTTAAGTCGCAGGTTGTCGCGACAGAAAGCATTTTTGATTCCTTCATTTGATGGAGCCCGTATAAATCCTCAGTCTTGCGCAACGGGCTCCAACACTTAAGTCGTCGTATCTTAGGACAGGGAGCATTTTCGACTCCTTCATTCATAGGAGCTTGTGTAAATACGTCGATTTCTAGTTGTTTTGTTAAAATAGCATAATTTAAAGGAAATTTAATTAACGATATAGTTTAATGACGAGTTTGTTAATAATTTCATAGTTTTGAAAATTTTAGTTTACTACCCTTTATGTCTTTTATACCCGTACATAATTGATTTTATTAGTTTTATGATTTGTAATTGGCATACTTTCTCTAACCTTTAATTTTATTTTTTAAATTGACAACCAAACATTAGAGAAAGAACTTCTGGTACACAGTGCTATTTCTTAGATATTAGTGATGGGTTTAATTCTAACAAACCAACCAACTTTTTTAATTAATAAATTCAATTCATATTTGATTTAAAAAAAACCAAAAAATATCATAGGTAGAAAATGGATATCAAGTGAAAAAAGCGATAAATCATTGAATCGACTACCACACAAACGTAGAAATGAAAAAGAAAAATTTATTTTTTGACAATGTGTGTTTGATTATTCTGAATCTTTAAATTTTTTTTTTTTGGTAAATAGTCATCAAGTTAATTCAATATATATTTTTTATTTTGAGTCAAAAATCGTACAATTTTATTATTATATTTTATCCCGAGATGCTTCGCACTATCACATAGAGAGATTTTACTTATAAATCTCACACGTTAATCAGACCGAGGCAATGTGATGACAAGTTTTTATGTTAAATGTGATGAGTCGTATTTTATTTTTATCATACTTGTCATACCTCAGCTTAACTAAACAATATAATTCTTTAAACTTAAGCATAATTTCAAATATTTATTTATAATATTTCCAACAATTGTACACGCTTGCTGCTGATCCGAGTAGTTAAATGTCCATGAAACATGTCGTCCATCTCCGACAGCTATGAGAGTAATACATCTATGAACAATAAATGAGTAATTTACAACGAACATCTCGATTCCACCTGCGAGTTCATTAAATCTCTAGCAACGAGTAATTAACTTTTAAGGATGAAAGTTGAAATAAGGAACAGGTATTCCATAAGGTGAGTTTGTAATCTGAGGCCAATTATTGCGCTGAATGGAAATCTGTACTGCTCCGGCCATTGAAATTACAAATTTGATGGCCAATTTAACTAGCGCTATGCACAGATCAAGTTGCTTTATGATCACCATTGAAGCACAGCAGAAGCTTTTCATGCAATTCTTTTAATGGCTTCCTCTTTATGTTTTCTTCGTCTCTTTTCCTACCTGTACGTTGTTTCAATGATCGATTGACCTGCAAAAAGATAAAAGAGGATCGATATAAGGAGATCAAAACTTCCTGTTTTTCCTCTGAATTTCAGACAAGAAATTAGAGGAAATTGTTCTGTTTTCTACCGGTCTTGCTCAATTTGACTCCTGGGAATTCCCCAGAAACTCCATAGTCTGTTTTCTTCGAAGCCCACCGTCTCTCTGCATTTGATTTATGGGGAGAGATAAAGCGACGACATGCCATAATATGCACTCGGAATGGATAAGTTTGAATTCATTACTCTCTCTCTCTCTCTTTCCCTCTCACCCACCTTTTTCTGTCATTGGAAGCAAATATTTTAAGTTGGAGAAGAAACAGTTAGGTAGCCTTATCTGAAATTGGAAACAGCCTGTCGTGCTAAAGACTAAGACCGAGTCCTTTACCATCCGTGGGAAATGGCTGGTTTGTTGAAGGTAATGGGTCCGACTGCACCTTCGTGATGCAAGATGACAAAAAGAATCTCAAGATATTTTCTCTGGGTGGGGTCAACGTCTCAAGCAAGGACAAAATTCATGCATTTGATTTGCCATTTTAAGCCATTCTTGTGTCAAAAAAGGACACTGTCCCTTCGTTTTTATATATGCGTTCATGCACGCACAAGGATACATCTTGGATCGATCATAACATTATACCGAGAGGATGGCATTGTGGTGGGGCTGGTTTGCCAAGGACAATGCGCTGCAGGTACAACCACCAAATAATGCCCTTAGAGTTTCGAAACATACAGGACAAATATTATGATACTTACAAGCTATAGAATACTCTGGAGTTAAATTTGTCAACGAATCTTAATCTAATTGTTCAAATCTTAAAAACTGATTAAAATGTTTTGCAATTTCATTTTCTTCCTTGAACAATGAAAGAAAACCCTTAATTCTTCATGCTACAATGCAATAATCTTATAAAATACGTCTCTTTGTTACAGTTAAACCTATTTCTATGCAATAGTCCTATTCTTGTGATATGAATCAAGAAAGGTCAAAAATTAAATTATAATTAAAATTTTTTTTAACAAAAGATAAAAGTTCATTAAAAGAAGATGATGTATTTGAATGTTAGAAGAATTTCAACTACGAACCAACGTGCAACTAAGCTCAAAATCTAGAACCATGAACTATTTTAAGATATTGAATAAAGCCACGAAGAAAAAATGGTCAAAAAAGATCAAAATACATGAAAATGCGTGGTGGGTACATGAGCAGCGCGCAGACCTGGCAATGCGTGTGTGCGCAAGGACATTTGGGGCACGGCAGTGTGCAGCATGCGCTAGCCACATATGCGATGCGCAGCGCAGCCATTTGCGCACTAACTTTCCAAAATCTGATTTTTTTTTTTTAATTTTTTGATATTTTAGGGTTTTCATATTTTCTGTTTTAAAAATTATTAGATTGTACTATATTTTTAAAGATATTTTGAAATATTTACTATTATTTTGGGATTTATTTGTATTCTATTTAAAACAATAATGGTAACTTTTGTCAACAATTATAATGAAATAAAATTTCAAATTTTTAGATAATTTTCTCTTTACTTCTTGGCGAATAACTAGGTATTCTTCAAGCTAAAACTTGAAAGATCAAATTAATAGTTTTGGTTCTAACCACTGGTTCGGTTACAGATCAATCTCCTTGTTTGATAATTTTGGTTCAATCAACAAGTTTCGATTGAAATCAAGTTACTCATACTTGATTCAAAAGGGTTTTTGAGTTTATATTCTACGTTGTTAGAAGGTTTCAGGTTTGATATACTCATGGTTATCATCATTTGGTATCATAGTGATAAATGTGTATTTTACACACTTAATCGCACTCGTTTATACTTGATTCGATAAGTTTTTCTCAAGTGTTTGTGAGAATTTGATATTTTTGGTGTAAGTGCACAGGTAAAGTGAATATTAGCACGTCAACATTTAAACAAAAACGAGGCAAAAATGACGAAAAATGAGAGAGAACCAGAGCACTTGCCGATTGATCGGCCATTAAAGCAAAAAGAATAGAGAAGCAGAAAGACTGCTGATCGATCGGCCACACAACAGGCGATCAATCGGCCAAGACATCGTTGAAGGTGAAGAAAAAGGCAGAAGTTGTGCCGATCGATCGGCTATATTGAGCGCTCGATTGGTTGATGTTTAGAAGAAGGAGGATCAGAAAAATAGCCGATCGATCGGCTACTGAGCGGCGATCGATCGGCTGTCAACGAGT
The DNA here is from genome assembly GCA_022433055.1 of Begonia peltatifolia. NCBI lineage: Eukaryota > Viridiplantae > Streptophyta > Magnoliopsida > Cucurbitales > Begoniaceae > Begonia > Begonia peltatifolia. Next base: position 17,542,813 of record CM039521.1, read on the forward strand.
TAAAATTTTATTTTTATGGGTTTTAATGACAAATCATTCTCAACCGTCAGATCGTGAATCTCGAGACCTAATTCACGATTGGGCTATAAAATCAAGGTTAAAAGCTGTTTCCAGAGGGAGGGGGAGAGAACGGCTGGAGATCAAAAGACAATTGACGACGGAGACCGGAAATGGAGCGAGAGTTTCGGAAACTGAAATCCAGCACAGTTTTTCTTCCTCTTTCTCTTCTGAACTATGAATTTCATTATCTTCTCTATTGTTTCTCGATATCTTAGCATGAACTAACTCTATTTTCTAAGGTTACGATATAACCGAATTCTAACTGTTTGGTCTTTCATTTAATTCAATTTCTTAATTTTTTATTCCAATATTATGTCAAGTATTTTAATCTATTTTTAACGATTGCGATTGTCTGATCAACAATAGCATTTTCGTAGGGTTGTTTTGAGACCGAGAGAAGATAAATAATCATGCACTGATTAAGTCACCATGAAAAAGATGTTAGACTATAGATAGTTAATGCGTTCATTTAATAGTTTAATTTTTTATTCTTAATGTGTTCAATTAATTTTTAGGGTTAGAGACCGAGAGCTAATAATCCGTTAATTGAATAATTTCGTCAGTACTCGATAGAGATTGATAAATATATTCAGAAAATTGTCATCAACACATAGGAATAGACATTAATGAATTGGATTAAAAATACTAAACAATATTAATTTAGGTGAACTTGTAAACCCTAAGTTTCTCTTATATTATCTTCTACAAATTAATTTAATTTTTTGTTATTTAATTAATTTACTTTGTTACTTTATTTTAAATAAAAGAATTATCAATTAATCATTATTCATTTTAAATTAGAAACAAATTACTTTAATAATGAGTAAAAATAGTACTCATGAGTTCGACTCGTACTTTTACACTTTATTATTTGTGCGACACGTTCATTGTGTAGGATTTTTCGCAACACAGAGCAAAGTTCCTAAATTCAAGCACTATATTTGTTTTTTCTGTCAATCTCTTCTTCATCTGAATTTCTTTTTCGAAATTCTTTATAATAAAAAGAAATTCATTTTTTTTTTTTTGAAGTTTCAAATTCCTATCTTTGAATTTCGATTCTTTCTCTTAAAATTTTGAATTTCAATCTTGAAATTTAGATTCTTTGATCTTAATGCTTCTGATTTCACTCTTGAAATTTAACACCTAAAAATTTTATCGTGTGATTTATTATATGTGCTCAATAATTGATGCTTAATTTATCATTGGCTAATAATAAAGGATATTAGTTAAGGTTAAAAAGTCAAAGAATAAGAAGAAGAATAAGAGAAAGAGATGAGAGAGAAAAAAAAAAGAGAAAAGAAAGTATGACTGAATCTGTTTAAGGTTGGCGTTGGAAAAAGGAAAACCAAATGCATTACTATTTGGTTAGATTAAACTTAACTAATAGTTAGGAGTTAAGGGAATGTCAAAAAGGGAATTAAAACATGTCTTCAAATGAGAGGATGACACGTCTCCTTCTTTTAGGTTTATCTATTCCTATTCATTTTTAATAAAGTTAAACCCTCATCTGAAGCTAATGCACCCACGAAATTATCACCCTTTGCTGATGCTCCTTCTCCCACCAAAAAAGCTATTTCTTTCTTCAAAAAAATTTAAGGTGAGGTGAGGTTTGATTTTAATGGAGGAAATTTATGTTTTGTTGTGATTGTTAGATGGTTTGCTAAACGAGGAGGATGCACGAATTTGAGTTTCCTCTTCTCCATTTCTTGGCTCATTTGATGTTTTAATCGATTATAATGATTGTTTGTAGAATAAATAGAGAAAGACACCAAGGTATTCATGAATGTTCAAAAATGGAGGAATTGCAGGGGCATTCAAATTCTGCAATTTTCGGTTTAATGAATTGGTATTATTTGATAATTGGATTGAGCATGTTAAAATAGACTCTTTAAATTATCCGTAAGCTTTGAAATTTTTGAATTTCAATATGTATACATTGAGTTATGAATTTTTGAAGTTTGATGTAAATTTAAGAGTCAATTCCGAAAATTGAGTTTTGAATGGTTCAATTTCGTTAAAATATGTTCAAAACCATTAGAATTGGGTGTTTAACTTCAGTTTATGTGTTCATGAGATGAGTATAATAAAAAATATATGATTTGAATTGATTGGATAAATATTGATGTAATTGGTTTGATTCCTATACTTTAGGTTTACAAGTCAGAAAAGAAAGTTGATCAATTTGCCTAAACTTGTATTAAGGACGTAAAGTAAATAATGTTATATGTGTTTAGCCTATTGACCTGCATCACAAAGTGCTAGGAATTTAATGACATTGATGGTTTACTTTGATGATTTATATGTAAGATTGGGTAAGTAAGATTTGGTAGAGTTGTGTTATAGAGTTAGTATTTTATGGATATTATGTTATGTGTTTGAATGATGAACTTGCTTAGAGATTTGATGACACATGTTATGAGCACTATTCATGAATCATGTATCATGTTTTATGAAAATTAAGAAAATGATTTATGCATACATTTTACGTAATTGAAAACGAAAATAATAAAATGAAACGAAATGTACGTCAATGGTTCATTATGGGGTGGGGCTTGAGTTATTTTTTCCACGCCCAAGACCACATATTTGTATCTGCTCTCCCCAAATGGATCTTCAATAACTAATGTCAAGTGAAAAAAAAAAATTAAGAAAAATGAAACTACATGTTTTGTGAATTGCATGTTCATGAGCATTCATTTTCTTTATGCATCACTTGCTTAGCATTGATCTCATTAGTTGAACTTTGTAATGTAGGTGAAGAAATTACATATGAGAATTTCGAGACTCGACTAAACTGAAACATGCGGTCAAAGGAGTATGTTCATGGGGGATGCTTGTAGTTGTTAGAGAGACTTTTGACTCATGGGGGACTCTTACATGTTTTGGTAAGAATTTGGTATGGATTTGAAAGGTTTAATTTAAAGGAATTTGGTAGTTGTAAATGGTGTTTTGATGTAAATAGAAGGGTTGATGTTTTCAAAAGAAAACTATGAAACGTTTTGTTTAAATGTAGTTTGGTAGAAAATGTGTTTAAACCAAGGATTTACTACGTTTTAAAAACTTCCACTGCGCTTTTTATGATTCACGATTTTATTAAGGGAGACGTTATGAAAAGTCACATTTTAAGGTTTTGGAAAGTGTTGATTTTATGGAGGATGTGGAATGGTATTATGAGTGTGTTTTGTGATAATTTTATGGATGAAATGTAAAAGGAATTAACGAATTGTTTGTGGAAAGAAAATGAGCAAAGGAGGAAAAAAAAAAAAAGGGAGGTGAAATCACGGAGGGCGCCGATCAGTCGCCAAAGGGGCGGCGACGAACCGTACCTCAGTGGTTATTCTCGGTCGCCATCCGAGTGGGTGCTGACCGATCGACTCCCATAAGTCAATCGGTCGCGACCCAAATGAAATATATATATATATAGTAAAGATCAGTTACTTTTTTTCAATTCCTTCCCCAATGCATTTTATAAATGACTTCAACTGTTTACATGCATTTTAAGATAAGTTAAGAGCTTTCCCAAAGCATTTTACGAAATGTTCGATGTGAAGGGATTGCGATTCGAGTCTTGGGGATCCAAGACGTTATATGAAATCTCAATTCTCATTCTTAAAAGTTCAAAGTTCATTCTTAAAATTTTGATTTTAACACTTAAAGTTTCGAATTTTATTCTTTAAATTTCAATTTTTATTCTTAAAGCCTCAAATATTATTATTGAAATATCTTATTCTTATTTTTAATATATTCAAACGTTATTCTTGAAAATTGTCGATTATTGTTCTTGACATATTCAATTCTTATCATTGAAATTTCGATTCTCGTTTTTAAATTCCGTAGATATATCTAATAGTTCTTGTAATATTGTTAATCATATCTCTATCTTTATCAATACTTTGTTAATTTTCTTCCTTGTTTATTAAGAAACTACATTGATTATGTATATTTCTTTTTTTCAAAATAGTTTGGTTATGCTATTCTTGAAAGTTGAAATTCTTAGTTTAAAAGCTTAATTTTGCACGTTTTACTTGTTGAATATTTTTTATTGATCAAAATTTTATGTAAAGAACTAAGAGAAAAAATTAAGAGGTAGAAATCAAGAACATGGATTATTATAATAAAAGTCATTATTTAATTGAAACGCATGATGAGTAATATTGTTGAAGTATAAACACGTGAGAGAATGAAAGTTAGAAAAACCCAGTAAACTTTTGCTGTGATTTATTGATCAAAGTCTTGGACTATGTGGTCAGACCCTCGAATGTCATTATTCAACACGAGGTTTCTATCTTGGCACGCATCTAGGTATGACAAAGTAGGAGATCGTAAGTTTGAATTCTTACGTCACAAAAATTAGTAATTTCAAACTTAAAATATTGACGATTAAGGGTTGTAAAAGAATTTGACTTGCAAGTGATAATCATATAAAAAAATATATAAATAATTAAATTAAATACAACGTGACTCTTTTAGCGGTTAAGACTCTTTCGACGCCGCAAAGAGTGCAAAGCTCGTTGGCTTTCCTGAAAAGTCCTGATATTCGTTTAGAAAACGTCACTTGTAAGTTATCTTTCTTGGCTAATCTTAGCAATGGCAATCTTCTGGCGACCCAGGCTTTGTCTCTTCACCGCCATTGTTGGGTGCTGGAAGTACCTTCAAAGGGTCTGCAATGGAGGAAAAAAGGATTGATTTTTCTGTGTTCTTGGATTTGATAATCAAGTGGGAAGTTCAGATATTTATAGGATAAAGTGCATTTACTTGACATTTAATAATTGTCCGATTGGATATTATCTACGAGAGAGAGAGAGAGAGATTTAAGAGAGCAGTGAATACAATTGCTGTGGATTATGATAAACAATAATGACAGATTAAGAAGCATTACTGTTACTAATTAAGATGATCAACTTCTTAGTCGTTAATCACAGCTGGGTTAAAAAAGTGAAATGAATGCATGAGAAATTACTTATAATTGTTTTTAAGACCAAGGCTGGAGTTTTAATTTATTTGAAGTCCAAAATGGGTTTAGAGGTCCAATAATCAAAGCTGTGATTTGTGAAGAATGGAATTAGTATTGAGAAAAATAACGACAAAATCCGGCAAAAATAAGAAACGATAGCAGATGCAATATAAAAAAATATTAAGAATATTTTCTCACACCGTAAGATTATAACGGTCAAGTAGTAAGAGAAATAATAGTCAAAATCAACAACGAGAATTTTACGTGAAAACCCAAATCAAGAAAAAACTACGGGGACCGAGTCCATAAATATCTCACTATGAAAAATAGGATTTACAATATTTTTCTAGATATTAAATAATATAGAAAATATTTACTAAGAGAAATCACCGCTCTTATAACTCTCAATGTGCACAAAAGCAACACACCTATTTTTCTGTTACTCTTTCTTTTCTCTTCCTCCAAAATAATGTTCACTATTTTTATTATTTTTCTCAGAAGTGATTTTCTTGTTCCCTCTTAGATATAAGAATTCACTTCTTTTTGGATGATTTTCTTTACTCAGCAACTCTCTATTTATAGAGAAAATTATTTATAAGAGGACAAAATATCACACATCACTCAGAAAAAAGTTTCAATTTTTCTTCTGCATTTCATTTATGACGTGCAGAAGTAAAATTGAAATTTTCTTTTTTATTAAATGATATGAGTCTCTCATCATTAAGGAGAGACCCCACAAATTCGCTCTCCCTACTTATGATGAGTTATCTACAATCTTGCTGAAATTATACAGTATTCGTACTTATTTTTCTACAAGATCTTTGTCATCATGTCAGAGCCATTACCGTCCGTGTGGATTTTCTCAAGATACACTTGTTTGTTGTCCAACACATCTCGTATCCAATGATACTTGATATCTATGTGCTTTGACTTCGAATGAAAGCTCGGATTCTTACTTAAATGAATAGCGCTTTGACTGTCGCAATACAAGATATACTTATCTTGTTTATAACTCAATTCTGTCAGAAATTTTTGCATCCACATAATTTTTTTACAGGCTTCTGTAGCCGCCATAAACTCAGCTTCTGTCGTCGATAATGCCATTGATTTTGCCGCTTAGATTGTCATGAAACTGCTCTCCCTCCGAGTGTAACCAAATATCATGATGTTGATCTTCTGAAGTCAATATCTCCAAAACACAAACTGAATTCAGAAGTACCTTTAAGATACCTAATAATCCACTTCACTGCATTCCAATGCTCTCTACCCGGATTTGTTAGAAATTGGCTGACTACTCTAACAGAATGTGAAATATCAGGTCTCGTACAAACCATGACATACATCAAGCTGCCAACTGCTGAGTCATATAGAATTCTCTGCATGTCTACTTTTCCTTCTTCAGTGGAAGGACTTTGTTCGGAAGTAAGTTTGAAATGTTGAGCAAGTGGAGTACTGACCGGATTCGCCTTATCCATATTGAATCGGCTGAGAACTTTTTTGATATATTTCTCCTGTTATAGCTATAGCCTTCTGCTCTTTCTATCGCGAGTGATACTCATCTCAAATATCTGTTTTGCCGGTCCTAAGTCTTTCATAGCAAAAGACCTGTTAAGCTCATTCTTTAACTTAACAATCTTTTCTCTGTCTGGGCCCACAATTAACATGTCATCAACGTAAAGTAGGAGAATTATGAATGTACCGTCCGTGAACCTTTTCACAAACATACAATGGTATGAATAAGTTTTCTTGTATCTTTGATTTACCCTAAAAGAGTCGAACTTCCTATACCATTGTCGTAGGGCTTGCTTTAATCCATACATACTATTCTTCAATCTATATACCAGGTGTTCTTTTCCCTTGACAATGAACTCGTCTGGTTGTTCCATGTAGATCTCTTCTTCTAATTCACCATGCAAGAAGGCTATTTTTACATCGCGTTGCTCGATCTCCAGATTAAGACTTAAGGCTAATCCAAGTACCACTCGTATGAATGACATTTTCACGACAAGTGAAAAAATTTTCTCTAAGTCAACGCTCTTCTTTTAACCAAAGTCTATCACGACCAGTCGTGCCTTATATTTTGGTTGTGAATTTTCTTCTTTGAGTCTGTATACTCATTTGTTCTTGAATGCTTTTCGCCCATTTGGAAGCTGAACGAACTCATAAGTATGATTTTCATGTAATGATGTCATCTTATCTTGCATCGCATCTAACCAATTCTTCTTTTGTTGATGCTGTATAGTTTCTTCATAGCACTCAGGTTCATCGCCATCAGTGATCATCACATACTCGTACACAGAGTATCTTCTCGATGGTTGACGGTCTCTTGTTGACCTCCTTGGTTAAGCAACTGATTTAGGAGAAACTTGTATTTCTCTTTGGTCAACATCATCAGCTGCTTGATTACTGGATTCTTTAGCATTTCCCCCATCAAAGGTTGATTTTTCCAGACCAACTTTTACTGGATGCTCATCAATGACATCTTTCTTCTTGTCTTCAACGGTATGATTTTCAAAGAAGACAACATCTCGGCTTCTGACAATCTTCTTGTCCACGGGATCCCAAAGCCTATATCCAAATGCATCACTTCCGTATCCAAGGAATATGCATTTCTTATCTTTGTTGTCTAGCTTGGACCTCTTATCTTTGGGAATATGCACGAACACTCTACATCTAAACACTTTTAAATGCTTATAGGAGACGTCTTTTCCAGTCCATAGTCTATTTGGCACTTCTGCACTCAAAGGTGTTGATGGAGACAAGTTGATGATATTTACTGCAGTATTTATTGCTTCTCCCCAGAATGTTTGGGGAGTTTTGAATGTGATAGCATGCACCTTATCTTATCTACGATCGTTCTGTTCATTCTTTCTGCAACGCTATTTTGTTGCGGAATCTTTGGAATAGATCTTTCATGTTTGATCCCGTGCATTTTGCAGTATTCATGGAATGATCTCATATATTCGTCACCATTATCTGTGCGAATGCATTTTAACTTCTTTCTAGTTTCTCGATCTGTTGAAGCATGAAACTGTTTGAAAACATTGAACACTTCATCTTTGGTCTTGAGTGCATAAGTCCAAACTTTTCTTGAGTGATCATCAATAAATGTGACCATGTATTGGGCACCTCCTAACGTTTTCGTTGACATGAGATCACAAACATCTAAGTAAACAACTTCCAACAAGTCTGGCTTCCTTGATGCAAAATTCTTCTGAAAGGAAACTCTATATTATTTTCTAGCCAAACAGTGAATACAACTTGGCAAAGGTTTGTGTCTGAGATTTGGCAGATATTCTTTCTTTCCAAACAATTGAAGTCTTTTCTCACTCATATGACCAAGCCGTTTGTGTCATAACTCAATAGACGAGTCATCTTGTACAACATTTACTGATGTTTCATTCACGGTCACTTGAGTTACATATAAACTAGACTCTTTGATTCCTCTCGCCACAACTAGCGAGCCTTTGCTGAGCTCCCATTTTCCGCCAGCAAATTTGCTCTTGTACCCGGCATCATCAAGAGCGGCAACTGATATTAGATTTAACTTAATATCCGGAACATGTCTGACATCTTTAAGCACCAACTCACATCCTGTATTGGTCTGGATACAGATGTCTATTTTTCTAATTATTTTGGAAACATGACTATTCTCCAATATGACCATGCCAAAATCACCGCTGGTGTAAGATGAAAAATACTCCATTTTTGAAATAACATGGTAAGATGTCTAGAATCACACACCCAGCATGATTCATTCATCGTGAGGTTTACAGCATCTTCACATACAATCAAATCTTCACCCTCAGAGACAGTTAGTCGTCGTACCCTTCATTTCTCTTTTATCACCTCCTGTGCCTTGTTTTTTCTTCAGCTTCTAGCAATCCTTTTTCATGTAGCTCATCTTGCCACAATGATAGCATTTAACGCCCTTTTTACTTTTCGATTTGGATCTTCCTAACATGCTAGCTTCAGAGGCCCCACATTCTATTGATCTCCCTCTCGTTACCGATAAATCCTCCACAGAGCACTGCTCCTTGTTTTTTCGTCTACTTTCTTCGTCAAGAATGGCGGCTGCAATATCATTGAACATCAACGTTGTTTTTACAGTACCATTGAGCAAATTTACGATGAGGTGATCGTATGAATGTGGCAAACTTTGAAGTAAAAGTTCAGCTCTTTCATTTTCGTCGATTTTGTGTTCCATTGCTGTTAGTTGAGAAAATAATGTATTGAGAGTATTGACGTGGTATGTCACTGTTGTAGATTCTGACATCCGAAGGGTATATAATTTTCTTTTCAAGAAAATTTTATTATACCACGACTTCTTCTCATACAATTTTGTCAGAGTATACCAAATCTGTTTTGCCATCATCATCAAATTTGTTCCATTTCTCTTCTTCAACGTTCGTAGGCATGTCGCCGATGGTCATAGCACAATCATCTCTCTGTAATAGCGTCTTCATTTTTAATTTCAACATAGAGAAATTATTTCCATTGAATTTTTCGATTTCAATCTTTTCTGTCATAATAACCTCTAAAAATTTTTCTAATATGGAATATCAGTTAAAACTGCAACCAAAGAGAATACTAGATTTAAAGAGATTAACATATGCTCTGATACCACTTGTTGGGAAAAATAACGACGACGAAATCTGGCGGTAATAAAAAATAATAGCAGATGCGATCCAAAAAAATACCAGAAATATTTTCCCACACCGTAAGATTATAACGGCCAAAAAGTAAGAGAAATAATAGTCAAAATCAACACTGAGAATTTTACGTGGAAACCCAATCGGTAAAAAAATCACAGGGGCCGAGTTCAGAAAAATCTCAGTATAAAAAATAGGATTTACAATATTTTTCTAGATATTGAATAATGTAGAAAATAGTCATTAAGATAAATCACTAATTTTAGAACTCTCAATGTGCACAAAAGCACCGCATCTATTTTTCTCTCACTCTTTCTTTTCTCTCCATCTAAAATAATTATCACTATTTCTCTTTCTTTTCTCAAAAGTGATTTTTTTGTTCTCTATTGGATAGAAGAATTTACTTCTATTCGGATGATTTTTCTTTTCTCGGGAACTCTCTATTTATAAAAAAAAAAATTTCATAAAAAGACAAAACATCACAAATAACTCATAACAAAGTTTTAATTTTTATTTTACATTTCATTTATAACGTAAATAAATAAAATTAAAATTTTATTGTTTATTAAATGATGTGAATCCCTCATCGTTAAGGAGGGACCCCACAATTAGAGGTCGGACCCATAGCTCGGAATCGATCAAACCAACTGAATCAAGAATGTCTGTCTATCTAGTTCGATTTGACTCCAACCTTGGAAATATTTGAACTTTATAACAAAGCTGATATTAGAACATATTTTCTTTGTTGGATTCTTGAAAAATAATCAAAACATAACTAAACTGGCAACAAAACATTTCCGAATACATGTAATTATATACATATGGAGTGAAATGAAGTTTTAAAATCCAACACCATATATGGCTTTTATTCTTCAACCTAAAAACACAAGTACAAACTTGTTCAAGCCAAAGATGAGTTGTTTGACACAAGCCTGCAGCACTTAGAGGCCTAAGGAATGGCGATAATCTCCATCCATCTCCATCCAAAAACCAAAAAAAATAATGAGACCTCTTGAGATGCTGCAAATCTCAGTGCTTCACCAACTTTGGGGAGTCCAACAATTTTAAACTGATGTCTCTATCGTCCCAGAATGGATAATAAGGACCAGGTGATTCAGGAAGTGAAAAATCAAACTTCTTAGCTGTTCGATCCGAGATTGGCTGCTCCAGCATCTCTTCTAAGAGCCTTGGAGGAGTCATCGGTGGAGTTTCAGGCTACAACAAAAGCAGCAAAGACGTTCATAAAAATAGAAAACAGAATAATTTAAGATGGAAGAGATGAAAAACTAACCCTCTTAAGAGATGGTAGCTCTTTGGGACAACCTAAAGAAAAAAACAGAAGCAACCCACAAGTAACAAGTGCATAAATATTGAAGTAAATTGTATTCAAATTCTTGTCTTTTTTAGTTACCATTCGCAAGTTGAAGGGTCTTGAAAAAATAATCCATATCCATTGCTGGTTCCTGGTGTTGGATTTTGATGCATTCTCGATGATCGTGCTGAAGTCCTTCTGCAATGTCTTCTTCATTAAATGAATCATCGGTTACAGCAGTTAGTTTTGCAATCTGCTTCTTCCTCAATGTTGGGTTTCTGCGTGAGTTTGTAATGTCGGAAAGAACTTTCCTAGTACCAGTGTTCTTCGAAATGTTCTTTGCTCTGGCCCCAATTTCTTCCTCAATAACAGCAAATTTCTTCTTCTTCATCATTTTTTCTGACGCCTTCTTTAGAAATGGATTTCCAGAATTTGATAAGCCGTCAAGAGGTTTTCTTCCACTAAACCTAAACCCACCTTTCTTCATGGCAGCTGCAGAATGCTCTAAGTAGCAAAATCAAGGTTAGACCAAAACAGGAAACGCATTATAAAATACTAAACTGTAACAACAAATTGCACACCATAAGTAGCATTAGCGTTCGAATCTTGAATCAAGCCAGCCATTTTTCTTGCTTTTCCCCTGCAAAGCGTTGACACTCATTAATGAAATATAGAAACAGATCAATCACCAGAAAACAGAAAATGCATTCTACTTCAAGTTTAAAAAGCAAATACAGTCATTCATGACTTCATCAAATCGAAAACACATAAAGGTTTATGAATTAATCAGAAAAATAAAACAACTCCCAAAAAAATCAAGCAGCTGTACGTCTTTCCAACTCTCCGTGACAAAATTGAGAACCAAGTCTACCATAAAAGTGAGCAGCCAAAAAATACGTTCAATTTTCACCTATAATCCAAGGTTAATTTCCTCATAGTTTTTGACGTTATCATTAAGAATAATTCATTTGTCAAGTCCACCAATTAATTAACGACGATCCAATACCCAGTTAAAGATTACAGCACAAAACAATACATATAACTAAAATTTCTTAGTTAATAACACTAAATTTCTAATTATGCTAATTTCAGTAGCACACGTGACGATCGTCGGTCGCCAGTGAGTGTCGTCATGGCGGAAAGAAGTTTCTAACATTCAGAACTTAATATAATCGTACGTTTGGGTCTTGTAATATCATATATTCTTTAAATTTCCGAGCGTATTCTGATTAATCGGAAAAGAACCAAAGAATTGATTCATAGGTCTCAAAAAGTCGTTTCTTTATTCCAAAATTTTCAGAAATAGATGCAAAAATCGATAACGTTCGCGATTAGCGGATTAAAAAGGAAATGGAATAAAGAATCTGAAAGAGCAGAGACTAGAGAGCTTACCTTCGGGGTTCGTCCTTCACAGGCTAACAAAGGAAAATCCGAAAAGGGGGTCGAAGAGAGAGTGCGATGGTAGTGTCTATAATAATCGAGAGGCGTCTGTCGAAGTCGAGGACTCAGCAGAAACGGTGAGAGAGAAGAGAAAGAGAAGAGATGAGGCGTCTGTCGAAGTCGAGGACAGAGAGAAGAGAAGAGGAGAGGAAAGAAGAGGTGTGAAGACGATAGATTTAAATAGGGTTTAAATGGTCCGGTTCGGTTTACTGTAGAAATTATAATTCATGATGGAATAAAATTAATATCTTTTGCTTCCTAAAAGATATCGTCATTTTAATAAAAGGCAACATCTTCAACGGCTACATAGGATTACCTTAATCCAACGGCTTTAATTATTTCCCTTTTTTCAAAAAATCCTCTTTTAACGGTGGAAAATCACTGAATTTCAAATTGTCATCTCCTTCGCAAACTAGCCGTTACATATCTGATTTTTCAGTTTCCGTTCAGAAACAGCAGGTAATTTCCTTTCATTGGGTTCCCCTTCTAACAGGTCTTCGCCGACTCCTGATCCTTCCGAAGGAGTTTCGCCGGAAGCCCATTTATGAAGCCTTCGATTACTCCGAGTTCTATTGGTTTAAAACCTACAACTCCTGCGAACGGTCGATGAGGTTAGTTATTTTTCAAGTTTAGGCTTTTTTTTGTTTTCTTTCCTCAAGAAAGTTTTGTGGGTTTGCCCAGAATGTGACGGGAAAACAAATTCTTAGTCTTCAATGATCTCTTTTTTTTTTTTCTGTTGTAAATAACAGACTTCTGAATTTTTTGTTCTTTATTGATCTATCCGCGTTACAAATTGCAGACCATCCGCAGAGAAACTCTTCTACATATTGTCGAGATCTCGATTAAAAAGAAAATGGAAAAGATCACAATCCTATAATTGGAAGAATTCGATCACCAAAAATCATAAACTGCACCAAGAACTTCATGTCTCCAACAATCTCAGCTTCTTCCAAGATCTCCATGACTCCAAAGAAGAAGATTCTGATTGGGAGGAACGAGCCAGTTCGAACTTCTCTCTCGTCTTCTGACTTGAAAACCTCGTCACTGAACTCGGTGAATGCCTGAAGCAATTCAACCAACGAGTGTTGATCTAAAACCCTGATGATTGCAATTCTATATATCCATCCTTAGATTCAACGGACCTCCAGCCGGCTTTACGAGCTTCATTTTCGATTCATAAAGCTTCAAAATCTGTGTCTTTCATTGATAGTGCGACAAAAAGTTCAGGTTTTTCAGAAAATACTATGTTTGAGGATGCAGTCAATCTCGATTACGGGTTTAAGATTAATCCTGCTTCGAGTCCGTCGTCTTGTCAAATTATAGCTCCTCTTGATGAGGATCCATCCATGCCTCCATATGATCCAAAAACAAATTACTTATCGCCAAGGCCTCAGTTTCTTCATTACAGACCAAACCCACGAATAGAGCGATATATTCACGAGGAAGAAGATGGTCAAAGGGTTGAGGGAAGCCTTCTTTTCGAGATCTTTTCGGATGCTGAAGTTACAGAAGAGACTCAATCTGACAACTCTCAGAAATCAGATGAAGTTTCTTCTAATAGAATTGACAGAGAAGATGAACAAGAAGAAGAAGAAGCGGATCACAATAAATCTGAACCTTGTCCCATAGACAACAATAACTCAGATGGGAATTCTGTAGCCAGAGGCAATTCCCAGCCAAGTTTTCGAAATATATACAAGATTACTGCTCTGATTTTGCTTCTCTGTCTTCCATACTACTCCCCTGGTAAATCGTATTGTATATGACGAATCAAGCTTCTTGATGAAGAACACCAATCCATCTGAAATCTACCAATTCGCAAAATCGAAGTACTCTGTGTTGGCTGAAAATTTACAGGTTTGGTCTAATAAGCCCGCTGCTTTCGCTCATGGTAGAACCTTAGGAGAAGATA
>CM039521.1:17557152-17597349 GCA_022433055.1 Begonia peltatifolia
ATCATGGAGAACCCAGATGAACCAGAACAAGAACACGAAGAGAGTCCATGAAAGCTTGTGGATTCTGAGTTAATCGATGAAGACGAGCTTCTGCAGAACAGTGTTGAGTTGGAAAAAAGAAGCTGAAGGGCATTCTGAAATTTCGAAGGACCCAGAACGAAGCTGCGAGGAAGAAGAAGACCAAGAGAGTAAACGCCATGAAAGCTTGGAAGAGGAGAAGAAAATGGTAAATCAGAATCTGAAATGGTTGAAACTATTACTACTTTGCAATAAAGACCAGAAAGAGTTGAGGAATCCAGCTGCTTGGCCGTATTGATGAGATCAAGTGCTATAAGAAATGAAGATGGTAAATATTATGTCTTTGGTTCTCCGAGAAGAAACACATGGGGTTCTAAGATTGCATTGATAGTATGAGTAAATACTATGAACGTTCTTTGATAATTATTCTTCATAAAACTACTCCCTTCATACCTAATATCTCATTTTAGATAAACCCTAAAGAAATTCTTTAATTTCATCCCCAATTTCTCTCTTTTTTGCACATTTTTTTTTTGTTAAAAATACACATATTAAGGGTTTTAGAGGGTGGAATTTCAGTCTGGAAATCCAAGTGGTTGACTAGGGTTTTTATGATTTCACATTCTCTGTCTCCACCTCTAAGAACTCACAAGCATGTGAGCACGTGTGCATATGCATGTCTGGTTTTTTTCCCACATTTTCACACACATGTCTGCACGTGCGCACGCATCTCAACCTAAGTTGTTCTTCAAAAATAATTACTCTTTCCCTTTGTGTTAATTCGTCCTACAATTTAAATCTCCTCAAAACCCTATCATTCTTCAACAAATTATTCATCTCATTGATCAATACTTGACGTTGAACAAGTATACTTTAGTCTTATACTCTGACGTTGCATATTCACGTGTCGTTTATATTTACTGTAGATTATAAATAGCTAATAAAGTAGTTATTTATACCGACTAAGGAATGAAACATAAATGACAAAGTGAAAATATAATATAAATCAAAGTGTATACCTGTATCACTTGGTTAAGAAATTCAAAGTAATACTCAAACATTGATGACCGACGTAGATATTCATAGCTAACATGCTAATAAATATTAGTTATTACATTTATTAATTTGATAATAAAAAAATAGTTGGAAATAAAATAATGACGTAGTCAAAAAAGTATGAGAATGCTCCTTGAAAGTCAACCCTATCCAAAAATTAGATTAAATTAAAGACTATTCAATGCTTGTGATTATCCTCTCATCTTTATTATATTGGGGAGAGTGAAATGTGAGGAAAATAGCCAAAAACCACATGCCATAAATGTACATATAATATTTAATTATTAAATTATTATTTTTCTTAAGTAAATAATAATAATAATTGAAACTTCTTGGGGCCATTTTCTTGGAAAGACGTCGTATTTAAAAAATTAAATTATATTTAGTTTTACGATATTACTGTCTAACAAACAAGTTTAAAAAAGATATAAACAAAAAATAAAATATTAACGTGGAATATTAAATTTATGTAAAATATCTTTTCGGAGAAAAAAGAATCACGAGAAGAAGTTAATATGATTATGAATATCGAAATACAACTATGAATTTTTCGACTTTAAATTACATGAATTTTTTTAAAAAAATAAAACTTTAAATGAAATATACAATGCGTTAGTTATTACACGTTTGCATTATTTATTAACTAAGCATTATGAGAATTTCACTCGAATGAAGTATATACTAGAAATCATGTGTTTGGAGATTAAAAACACAATTTTAATTATTTAAAATAAAAAATTTCTCTAAAATATTTATTATAGTAAAAATTACTTTGGAGACTAATACACTTTTTATTTATAGAGCAGGTTATAATTTTAATATAATAGATTTATATTAGACATAAATAGGAAATATAGGTAAAACAATTTATAGAAATTCTATTTTAGAAAAAATTTATACCCCAATTATTTATTAAAAAGAAAAACGATAATGTGACAGTTCGTCATGTGAAGGTAAGAATAGTCCAACTCATATTAGTGAAAATACACAATCTAAGATTGTTTTTGGAAAGTGAAAAATACATAATTTATAAATAGTGTTATAAAACTTACTTAGTACAACACGTTTTACGCTAATCCTAAGAAAAAATCGTGTGAAATTTGACCTGAAACATTACAAATAAATATATAAGTTATGCTTTCTATCATCGCTTAAACAAAAAATATAAATTACAAAAACATTAGGAGTGCACTTTCTAAATTGCTAATTTTGTTTTCCAAAGAAAAAGATTCAGCGTGACGCATCTTAGAATTATGTCTTATTTGGGCTTACATTATCATGAGTTGAGATTAATTTTATAATTAAATTATTTATTTTCAATAAATCTTAAAAATATTTAAATTACTAAAAGTTAATAAACATATGTTCAATTTGTCAAAAAACAAATAATTTACTGTCTAATATGTTAATGACCTCAAACACTAAGCTCTAAATTTTATTTTATCCTGTATAAATATCACATAATAGATTAGAGAATAAAATTTTCGTACATGACTTTTTTAATCATAAACCTTATTATATAAGTACACATCCGGGACTGAATTAATGTTATCTTTAAAATCTATTACTTGTTGTATCTTGATTGACAAAACTTGGTGACCAAAGTCATCCATGGTCAATGAGTTTGGTATGAACTTCATGGGCTCTTACATTCTATGATGTAATTATTTAATGTCAAGTTGATAAACGGTCATCGTAAATTGAATTTCTCGTGACTTTTTACTAATCAGATTTCAAAATCAACCGATCTCCTCTCCAATAATGTTGATTACTATACATATGATTAAACGAAAAATGCGACACATAAATGAAATATCACGTGACCCTAGCTTGCACCCGTGATGCTTCCCTCTGTCTCATCCTATGGCTAATTCTCTTTCCCTCCCGGCGCAACCAACTGCTGTAGTTGCGATTTGCCACGGGTCCCACTGTTTCTGTTAGTGGGTCCCATTTCCCTGTCTTGGGCACAATGTCCCCAACTAAAATTTTATCCCACCGGACCCACCTGACATCTTAAGGCGTCACTGTTCCTTTGCTTTTATTCACAAGCTGTAGCCATTCATTTCCACCCAACCAATCCAGCGTTCAACATTGCAGATTACTTGACAACTAAATAAATGTGGGTATTTTATAATTGTTTTTCAATAATTAAAATTAAAAATAAAATATGTTAAATAATTTATAATATGTGGGAAACCTTGAAAAAGCAAAAATATAGTAGAAATCTTGTTCCGTACGAGCTGTCCTATGATGTTAACGTGAGCCTTCAATCAAATCAAATCTTTGCCTCATTTTGCTGCTACACCCACTCTTAGAACTTACTTACCGGTACAACATCAGTTACGAATTCTGTTTGAGAAATGAGTTGGCTGGGCTATCGCAAAATATGTGTGTATAGCAACTGTGGCCCTGTTGCTAGGGAGGCTGGGACGGGGGTGACGTGTCAGGGTGTAGTGTGGCACGACGTTCACCCTCACCCTGATATAGTTGTTGTGTGGCGATGCGTGTGTGTAGCTTGTGGGCCTCGTTGCTGAAGAGTTCAGGATAGTGGCGACGTGTCAGGGTGTAGGGTGGCGCTAGGTTCATTCTCACCCTGGTGCGGCTACACTACGCGTCACAGATGTGACAATATCAGTGTGTGTGTAGAGACTGCATGTAATAGAATTGCATTGTCGGTTTTTACTTTCATGTTGCATTACTTACTGAGCGCTAGGCTTATGATGTGTGTCCTGTGGTGTAGGTGCAGACGTTGTTACTGGTGAGCCCCGAGAGCTTAGTCCTGAGGTGTAGGACGGTTGGCGGCGTGCGACCGAGGCACCCGACGGCAGATTGTTAAGGCGACCCGACCCGTGGAGATGGTAGGTGGTGGTGAGATTTACTCGGATTATTGTTTTGTGTCGGGATATTTATGTGGTTAAATGAGTTCGTATAGAAGTCAGTTGTATAGGATTGTATAGAACGTTGTGGTGTTTTGGAGACGCGTATGTACTTTTATATGTTGAAGTATGTCATTGCTCTATACTGTGAACTTTCTTCATTCGTAGTTGATGGATTTCGTTGTCTTTAAACTTTGATTTTGTTATGGAGATTCTCTGGATAGTTGATGGATGGATATTTTTTGAAGTTTTCTGGTAAATTGTGTGCAGGGTTTCAATTTTGGGATATCCAATTTTTAGGCGTTACTCTGCCGAATTTTTTAGAGAAAGGTCGGGGAGTCGAGAAGGTACGGAATAGGTCAAGGTGTGTGCGGTGAGGCGTGAAGAGAGTGGCGGTGTGCACGGGAGCGTGGTGTGACCACAGGCACGCGAGGCACGCGGCCCTGCGAGTGCGCCCGGGTCATAAGGCGTCGGGTGAGGGCATGCATGCGGACATGCTGCACGGAGGCAGGGTGCGTGGGGCACGCGGCGCTGTGGGCGTGCGCGTGACGCAGCGATGTCGAGTTGGCGCGCGCGGCGCCGAGAGGGTGAGCACGAGGCGCCGAAGTGGGGACGTGGGCGCACGGGGCTCGCAGCTCGTAGGCCGAGTGGACGTGTGCGGGGCACGCGATGCCAGGTCGAGTGTGCGCGCGTGCGGTGCACAGCGCGGGACCATGGAACTACTTGATTACTTAATGTATTAGGAAGATACTTTAAAAGAAACTCTAGTTAAAGTGATTTTTGAAAAAATTCGATTATGATTTGATACTTATTTATTTAATTATTATTTTTTTAAGATTTTAATTAAGTGAGTTTAAGGCTCTACTTAATCCTAGAATATTAGGAAAGATTAAAATTTTAAATTGTTTAAAAAAATTCAATTCGACTAAGACAAACTAATGTGATAAAACCTAAAAGGAAAATTTTGCAAATTGACTAAAATATAATTAACGGAATGCAACACAAGATTTATGACAATCTCTTTAGTGCATAAATAGAAATAACTCAACAATAGATCATTATAATGATTTGAATCTTTTTTATTTATGAATTATCGTAGTTGTCAATGAGTTTAACCAAATCAAACAAATGGAATTTAATTTTTATTGCTTATCTTCAAATATAAAATCTTAACAATTTTGGAATTAAATTTATAGTAAGTTTATTAATGATATAACTTTGGCAAATCAGAATTGAAAACTTGACAATAATTAGATTTGAAATTGCCAAAAATAAACACTATAAACGATTGACATAAAGTTCTACAAGCCTAAGGTGTAAACCTTTCCTTGGCCCTTTGTAAATCAATCGATTAGATCCTCATTTGTTTTTTTTAACAATTTGAATGTGTTTATTATTTGATTATCAATTATGAAAATCAAGTTTCGTGCTTATAATTTCTCTCATTAATGTTTAACAAATCTCATTAATCGAATAGCTAATAGAAATTGATAAATAGCCTAGGGTGTAGAAACCCTTCTCGGCTCTTACATGGATTCCGATTAGGTGATAATTTTTAACAACCAATATGTCATGCATTAATCAAGTAAAGAAAGGAAACTTGATGACAAAAGTGATCTCGGCCTTGCAATGGATGCTCTTCTTTGTCTTTAATCGTTGAGATGACTTCCCTCTGAGGTAAGTTGACTTCATTCTAAGGGAATTTAAATTGACAAGTGATTTAAGCACCAATTTCACTAATGGACCGGGCCTTTAAGTGATTAAGCTTTGGCCAAGTGAGAGGGCCAAATGTAACGTGCTTCAAACTTCTTTGTGGGCCGATTCTCTCTTCCTAATACTTGATACTTAGTCCATGATGATGAAAAGTTAGTGGGAGTTGCAATCTTCTTCAAGGGTTGGGCTTGGATCGACGCCTCCATCATGTTGGGAGAGGGAACGAGTCTCAAAAAATGGAGTTTGGGCCTTTCTTCGAAGCGTTGATCATTTACCACTAATTATTCTATATGCTTATACATACATGTATAATTGAAAATCAAATAATAGGCCAAAAGTTTGCCCATAACAAGTTAAAGAAATTAAAATTACAAATAGTTGTCTTCGAAAAGACAAATTCCCGCTTCTGCTACTTCAGCTTTTGATTGAGTTAATTTTTCATCTTCGGTTCTCCAAGTGAGTATATGTAAAGGTTTATTCTTGTCATGAGAGTCCGAGTTCCAATCCAAGTCGTTGATAAGTTTACTGTAGCAAAAATATTAAATTTGTTAGTGATTAGCATAGATAATAAATGAATTTTGGTTTGGGACCTAATTAGTGGCCTCTGAGGCATATCAGCTCTAAAGTTACGATTGGTCGTTCTCTGTTCTTTATTTATTTTATAAACTAATTTAAAAAAATACCAAACGATATTCAATTTACTTAACATTTTTATCACATGTTCAGCACATCATGGAAAGAGAATTTGAAAATTTTAGTGATTTTCTAACACTTGTATGATTTATTATAATTATTTTATAAAATAATTAACTAAAATTACAAAATATCGTACAAGTGTTATAAAACCACGAAACCTTCCAGATTATCTTCTATGATGTGATGAATATCTGGTAAAAATTTCAAGTAAATTTAATATCGTTTGATATTTTTTTAAAATTAAGTTATAAAATGAAGAAGGAACGGGGTCTCTTATAAATTAATTTTAAAAAATATCAAATAATATTAAATTTACTTGAAATGTTTACCAGATGTTCAGCACACCATGAAAAGATAATTTGAAAAGTTTCGTAATTTTATAACACTTGTACGAAATATTGTAATTTTAATTAATTATTTTATAAAATAATTATAATAAATTATTTAATTATTAAAAAATCACGAAAATTTTCATATTATCTTTTCTATTGTGTAAAAATTTCAAGTATAATAAATATTTTTTTAAAATTAATTTATACAATAAAAAAGAACCGCCATCGTTACTGTAGCTCCCCGGGACTCTCTACAGTAGCGGTCTACTGTCATGAGTTGTTTTATTAGGATTTTAATGGGTTAAAGTTAAATTTATTATAATTAATATTTTAAAGGTTTGTTTTAAAAAAAAGACATTTAAAATCCTAAAATAAAATAGAATTACAAACTCCCTCTCTCCCTCCCCCTCTCTCACTCACTCTCTCTGTACTAACGTATTTTCTGCCCATCACTCTCTCTTTCTTTGACGCTTGTACTTCCACACCCTTTTTAACTCTTTCTACAATTCTTTTCCCTTTGCGATCGAACCATCTTTATAAAGTGACTTCCATTTCCAAGTACACTAACTTCTCCTTTTACCCTTTTATTACGTTGGATCCTATTCAGAGTGGGAGTGGGAGTGAGGGTGGGAGAGAGGGAGAGAGAGATTTATGATTATAAAAAAGGAATATATGTAGCACATGGTTAAATTGATAGGTGGCGGCTTATATATGTTAATGGAGGATGAATTGTATTACATTCAATCTCTAGATTTCCCTTGCTGGTTTGTGGAATCATAGTGCGTTTATCTTATCATCAAAAGTATCATAACAACATATCTCATCCATGAAATCATATATGACTAATCGCAACCACTCATTATAATAACTAAGTACTTTAAAACTACGAAGTGATTATATATTGTAGGAGTAAAAGGGTAAATTGACATACCAATAGAGTTACGCTTAGAATTCTCATAAACAATATTCAGACAGCACGTAAGCCAAATGAGTGAGAGAGAGAGAGAGAGAGAGAGAGAGAGAGAGAGAGAGAGAGAGAGAATTTTATGTAATATCTTGGAATTAGGTCTAGAATTTGGGTGGGAATGCCACTAAATGCATCCTGCTCATGGGTTAGTGCTAATTTATCCTACATTTTTTATTCTTACAATTTAAACAATTGGTGACGACTTAATCATTTGAAAAAGAATCTTGACATCATACAAATCTGAAGAACTTGCACTTTATCAATTCAGATATTCCTTAATGAAAGGACTAATTCCATCTAATTAGCCTATAAAAGCACCTCACATTGGAGAAGCAGAAGAAACCGTTGAAAAGAGAAAGATGGGTCAAACAGTGATCTCTGAGTTGAGCTTGTCCTTGTGTCTAATGTTATCACTGTCTCACCTGGCTGTTCATGTATATGGAGGTTTTTATAACCAGATTCTCGATCATTCCTTCTACTTCAGATCCTGTCCTCGTTTGCCCATGATGGTTAGGTACCGTTGCAAGTTAAATAAATAAATAAATTTGATTTAAAATAATAAGAAATATTTTGTAGAAAATGTGTGTTTAATATTGAGTCATTCTTAACTTTGACTAACATAATCTCTCATGCATTCAGAATATTTTCTGACGCTTTCCTGCTATTATTTGTATTTTTGTATCTAATTTTACATTTCAATTTACTGCGTTTTTTTTTAACGACACATTTCATCAGGTATGGCGTTTGGGCTGCTCTGTCTAACGACACTAGAATGGCTGCTTCCCTCCTTCGCTTGCACTTCCACGATTGTCTAGTAAATGCAAGTGCAATTCATTCCCCTTCGCTTCTTTTGTTTTTTCTTCTCAGAAGTCAGAACTGTTAAAGATCTGATAAATGGCTAATTTTCTATCGATTTCACGGTTTGAATTTTGTAGTTTCATGTAATCAGAATAACAGACTTCCTTCCAATCATTTGTGCATAGTGATCCAATAAATAACTCTATATATACCAATAAAAGAAATTTATCTATTTTTTGAAATATGAATATGATATTAATGATTAAAGATCTTTTGATCCCACGATTTAAACTTCTGAGTTTGTTGGTATTTGTCGAAACAAAGTGGATACATACATGGGTTTTCAAATGAACTTTGAAGCAAGTCGATATTTGTTAGAAACATTTGTAGATTTTGTCTTTTTTTGTTCATGTCTATATATATATGTACAGGGATGTGATGGGTCAGTGCTGCTTGATGATACGTCAGATATGAAGGGGGAGAAGAACGCTGGGCCAAACAAAAACTCACTTCGAGGATTTGAAGTCATTGACAACATAAAAGCAGATGTTGAAAGATTTTGTCCTTCCACTGTTTCTTGCGTCGATATCTTGACTCTTGCTGCAAGAGATGCTGTCTTTCTTGTACTCAATTCCCACTTTTTTCTTTCTTTTTTTACATAAAACTTTCAATTACTCTTCTGTTATTTTTAAATTTCATTGATTTTAGACAGGGGGGCCATACTGGAATGTTCCATTAGGACGTAGAGATGGGTTGACAGCAAGTGCTGGAGCTGCTAATCAACAGTTGCCGTCTCCATTTGAGTCTTTGGCTGATATTGTTAACAAGTTCACTTCAAAGGGTCTCGACATGAAGGATGTCGTCGTCCTCTCAGGTCACTTTCAGCTTAACTATAGTTTAAATTCTAACGAACGTTACGTCTATTACCTTTGTAATGAAATAGATTTGTCATTTTTTACAGGAGGACATACAATAGGGTTTGCTCAATGTTTCACCTTCAAGAGGAGGCTGTTTAACTTCAAAGGTTCAGGCGCAGCAGACCCAGATCTGGATTCTTCACTTCTTTCCGATCTCAGAACAGCTTGTCCAAACAGAGACTCAGCCAACTCAAACGTGGCTCCTCTAGACTTTACTAGTACGTACAGGTTCGACAACATGTACTACACAAACCTTGTGAACAATACCGGACTTCTCGAGTCTGATCAGGCCCTCATGTCGGACCCTAGAACTGCTGTCTTAGTGCAGTCTTACAGCTCCAATCCATTCCTTTTCTCCAAGGATTTTGCTGCTTCCATGTTGAAGCTTGCCAATGTGGGGATCCTCACTGGCTTTGATGGGGAAATAAGAAAGAGATGCGGGTCTGTTAACTAAACTGCTTCGAATGGCTGGATTTTGGTCTGAATAACTAAGAAGTTTGGTCCGATAAAGTACGAAATTGTGGATGGTGTGAGCAACTAGAAAATGGAATGAGAATTTTTAAATAAGGGCCAGGATTTTCTGTCAACAGCAACCATCTTACATCCTACAAACCATGTATGTGTACATGACAATGAAGAGAGAAAGGGTGAGTTGTGGAAAATCGAACATGAAATCGAAAAAAAAAAAGAAAAAATAATAGAAATCGAATTTTACATAGAAATCCTAGACGAAAAAAAATCACAGATAGAGGAGAGAATCACTAATATCAAATTTGGTACAACAACTTTTGCGACTCAAATATCAATAAATAGAAAAAACGCAAAACCCTATAGTAATACACGGGCCTGAACCGGCCCAATTAGAATTCGGGTCACAACAAATCCTAACAATCTCCACCTTAACATGAATTCTACATGAGAGACCTAACGGGCTATTCAGCCTAACCCAAAACTAATACAGAACACTGAGCTCTGACAATCTCCATTTTCAAAGAAATTCCGATGTAAGAAAATAAATTTGCAAAATCTCATTAAAAATAAGATCATCTGCTACAAAAGCCCCTATTGGGCTAGCTCGTGCATCCGATATCGATCAAGTTTAAGCCCTGCTTAAACTTGCTTAAGAAAATATCGTATCTACTCCTCCATAGTATCACTGAACTATTAGAGTTATTGCAACGAACTGTATCTGAACATATTGAAGGCTCCACACAGGAATCACTACTCTTGAGCACTTTTAACCCATAATCCACAATTTTACCATATCGATTCGGAACTTTAACCTTTCACATGATTCTGCCTTTAACGATACCACTATGACGTGAAACTGAAACTGGTGACTTAACATCTGTAATAGGCTAACTGTCTGGCTCTGATGTACCCTCATATCCCAACCTGAACTTCACCTGAGAATCTAACTTCTCTGATTCTTCTCAACCTTTTTCTTAGACGATGAATTCACAAATCTCGTAGTCTTATTACCCGTCACTGTAAAACCCTGTAGCACATACAATGAGGAATATTTTTCCCCCCTCGCTACAATTATAGAGCCTTTGGCGAGCTTCCATTTTCCATCACGAAAAGTGTTGCAAAACCCTTCGTAGTCGAGTTTGCCAGTCGAGATCAAATTCTTGCAGATATTGAGGATGTGTTTCACACCTCTTAAAACCAAGGTGTTACCAATGTTAGTCTCCAAACGCACATCTCTCATACCAATGACATTTGCAACTCTACCATTTCTCATCCTCACACTTCCAAAGTCACCCGAAGTGTAGAATGTGAAGAAATCCCTCCACGAAGTGGCATGTGTCGTAGCGCCACTATCGATCACTCAACTTGTATCTTGGCAAGCGAGATTTACGATATTTTCGTTGTATATACTAAAGAACTTCTCGGTAGTTGTGGCTACCTCCTCCTATGTGTCACCATTTTCGGACTTCTTTTCCTTTCCCTTGTCATTCAGATTCTCCTAAAGAACCTTTTGACAGAATCTTTTGATATGCTCATTCATGTCACAATGATAATACTCAAAGTTGGCGTATTTTCCCGACTTGTTGTTACTTCTGTTTCTGTTGCCCAAACATTTGTTTTGACTACTCTCCTTGTTTTCAGTTAATAGGATGTCTGATTCTAAAAAAGAATCTATTGATTTTCTTCTCATCTCAATCTAAACATTGCTCTTGACTATATGCACAGTCAGAACATCATTAGAGGCAGAATTGGACAACGACATTCTGAATGTCTCCCACGAGTCCGGTAAAATACCAAAAAAGGTCAAACCCTAAACCTCTTCATCAAACTTGATTTTCATTCCAGCCAACTGATTTATGATTCCCTGGATCGGTCATTGCTTTTTCATTTTGATATTTCAACCCTAAAAGTTGCTTAATCAAAAACAATTTGTTGTTGTCGGTCTTTCGAGCATGCAATTACTCAAACTTTTTCCACAAGCCCTGAGCATTTTTTTACTCACTTACATGATTGAGGCCGTTATCATCTAACCACTGTTGAATATAACCGCACACTTGGCGATGACATAACTCACATTCGACGTCAGATTTAACCACCGGCTTCGCATCAGTAAACACAGGTAAATAATAATTTTTCACATAGAGAAGATCCTCCATCTTTTCTTTTCACACATGATAGTTGGAGCCGTTTAACGTAACCATCCGACTCGGGTTACTTTCTATAATTCAAAAACAGCTCCACAATATCAGAATAAATTCGTCCCAAAAATATTCTGAATAAATCTGCCAAATAGTCCAAACAAACAATAAATCGTCCTACAAACAAATATTTTCCAATAATATCTCAACATCAAAATTTCTCAAAAAATAAATTTTCAGCTCCAATAATCAATTAGCACAGCTTCACAAAACAAAACATAACGTAATTCTGCTTCTTTCCTTCTTCACGCAGCCCAAAGCAAACACAACAAAGGAGAGGGAAATTCTTCTTCTCCACGCTACTGTCAGGGGCAGAGCAGCAAGCAAATACAAAAAAGAAAAACCTTTCTTTTCTTATTCTTCTGCAAACAAATCTCAAACCAGAGAAGAAAAGATGAACCTTTAATTTGCCAACTTCAAACTGTTCAACAACGAACCAGCCAGCCGCTGCGATTCTTCTCTGTCGTCGGACGGTGGTGATCACGTATGTGTAGATCAAGCGTGGCATGGCGTGCGAGCAATTGGAGTCCTCGACAACTCTCCTCGTCGTTCTGTCCGACGGCGGCGACGCTTCAAGGACGGCGGCCGTCGGTTTCTTCTCCTGTCTTCGGACGCTGTGGCTGCGATTGGGCGAACCAGCGTCTTCTTCTTCTTCGCTGTTTTCTGCTTCTTGTGAAGAAGACAAACCTCTTCTCTGTTCTTCTTCACTGTTGTAGAAGACAACCAAAAAAACAAAACTTTTGCTTTTCACTTTTTTTTTTATTTCCTCGGAAAATTGTAAATTTCAACCAAAATTACAAACCCAAAAATTCGTTCCATACTTTCAAAAAATCAAAATCTAATTTTCAAAACAGCTTCAACTACGACCAAACTCTTGAACAATAACAGTTGTTAAAAATCGAATGAGAAATCAAAAAAGAAAATAAAAAAATAATGTACACTAAATTTTATGTGATAACTCTAAAAAAAATCGAAAAGAGAATCACTAATACCAAATTTTTTACAATTAATTTTACGATTTAACTATCAATAAAAAAAAATATAAAATTTTAATATTGATATATAAGTTCAACCTGATCTAATTAGAATTCGGTTCACACTAAATTTTAACATGAATCAGTTTCCAATTATTCTTACGTTCTCTCCTAACTTCTTTGACTGTAAACTTGACTACTTCAGGTCCCCCTCGTAGGACAAGTAATGCGGCGGCAGCTTCAGAAGGAGTGGTCGCATAAGCTGTGGTTATCCCCTGTCACCAAAGGAAAGAAATAGGAAAAATGGTCCACATAATCTCGATCCACGTACATATATGCCCAAGCAACTACGTAATATTAAAACATCTCAATGCAAATTGTCCGGGCCTGGAGGAGGGACCGAAAGAGAAACTATAGTGTAATTAAATAGAAAATAATTCCACCACTATTTTAGACAGAATACAGTCCTAATGAAAACAATGTCGCTCACTGTCTTTTACACAACGAATGTCTAACAGTGCGCACGAAAAGTGATTGTCTAGAGATCAGTTAATGTATAGCAAAAAATACCCTGGCAAAATTTAAACGACACAGCATTATAGTTGCCCCAATACTATATCTTGCGTGTGAAAAAAACATTCTTGTTTTAGAAAGTATGTATCAAACAAACGATTCATTTCACGTGCCCAAACCAACAAGAAACTCCATCTGAAATATAATGTGAAATGTTATGCATGCAGAAAGTAAATATGTAAAGTTATCGTACATATAGTACAAAAATTGAAATGATGTTAAACATGAAATGTCGGGTTTTAGGTGTAGTATATATTAAAATAAAACTTTTGAATACCATGATGCATATGTAAAAATCGTCAGGCTTCCACCTCGATGACAATTAGATTTACAGATTGGATTTTCGAGAAAAATCTTGATCTTCATTGATTTTGATTGAGAATCACTCTAAAATCAACCCCAACGACATTTAAACTCAAAATAGATCAATATACACAAATATCATACAATAATTATGATTTTGAAGCTTCAAATCAGATTTTCCAACAAAAACGCAAAAGAAAAACTAATGAAAGGTGTAGATTTATCGTTCCATTGAAGAACGTTGTTGGAACTCAAAGATGTAGGTGTTAGAAACTTAATTTGAGGGTAAAATTGATTTCAATCGTGTAACATCTTCTTCCCCTCTCCTAGAAGAAAAAAAGTGTTTACCTTCTTTTTAGAAAATTTTATTTATTTTAAATTTAATATATAAAATATAAAATAATATATTACACTATATTCATGTTTACTTCGATTTAGCTAACCTTATTTTGAATTTGTAATTGCGTGATAATTTTGAAATTTTACCAATTTGTTCAATTGAGTAAACTTTTACATGTTCGAACTTCAAGTCCAAGTCAATTTATGAAATAGTTGACCTCAACAAACAAAAAATATTTGTTTGAAAATTTTATTAATTTAAAATTTGCTGATATTGCATTCTTTCCCCTTATAACTTTTGTCACCAAAATCTAAGCACAATTTGACACGGGTGGATGCTGGTTTCGAGTCGGTATCGAACTGTGGAATTCAAGATTTTTTTCTCGAATTCCAAAACTGACATATTAAGAGACCGGGATTGAACCGAATTTTTTGATCCGGTCTCAATTTCTCCTCCTGTTATATTAAATTTTTTTTAAATTAAAAAATGAAAAATGAAAAATTCCAATATTACATAGAAAATTTTTTTTTTTCAATAAAATCAACATATAGATTATATATTTTGCCTTTACCTTTAATCGAAAGAATAAAAAAATATCTATTTTAAACAAATTATTTATATTTAAAATTTGCCACAAATTCATCTTAGAAAAAGAATAAAAAAAATCAATAATTCAAGCCTAAACTCGCTGAGTTAAATGGAGTGTGGCCCAAACTCAGTCTGAGTCCACACCCAAGAGGGAAGCCTTGTGTACATTTGCAACTCTTTTTTTGGACTTGAGTGACTGTTCTAAAAATAAAAATCGATTAATAATTGTAGTGTCGTCTCCATGCAGTGTCTTTGACAAGTTCTTTACATATAAGAACAATCTTTCATGACCCAATTCACCATTTTGTATGTAAAAAATCATTAGAAGTCGAGAACAACATCCCGTTGAAAGTCAACCATACTGAATTGAACTCATATTTTGTATATTTAATGCAATTAATTTTTATATCAAACCAACCAAACTAGAACAAAATTGACTATCTTCAGTTCCTAAATTCCACAACAAGTTTCAAAAAACATAAGAACAGTTGGATTTGACAATTTCAACTCAACTCTAAAATCGCTCAACAAATATATGATCAACAGGTTGAAGTATACCATTATCATGTAAACTAAATTATACATCTACAGAAAAATGTTTCGTTGATAGATTAAAGATTTTGTCCATGTCAAAAACAAAGACAAAGTAACAAAACTGTTAAACAACAATAAACAACAATAACACAAAACATTAAAAAAAAATCAAATAGATTTTTGTTATTTCAGAATTTAGCAGCAACAATACGAACGTTAACCAAAAAAACTAAAAAAGAGTTTACTGCTTAAGTTCAAAGACTGAGACTGTGACCGTGAGGGACCGAAAAAGACTAAGAGTGACTGAAAGAGGGACCGAAGGCTAGAGTGAGCGTCTAGAAGAGCTGATCAGCTGAGGAGAGAGGATTGAAGACTAAAGGTTGACATACAGCTGAGGCTGACGGGAGTCGAGAGTTGAGATTCGGTAGGGAAGAGCCGAAAAGATTGAACTAAAAGAGAAGTATGAAATTTTCAATTTCGAGTCACACACAATCTAGCCATAATTCCTAATTTTATTTGATGGTTCGATTCGGTTCGGTTTAGGATTTTGAGATATTTTGGGACTAGACCGTGGACCAAACCATTTCCCATGAGAAATCCAAACCAAGTACCGGTCCTGGACCGAGAAACGTTGAGCATTGCTCGAAACCTGACCAAAGTTTTTGGTTTGGTTCTCGATCCTCGTTCCGGTCCTGCCCACCATTACAATTTGAAGGGAACATCAAATAAATGTGAATATTTGTTTTTTTATTATAATTACACAAGGGAACGTATCTGTGGAGTCCCTGATACTCTAGTATAATATTATCCGCTTTGACCTATAACTTGCAAAAATTTGTTATTGAGTTTAACCCAAACATTGTACTAGATAAAAAAGAGAAATCTACTTATACATAATTTAATTTTTACTCCACCAAGCGATGTGGGATTGCAATGTCCCCTCTACTATGTCTTGGGTCCTTACAATTAACAAAATTTTTAGTTGTCTTTACCTTCGTAAGATAGACTGTCACTATATCGATATGGCAAATAATATTGATTTTAAGAACAAAGTATCATTCCATAGAAAAGAAATATTTTAATTAGTTAAGTACTGAAATCCATCACCTTATACTTGTTTAATTAATCGAGAAATTGTTTTGATAATTTAACTCACCAGCAATAAAATAAAAAAATATTTAATAATCAAATACAAACTTAGAATTTCAACTTCCTCTCAAATATCAATTTAATTATCTAGTCCTCTTTTAAACTTATGACTCCTGGCTGGTGGATCAACCCAGTATTTAGCATTATTTATAAAACTCTTCTGATATTTTATTAATTTAAACTCTAAATTATAAATTTTTTTAAACAAAATATTAAATTATCAACCATAACAATTCAAATCCTAAATTATCTGAAATGTAACAAATCAAACCCTTAAAAATGGCCGATCACTCCTCGTTCACTGTTTCTGGTCATTGGAGCGGACGTCCGATCTCTATTTACCCTTGTTTTATAAATTAATTTTTAAAAAATACCAACGGTATTGGAATTACTTAAAACTTTTATTACATATTCAGTACATCATGAAAAGATAATTTAATAATTTTTGTAATTTGCTAATACTTGTACAATTTATTGTAATTTTGGTGAATTATTTTATAAAACTGATGTAAAACAATTATAATAAATCATACAAATGTTATAAAATCACAAAATATTTCAAATTTTCTTTTTATGATGTGATAAACATGTGATAAAATTTTTAAATAAATCTAATATCGTTTGATAGTTTTTTAAAATTATTTTATAAAACGGGGGTAAATAGAGATCGATCACTCATTCTCTTTAGAACGATCGTTCGTTCTAGGGACTGGCCCCAGTCTTGTCACACATATAATTATGGGTAAATAGAGATAGGTTGCCCGCTCGTCTTAGAACGGCCATCCGTTCTAGGGACTGATCCTCATTTCTTAATTGTTTTTTTTTAATTTAATTTATAAAATAAAAGAAGAATTAGTGTTATTTTAAAAAAATATAAAAAATATTAGATTTATTTAAAAATTTTATAACACGTTCACCAAATCATGAAAAGATAATTTAAAAATTTTTGTAATTTTTTAACACTTGTATAATTTATTATAATTGTTTTACGTTTTTTTTATAAAATAATTCACTAAAATTATAATAAATCATACAATTATTAGAAAATCATGAAAATTTTCAAATTATCTTACCGTGTTGAATATGTGATAAAATTTTTAAATAATTTTAATATCGTTTGGTATTTTTATAAAATTAATTTGTAAAACAGGGGTAAATAGAGATCGGACATCCGTTCCAGTGACTGAAAACAGTGAATGAGAGGTGATTGGCGTTCCACTAAAGTTTAATTTATTAAATTTTAGATAGTTTAAGGTTTGAATAATTAAGGTTGATAGTTTAGAATTTTGTTTAAAAAAAACTCATAATTTAATATTTAAATTGATAATTACCCTAATTTTTATCTATTTTTATGAGGTATTAATCAAACAATTTCATTAAAGACATAGCTTTCTTATCGATTGCATATGACCAACACATATATTCCTCTCTATAGGTAAATCAAATTATTAGACAATTGATAAGATAATGTGTATTGTTTTTATCCAATTTCAAACCCTAATTTCTTTTCCAAATCAATTAGAATTCTAATATATTTCAATTGATGATCAAACAATCAAAATAAATTCAATCAACAAAAACAAATTTAAAATTAAAGTAACAAAAAAAAAAAAAAGAGAATTTCAAATTAAATCTAGTTTTGGTTCCATCAAACCCTAGACAAAGTGAAATAATAAAAATAAAAATACGTATTTTAATTAAAGAAAAAAATTCTTAAGCAAACATCCTCAATCTAAACTAGTGTTTTTTCATGCTATTTATCGCCTTTAATCTATCCCATATCAGTTGAATTTCCTCGGTAGTTTATTGAAGTAGACCTAATTAGTAATGCTCACTATCTACTGCACAACGTTTCTCTCGTCTTTTACTATGTTTCCTTCTTTCCTTTGCTTATTCTTGGAATCTAAAATGGAAGCATGTGAGTTACTCCTGTCCATGTTAGCTGACAGTCCCAATTGCATCCATGATTCTCAGTGAAGCAGCTTGATTCAGAACAATCATGTCATCTTTGGCCATATATTACGTAAACATTTCTTCAAGAGAAGACTTTTTGGCCTGTGCCTGGTGCTGCTAGAAGTGCAGATTTTGCTGATGGTGCGGAGTTTACTGACGAGATTGACTGCATGCAGTTTTACATTTAAGTGAGTAAATACATTTAAGTGGGTAACTCTTGCTACTTTACTGGGATTCAAACGCTTGGTTGGTAACTTACAGTTGTTGTTTGCCATTTCTTCCAACAAATTTATGCATTGTCCATTGATTTACTCATAAGAGCTCCTCCGTCTACAACTACATCTATAGTTGTCCTTGTCTAGACGGGCCTCATAATCTATTAAAAAAGGTTTCCTGATAGAATTAGCGTAAATAATAAAAACCAAAACTTTTAAAACTTCATTGATTAAAATCTCAGCATTTCAACTTCCACTTGTTCTTTTCTTTAATTTAAATTCTTCCTCTTTATTTAGTTCCTCCCCTCTACTTATTAGTCCAATTCAATTTTACTCAAAAAACTCTTCGGATATTTTGAAAACTATTAAATTTAATTAAGATTCTAATATCACTATTGTGAACCAAATAAAAAATAATGCAATAAAAATCCAAACTTTTTCTTACCATGCGTGTCACACAATTATATTACTCTATCATGCGATAAATTGTTTAATTAATTCCTTAATAAACCAATATGTGTATCCCGATCCAAACCCTATTTTTTATTTTTCAATAGACCTACAATTTTAAAAATCAAACGTTGGTGATTAAGCAATATTGAATATGATAAATAAACTCAAGGTGATTTTCATGCATAACAAGAAAAAAAAAAAAGGTTAAATAACTTAATCAAACCCTAGACGACTAATTTAATTCATACTAATTTAACTCATGCTAATAAAATCAATGTGATTTAAAAGAGTAAACTTCCATGATGATAGATTCGACAAGTTAGAAATAGAAGATGAGAAAGGAATAGAAAACAAATGTAATGCATCTGCAAGTCTCGGTTATCCATTTTCGTATCTTGTCGTCGCTCCTCGGTATTTCTGTAAAGATGTGATTTTTCTACGTCAACGCAAACTTTTGCTATCTGGATTTGTTGCATATCTACTTTTTTTAATGATACCCTCACAAAATATTTTGTATCTTGCATTGTCATCTATTTAATATTTTGGATGAGATAAATTATCTCATTTACTTTTTTTTTTAATCCTATTTTATCTTCTGTTGTAGCTTTTAAATGAAATAAGATATCTCATTTACTTTCTTTTAATTCATTCGGCTTTCTCTCCAAAAGGGATTTATATACTGCTTCATCTTCTTGAATTATTTTAAAAGCGGATTGAAGTATTTTGAAGTCCCTTTATTTAGGGTTGATATTTTAAATGAGCTAAATGAAGGGGAAGGAAGGTGATTTGATCTTCAACCCGTGGAGGAAGGTTGTTTCTCTCATGAAGGGCATCCATTTGAGCCAAGAATCTAAGTTGTTGAAATGAGAAAAGCAAGGCATCAAAGAGGTGAGAGTCTCCATCCTTGTGTATGCTAAATTTATTGAAATTCACATAATTTAAGTGAAGTAAGTGGTGATTTGGGGAATTATCATTAAGGATTAATGGAATTGCATGTTAATAATCTTTGATGTTATTAGATAGATTGGTTAAAAGAATTGAAAGAGAATGATAGTGAAGTGAATAGATTTAAAAGATGAAGCTTTATTTAATATGTTTTAATACTTGATTACATTAATGTGACGAAACCATGGAAATTATATATCTTAATGGTAAGAAAGCATGGAAATAAAGAGGATGTAGATATAAGCCAATGAAGAGTTCTTGAGGATGGATTTAGGGATAAAGTGATTGAAACAATCGTAACTTTTGTGTTGTCAATTAAGGTACGTATCAGTATTCATATATGATAAAATGTATGATATTGGCTAATTATGGGTTGAAGTTTGAACTTAGTTCTTAAATATAAGCATATTTATATTGTTTTAATGGAGATTATTGAGTTTCGTTAAAGTGAATTTGGTGAATGGAACGTAGAAATTAAATTGGTGTTATTATGCATAAATACTGCATAGGTAGAAGCATTAACATATAAAATATTTAATGGTGGTTTAAAATGCAGTAAAATTTCTATTTAGAAGATTATTAATGTGATTATAATATTGAATTAAGTTTATGTTAATTTTGATAAGATTTGAATGAAATAGAAGTTTAAAGGAGAGGATGAAATTCTGAGTTCTAGACTAGGAGTCCGCTGTAGAAGAGTGGATGTCCGCTTCACTGTTTATCGAAGAAAGGGTCTCCGTACCAGGAGCCCGCTGTAGAAGAGGGAGCCACACTATTACTCATTTATAATATTTTATTACAGTGTTAATTTCCTTTTAAACCAATTTCATCCCTCCTTTGGTCATATTTTCAGGTATAAATAGACAATGTCTAGATAAAGAATTAATCATGTTACATGAGTCATTTTACATGTTCATATTTCATACATTATTAATATGTAACATATTTTAAATGTATACATAGTGAGGATGTTCAAATCATATTTCATGAAATATTTATATGTATTGAAATAACATTGTGGGAGATATGATTGGTAATATTCGAACATAATATATTTTGTCTGCTATGTATTGTGTGACGTGTGTAAAGTTGAAAAATAAAAGAGAAGTGATTGTGAGTCCCCCCCTTAAGTTATAAATCTCTAGCCTTTCGAAAGTTATTATTGTGACATGCAGACACTACGGTGAAATAGTTAGTAGGATGTACGTATATGTATGACTTTATATAGAGGGATTATGGATCATGCATATCAAAATTCACATTATATGTTAATACGACTTATGCATATTGACATTCACATAACATATTAATATGATATTTGATAAATATAAAATCATATAATTAAAATAATACATAGAAATATTGTGATAGCATGGGTGCATACACACTTGCTTCATTTATCAGAAGTGTGTGAGAGTTGCATTGTATACACATTACATGTGACTATAGAATGAGAAATTGGCGAGTTAAGACTTTTAAGCTTTGATTTTAATTGTTATGTGTTTAGGCATATTTATATGTGCATCGACTAATTCCTACGTATAAAGGGATGAAATAAATGTAAATTGAATTAGACATTGATAATAAATTTCTAATGAGTTATCTAATGAGTTTTGTAGAAAAAGTATAAGATTAAACTTTAATTAAATATGTCTAAGGAGTTGTCTAAAGATTATGGATTTTCCGTTTTATAGAAATGTCTAGTAAATTTGAGAAAGGTCAAGAGATTGACATTAATAGAATATTTCTAGATAATTTGGGTAAATTATTTCCTCTACCGGCCTTAGTAAAACTCACTCCATTAGGTTCAAAAATTTATTTTGAATTTGTCTTTTCATGTAATTAGTTTTGTGTAGTTCATATATGTAAAATAAATTGTAGATAAAATCTTATACATAAAAGGATATGTTCAGTGAATTGTGGTTTGGATTTAATATTTTATTGCAGCCCAATTACGTATATCTTTTATTTATTCTGTTGCATCGATGATTTTTTTTTAGCCTCTCCCGCTTAGAATTCTGGTAGTCGGGCCTCGAGTCCTGACAAGTTTGATGTGAGCGCCTTTCAATTTAGTTAAAATTAGGCTTAGCGTATAGAAAAGGAAAAGGTTAGCTTTAACGAAGATTTGTAGTCCGATACAATGACCTGTTTCCTATAAGATTTTGCATTCTAATCACGGTGCCTTATTTTTCCACGTTTATCCCTCGATGTTTTATTTTATGCCTCGGGTAGTTCTGCTTTCTTAGTGCGACGGCTGCCACTTTTAAGAAAATAAATGAAGTAAGTTATTGTTTTAATTAAATAAATAAATTATAGATGTAGGAAAAAAAACCTTCTAATTGATTTCTTTCTCTCTCCATTTGAGCATTCCGTGAGATTGAAGGAAAAACTGTGAGGAGGTAGGGAAGGAAAAGCAGACATGCTCGGTGAAGGCTTGAGGGCGATTTCTTGTGTCGGAGTTTAGGATTTTCTACTTGTATAATTGTCTGTAGATTGTTCTCACCCTTTTGTTATCATTGTTGTTTTCCTTGCAATGGTTGAGTTTAATGAATGTTTGGAGGTTTGTACAATGTCCTTGGAGTATTTTTATAAAGGAAATAAGAGGAAAATGTTTATGGTGTCACGGAGGTGAATAGATTTCTTTCCATCCTAAGGGAATTTTCAGATTTTTGTTTTAAGTTTAGTAATTTGTATGTAAAAATTTAAATTTTTGGTGAGGAATCATGCCTTCGATTATTTCTGATAAATTGAGATGGTTGGATAGAAGGTTTGATAAGAAAAATAGCAGAGTCTGCGTTGAAGAAGATGACTTTGGGTCGCGATTCACAATGTGCTTAGTCGCTGCTCAGCATGTCTATGGTCGTGGCTCGACCTTACTAGGCCGTGACTCAGACCAAATTCTAAGTCATAGGTCAGTTAGTTCGAGTCACAGCTTGGACTGCCTATTTATTTACCTTCGACACAAACATTCATTAGTCACTTTAAGGCTTGTTTTAGAGTTTGATTTGGGTTTTCAACTCCATCGTGCTTGTGTCATTCTAAGTCTTGAAATTTGAGATTTA
The DNA here is from genome assembly GCA_022433055.1 of Begonia peltatifolia. Classification (NCBI taxonomy): domain Eukaryota; kingdom Viridiplantae; phylum Streptophyta; class Magnoliopsida; order Cucurbitales; family Begoniaceae; genus Begonia; species Begonia peltatifolia. The sequence goes on from CM039521.1 coordinate 17,580,284, forward strand.
ATGCATGAGATTTCAATCTAGATTTGGCAACAATTGGTGGTTAGGTAGACTTGAACTTTCTTAGATTCGTGGACTTGGAGATTGTTTGAGCTTTTGCATTGGTAGGTCCACTGTGAGATAAGATTTTATTTTTATATCTACCGTAGCATTGTTTTTTTAAATTAAATTACGTGTTCATTTAATGTCTCGTCAATTTTGTTGTACTATATATGTATTTTCACATCGTTTTCTTAAAATCTTATTTTGAGACGTAATCTTATAAATAAATGACGTGTTCATTTAATATATCGTTGATTTTCTTGTATTATATATATATTTTTACTGGACATGTTTACTTTGAGCAATCGCATTATATTAGTAATCACCTTGTTGTGCAAACCAAGTTTAATTAACACATGAAGGGATTTTTTTTTTTTTTTTGCACATTCAACTGTTAGATAATGTATTTGTTTGTTGTGTTAAATTAAGTAATGAAACTACTTACTATATTGTGTCCCTTGGCGCAAAAGCCCTAAAATTAATCAGAATCTTTATTTTGTAGTTCTAACAATAGCCAAGTATGAATTTATAACATAGTGTGTTTAGGATCTATAATTGACTCTTTTTTCACCGATTTTATATTTAATAGTAGTGACCTATTTTATTATTTACCATATATCAGTGAAATATTGGCCATATTGTATATTTCATGCTCAAATTTTTAAAAATGATAGATAGTGACATGCTCATTATTTACTTAAATTGTTGAATGTAAAATTTTTCTCCTATTAAGTTTACTCGAATCATCTCAAAAGACATCCTCATTTGGAGTTTTAGCTAAAAAGATTGTCAGTTACCAGCTTAGAACTTAGATTGTTAAATCTCAAATTACATTTTATTTATTTTCTTATTTGTGAGACTCTTTTTTGTGACGTTCAATCTTATTGTAAATTATTTATTTTCGTTTTATTTTGGCTATATGAGTTGGACCTATATTTTCACTTTATCTATAATGTTACTTATTAGATCATATTGGTAATCCAGTTATTTTAGATCTTGACTTTATTATTATTTAACTATTCTGCTGTAATTTAATGTAATTAAGGAAAAGATCGAGCGGTTTGATTAGTTCTCGTTTCCCATTGACGCAACACTTAGTATGCAGTTTTCCCTTCCCTTATCAATCCTCGAAGGAGAGAGAAAGAGAAAGCAAAGAACGATATCCAATACTCAAAAATCATATTAGGTTGAGAGTTATATTCTAAAATTAAGTTATATTCAATATTAGTATTATCGGAAAATACAAGAAAACTTTTATGCATATGATACCAAAATAGAAGTTCAACGCATTACCAAATGAAAGCATCATCAGAGCGTCATAATCTGTAAACAAGTAACGTTACAGTAAAATCTAAAGTGTGACACCCAGAGTCAACTTTTTCCAACTTCCTCGTGGCATTGACTTTTGTAGTCAAAACTTTTTATTCTCTTTTGCAGCTGACGACCCACTAAACTAAAAAAAAATTGTCGTGAAGGCATTTCACATTTACTGTGACATACTTTTTTTCCAAAGGCAAGTCGCATGTACTGTGACATCAGGCTGTGTTAGAATTATTTAGTTAGCAGGTAAATTGCAAGGTACATTATTGCAAATGTGAAATGTCGATCAGAATTCTTCGATTTGTTCCCAGCCCACTAAGCTAATCAAGTCGAAGAACTTGTCAAATAAGTGGACGACTAGAAGACGTGGAAAATTAAGATCAGCAGACTTTTAACGTCTCTTTTTTGACCTAATTCCACCCTAAAACAATATTACTCTGGCCTATAAAACCCCATTAAAACTTCGCCATTTCAGGCATCAGACTATACTTACTTTCAGCTTCATCGTCCTCTTCTTCCTGAATCTCAGCCTCAGAGATTCAAAGAATGGCTTTCTCTTATTCACATGCTGTAGTGTTCATCACCCTGGCCTGCATTATCTGTCTTGGCATGGCAAATAAAGAGTGGTACGCTCGTGGCCGATTCCGACATGGCCCCCGCCACCCGAAATATGCATTGAGTTCTCGGAAAATCGTGGTTGGTGACTCCAACCATTGGCGCTACGGCGTTGATTATAACAGTTGGGCGTACAAAAATGCTCCGTTTTATCTAAACGATACTCTCGGTGAGCTATGAATTGATATCTACATTTATTTGTACATACATTCATGTTTTTTCTTCTATTTCTTTTCTTGTTATTCTTCTTTTCTCGTAACAAAATAATTGTTGCAGTTTTCAAGTACGACCCTCCGACCAGCACTCCATTTGTACACAGTGTGTACTTGCTACCCGACCTGTGGAGCTACTGGAACTGTGATCTGACGAGGGCAAAAATGGTAGGAAATCCTTCGGACGGTTCAGGGGATGGGTTTGAGTTCGTGCTGAAGCGGTGGCAGCCGTACTACTTCGCCTGCGGTGAGAAAAATGGCCTTCACTGCAGAAATGGAACCATGAAGTTCTTGGTAGTTCCCACTCTTCCTGGCTGGTTTTAACTTCATACAACTTACCCAGGATTTGCCATCTTTATTTATTTGAAGTATTTGGAATTGAATAATATTGTATGTTCCCTTTCTATTGGTGGTGATGCATTTATTCTACCTCTACACAATTTTTTTTAATAATGGAAACACAACACTTAACAAACGGGTGTCTAGTTCGGGATCGGAATTTAAATAAAACTGATCAAACCGAGCATGACTGAACCGAACCGAATCGTACTGACAACTTGGCGCATCTTGATAAAAAATTTCATGAATGCTCTCATATAAAAATATCTTACTTTAGTATAGTCAAGCAATTTGAGTCTAATCTCCACTCACCAAACTAATCAATCGTGTCAAGCTGACTTGTTAACTAGTGCTAAGCGGTTGGAGACTGGTCTAGTTTGGTTATGTTCCACTCTAATTGGATCAAAATTGATCGATTTGTTTATAAAATTTTACTAACAAAAATCAAACAACTTAGTTATGCAACCAAATCATAATTGAAACAACTTTTATAATTTTTGCGTCGTTCGGTCAATGTTCGCCTTTAGTTTTGAATTTTTAAGATTTGGATTGTTTTTAACAAGTTTAGTTTAATTTTTTATTATTTAAAGTCAAATTTTTTATGTTGACTCGAACTGTCGTAATTCATTAATGTTCGGTCATGTATGATTTTTCCGTCAATTGGCCGAATCGGTAAAATTTAAGAGTTACAATGCAATTAAAATTCTAAGGTCAATGTTTGTAAGTCGAAACTACCTCGGATGAAGATTTGCATAGTGTTTATAATCTTTTTTTTTTTTTTTTTAGAATCATAATTTTAAACAATCACCTGATGTGTATAATATAATATTTTATATTGTATTTTATATATTAAATAAATAATTGTTTTTTATATAAAATGAGGGTTTTCCCCTCTTAGCCGGGAGAGAGAGGTTTGCGATGAGTTTCTGTCCTATTCATGATTCCAACTTTCCCATTTCCATTCTTCATTAAGATTCTTCAAGCGATGTCTAATGCAATGCATGTCATGTAGAAATATTTCATAAAACATGTACATTCTTTACTTGTCTTATCACTTGACATGGGTTAAATAGGCTCAATAGGAGGAGTAGGCGCATATATAATAGTAATCCTTAGGCGAGGACAATTTGACATAGTTCTAGAAAAGAACAAATACCATGAGGATGCACAGTTTTACATAGTTCCAGAGAATGACAAAACACATAGTCATACTAATTTTGTTCCGCAACTTAACCATTTACGTATATTATATAATCTTGTTTTTCTTACGTAAAACATATGCATAAAACATTTTGCATGATTTCATTAAAAAATAATGCATGATACATATAGATACACATAAAATATAGCATAATTATATAACATATCCTCAAAGACATAGACATATCTTTAATTAAATCAAACAATGAAACGCATAACCTAACACATTTCCTATAGTTTAAACTACCCATAAAACGTACCCCAAAAACACATACTTCCAATAAGTAACCTATCCTACCTAGTGCCTTTGAGATGTAGGCCAGAAAAGTCAAACACATGCAACATACACTTACATCAAGTCCTTAACAATTAAAACAATGTTACTACTTATCTTTGGTGTTTTCAAACCTAAACATGTGCATAAAATTATCAATAACATCACAAGGCTTTAAACAAATCAATCACAACTCAACATTCATAATCAATCCAGCAATTCCAATTCTAATAATTTAAACTTCAACAACAAGCAAAAACTTACTCGATTACCATTCAATTCCTCGGATTTTTCATCAAAACTTGGTTGAACATTAAACACTCATAACTTGAGCTATACTTAATCGAATTCAACAATTGAAAATGCTATGGAATCCTTAAAGAGTCTATTTTAACATGATGAAATCAATTCATCAAAAACTAGCACCATAATTGACAGAAAAATTGGAAACCAAATCTGCCTGTTTTATAACATTTTCAACCTAAATTCCAACTTTCATCAAATCTCATCCAAAAATCTAATTTCTTTCCATATAAACTACCTATATACTCACTTAACATGAATGAAAATCCAATAAGAGAGTAATTACAGCAACATATCATGACTTTCAGAATTCTCATTAAGGTTTAACAAAACCTCAAACAAACTTAACAAAATCACTTTTTTTCATTATTGAATCAATAAACTTACATAACCATAACCTAAACTTATTTTTACCTTAAATCTTGAGAGAAAGGAAGAGGTTAATCATAGGAGAAGCTGCAAAAATAAAGGGAGAAGAGAATGGTTTACATGGAGAGAAAGAGAGTGTGTTATGGTGAAGAAAAGTGGTGAATGGTGTCTTAATTTACACCACAAATTACTTTTTAAATTTAGCCTCAATTACATGTAATTTTCAAAAACTACATGTAGTTTCTAACCCCCCATTTATGCACAAATTCTTTCAACGTGAATTTGTTTGCAAAACCCACAAATGTTAACTTTTCACCATTTTCATTTTTCATTTCTCTTTTTGACTTTTCCTCACTTTTCCTTTGATTTTTGAGTTTGTCATCTCTTTCTTTATTTCCTTCTTCATTTCTTATCCCTTATATTTTCAACGTGATTCTTATTTTTACGGTTCAAAGTTTGACTTTTCAAACCTTTTTTTTTTTACACTTTACATTTTTTTCCTCTTTTCTCCATTCTTTCTCTCCTTTATTTCCTTTCTCATTTTCCTAGCAAAATAGAAAGTAACATTTCCTTAATCCTCAACCTAAAATTCTTGTTTTCCACTTCTTCTTTGACTTTTCAACTTTTTTCATTTCATATTTTCTAACACTTAATCTACATTGAAAAGAGTACATTATAGTTTGCACAAATTTTATACAAAGTAAAATAATAACATAATAGAATTTCAGGTGTTACATCAAATCTAGATGTTTGTGCCAACAGTTTGAACTTCCATTGTGTGTGACTATTGTAGTAGTCAGGTCGTCCGATATGGGGTCTGAATGACCACACATTTAGTTTTATGAAAAATTTTATAATCTCCTATTTATTTGTTTTAACTTCCAACAACATTTTTTTATTTCGAATCTAGTTTCGAATCCGTTGTTCTTGCTGGTCGATAAAGTAACTATTATCGAGATAGAGTTTTTTTATTGATTGCATTGTATAAGGTGATATGCCAAGAGGGCCAATGACATGATCCCTAGCCAAGGCCATGTTTTTTGCCAAGTCTTTTCTTAACAAGTTTGCTTTTTTTTACAGAAGATTGACTATTTTGAAAACTTGAAGTGGGAACCAAGCACCCTACCTTCAGAGAAACCTATCTATGTGCTAATTTGGGAGCAACATTTGGCCACACCAAATTTTGATAGCAAACTCTCGACCAAACCAAATTGAAGGAGAAATTTGTTTTCTTTTTTGACAAATGATGTAACTGATCATATTTTGATCTTTTCTTTCAAATACTCTTTAGTTTATTTTATGTTTACATTTGCATGCATGGCTGAACATTTGTTGAAGAGAAAAAGAACTGCATTTGAAAAGGAGAAGGTTCAAGGATCATGGGAGAGAGAAAGTTGTACTTTCTACTTGGCCACCTTCTTCTAAACCATTCTTCATCTTTTTTTGAGTTGAACCCTAGTTATAATTGGGAAGTATTTAACCCTCTTTTAGCTCATGTAGCAACCATCTTTTACTGAATGAAAATTGATTTAATCTCCAAATCGGAGTTCCAAAATCCTTGCTGCCGGTAAGTTATATCTAAGCAGCTTTGGGGTGAATTATTTCCAAGTTTGTGAGTATATTTGGAAACTTTTATTAACAATATTTTCTCTGCCTTCTTGGAGGGTAATATCCATAGCAAAAGAGTAGAAACTCTCATTCTTGCGAGCTGGAGTGTTCCTTCCATTAGAAGAGCCGTAAAACGCGAGAGGTGCACACTTATCACCTTTTCAGACGAGAAGCCTTCCTATTTTCATAACATTTTTTCTACAGTGAGTTAGTTCTTGAAATTTTCAGGGTCTTTCATTCACATTATCAGAAAGTTTGTGTTAAATTTTCAAGTCATTTGAAGCTACACAGCAAAAGCTGTGCTAGCTAGAAGTTTATCCCTTTTCGGCCATCATAGTAGATTTCTAGACGGTATTAGCAGGTCCGATGCTGTGCTAGCTAGAAGTTTATCCCTTTTCGGCCATCATAGTAGATTTCTAGACGGTATTAGCAGGTCCGATTACTCCAAGCATAACTTTTCGACCACTGAATATTTATTGACATATTAAGGATGTTTCATATACAAGTGAGATAAGTTTCTGTTAAAATTTCAAATCATTTAGATTTAATTTGAAGAAGTTATACATTCTAGATTTTTTTGTATTTTCGACTAAGTAATTGAATTTACCGAGCAGTTTTTTGTGCAATTTTCTTTGTGCTTCTTTATCACCAAGTGGAAGTTTATCAATGAGGGTTTTCAAAAAATTTATTTTCTTAGTTATCACATATAAAAAATGACATGTCATGTTTAACAACATGTCACTTGTTATACTACATTTACACCAGTTTCACACGTTTATTGTACACTTTCATGGTATTTCATTTCATTTGATTTATATGTCAAATGAATTTTCAAATGTTTTGGGTTGTGTTGAGCCCTTGTTTGTTACAGACCTTCTGTTGCGTGAAGGTGTTTTGGGTTGGATGTGATTATTAAACCTGGTCAGTGATGACGTGTCTTTGGATTCAATCCCTAAACCTATCTTGAGAGATTGACTGGTCTTCAGACAAGTATTCATTCTCTTTTATGCGATTGACTAGTATACAGACTGATACTATTCTTTCTACACATACTTGGGAGGATACGATATGCAAAAGTCGGAAGTGGCCTTATGTGTTTTCTATGGAAAATGATAGAGACATTATTTTATATGTAGCTAACTATATATATAGTAATATTTTTTAAACTCATCTCACAGATGGCTCATGCAGCGTATTTTACAGTAAATTTTTTTTTTATGAATGTAAATTCATGCATTGAATTTTTCTTTGATAGCTCATTGTTTTAAAGAAAATAATAAAAACAGTTTTCTCATGCTTTTGGGTTTTATATCGGATTGCATACTCTTTTGCGTACTGCAAAAGAGTCCTTTTTTTTTCAAATAAAAATTGTGAAGGTAAGAATATGATCGTCATGGAGTTTCCTTATGTTTCATTTCTTTTTTTTCGAGTGGTTATTTTGTTTATTTTCTTTAGTGAGAATTCTCTTACTTCTTTCATGATATATACATTATATTAGGTGTTTGATACTTTATTTTTTGTTCAATATTTCTTTAGATTATTTGTTAAAATAGATTTATTTGGTGAATATTATGTGGGCTTTGGTCCATCTCATGTAGTTTGTGGCATTATTTTGGCGAAGTCTTCTACTGTAAATTGAGTATTGTGTTGGGCAGTCGGTTCTCAGTGGATGTTACATCATTGGACCATGTGTTTCTGTCTTAGCCTTCCTCCGGATTGAGACATTTAACATTTAACATTTTTTGTAATTTTTTCAAACTAAAACAGAAGCTTATATAACTAAATAGTACTAGTTTGGTTCTATACCAACTAACTTTTCAAATATGGAACCCAGAAAATCAAGTCAATTGCAACGTTAGTTTTTAAAATATTGGAACCATAGCAAACCAAATCGAAAGTGCTTGTTTTGGTTTGACATTTTAAAGTTTTCGTGAAATTGAAAAGAAAGACAGTTTTTTTCATTCGCCAACCAAGGCCAAGGGTAATATCTAATTCAGATAGTTCAAATTCTTGAATAAAGAATGGCTTTCTTTCATTCTTTATTCTTAACTTTTTATATTAATCATCACTTATGAATATCCTAAGAAAGGTGATAAAATGTAATTTAGTTCTTTAACTGAAGGAGGATAGGCACAATTGATACCAATTATTTTTTTTTTAGCAAAATTGGCTTTGTACCCGTTAGCAAAAAAAAAATTATGTGTTGATAAAATTATGTCAAATTTCTTATGATTTTCTCTCGTAACGATCATTTTAATTCACTTTGATTATCTTAATTTAATTTATTTTTGCACACATACATGTAATTTAACACTTGATTTCAAACATAAACTTCAGTCGAATTGTCTTCATAATCGATTGTAATATCAAATGTATGTGGGAAATCCAGTGAATTAATATATCATAGTAGGTTAAAATGTTTATTATGAGAAAAAAAACATAAGACGTTTGCTAGTGGCTTAAAGTACAAGGATAATTTTTCTCAAATAAATAATCCAGGGTATCAAATCTCTCTAATCCTAAGATTAAATTGCATTTTATCTTATAAAATTTAGGATAATAATCAAAATAAATTTCAAAATATCAATGTTTTCTTTTTTAAAACTCTTAAAATATTAATCCGAACAAAACAAGGCTCAAAGTATAAAAAACATAACAATATAAACCATGGGGGACGGCCGATAGCCCCTCATTTTCATTTTACAAAGAGAACGGGGAACCGTGTGAGGGTTAACGCCCCCGTTCTACCCAAGGGACGACCCCCGTTTTCATTTTACAAAAAAAACGAAGAGCCGTGTGAGGGTTAAAGCCCCTTGTTCTTCCCTGGGAATGACGCGGGGGTGCTCCACCCCCCGCACACGTGCTCTGCACGTGTCAACGTGCCCGTGTTACACGTACATCGCACATGCGGCCAGCCGCATTCAACCCTAGGGCTGAAAACGAGGGGCATTTTCCCTCACACGGGGGCCGATATCCCGTGAGTATAAAAGGAATCGGTCCCCTATGCACCATCTATTGCCCGAAACTAAGAGGAAAATCCTCATTTTTGCCGAATCCATGACTTTTGTCGCCAAAAACCCTCAAATCTCAGCCCTCGACGCTCATAATCCAAAGCCTCATCATCGCTAACCCAAAACCGAGCCTCAAAATCCTAAAATCCGAAACCCTAGCCTTTTAATTGCCGAAAATCCCAAACCCGAGCAGGTTTTTCTGAAAATCCTCAAAGCCGAGCCGATTTACTGAAATGGGCCCAAAATTTATGTTTAAACGAAAGGCTCCCCACCCCCCAACACACGCTGGCCCCTCAAACTGGGCACCTTCGGCACAAGGTGTCGCAGATTAAGTGTCACGACAGCTACATGATTTTTCGTCGATATAACAGTTCGAGCAGTATATGTCAATTCACTCGATTATTTATAAAAAGACTATCAATTTCAGCAGTTGGGAGTCTTTGGTGATTAAAGAGATATTTGACCACATATCTTTGCACAGGGTGTACGACATGCATGGCGATAGCTACGATAGAATTGTTCGCCTATTTTACGCAAACTTGACCACTACCGAGAGGCCGAGGTTCTTAAAAACATACCTATGCGGTACAGAGATGGTCATACATCCACGCGATGTCAACGAATTAATTGGATTTGCCCAAGAAGACGCGGTCACATACTAACACGCTTCCCGAGAGTGTGAATTTGCCAAATCAACGAAGGGTCTACATTTCCTTTGGCAGATTCACCAAAACTCGGACATTGCAACCTTCATGAAGTCAAGATCGAAGGAATTAAACGTTCAAGCTCAAGTTCTTCACAATCTAATCATCCAAACCCTGTTGCCGAGGAATGAAGATAAAGATCTAGTGAGCTGGATGAGTCTCTATGTCATGAAGGAGCTCTACAACAGCATGATGTGCGACCCAGAAAACATGATTTTAGGCCACATGGAAGAGATCGGGTGAACACGAAACAAAAATCTGTCGTACAGGACATTGATTTGAAAGCTTGTGTAGCGAGCTCAGGTTCAGCTGGCCAGTGGAGAGCAGCAAAGAGCTGCGAGATCCAGCAATATATTTGACAGATTTCATTTGACTTCGATGGACATAGTCGAAGTCATCGAGTCTTGGATGGTGAAGAGAGATCCCGGAGGCTCCACATCTCGGGGTGTTCCAATGGAGGATGACGCCCCAAGCACTCCGACCGCACCGCCATTTGCTCATCAGAATGCCAGTGGTTGGGACTTGATGCAGCATATGCAGTAGATGTAGCAGATGTATCAGATGCATCAAATGAAGTAGCCGAGAGAGCAGAGGATGGAGTTCCTCATAGGCCGGGTTGAGGAGCTCGCGGTGAGCCAGAGAAAAGTGGTTGAGTCCCAAGACTATCTCTGTGAGTTTCTTGGAGAGTTCACTAAGAAGATGACAAATTGACTGTCGACCGGAGACGACGACGACGACGACGATGTCCCACCAGAGTAGTATAGTTTAGATTTTAAATTTCATTTTATGTACTTCACTTTTCGTCTATAAATTTGATATACTTTATTTACGTGTTGATGTTTATTATTCATACTGGAATCTGACTGCTAAATATATATTTGTGATTTAAATTTTTAGAAACTGTTTGAAGATAGTTATGGAAGAGACATAAAACGAACGAAATTTTATCCATTTTTTCAATTTTATTTTTATTTTTTAAATAAAATGAAAGAAATAAATAGTTATAATTTGAATAATTTACCATAAATAAGTATTATTAAAATAAAGTACAATAAATTATTATAATTTGAATAACCTAAAACATATATGTAATTACTTATAATTTATTTAAATATGTATTTATATACAACAATAACATAATTAATTATTTTTTAGTAGAGTTTTTTTAAACGAAAGTTTTAATTTGAATAATATTATAAATTAAAAGAAATATATAATTATAATTTTGAATAATTGAAAATAAATAAATATTATTTAAATAAATCAAAATAAATAATTATAATTTGAATAATTTTTTAAATTACATGAAAATAAAATAAATATTACACAGATATATTATGTTTGAAGATAAAAAGAAAGATGAAATCAAATATGAATATGTTTTTTGGTTGGGGATCAAGTGAACTTCAATATATTTTTTGTAAGAAAAAGATTAATCGTAACAAGATACACGACATATTAGATTCACATTTTTCTTATAATTAATCTAAATCAGCAAAATGTGGATCTAGCATGTCGTATATCTCTTTACGGTTAATCTTTTTCCTACCAAATATAGATTGAAACTCACTCGGTCCCCAGCCAATGAACACATTCCTAATCGATTTCATCTTTCTTTTTATTTTCAAATATAAATTATAATAGTCAATAATTTCTGTCTCGACTATGTTGCAAATTACTATATGCAATGAAAATTGTAGTAAAAAAGAATGACAATGTGTTTATGAGAAAAATGTGTTGAACTATACCTGTGTCCCACCAAATGTGTTGAAATTCATAAACATGTCTTGTGAAGTAGCGTCTGAAGTGGATCCTTGGTGAAAACAAATGCGACTATTATGTCATTGCTGCCGATATATACCACACAACATCTTTGAGTTCTTTTTACTAATTATAGAACTTGACGGTTCATCGACATCCCGCCCTATTGTCTTCTTCGGCCTACTAGGTTAGAGATATCTTTTGAGCAGGATGAATTCCTTCAGACTTGGCATTTGCAGGCATATTTGATGACCGCTCACGGGTTAAATAAATTGTAAGTACATCTGCATATACGTCTCCCTGTGATAGTATTGATGCACATAATTTTTTGGTGTCACTCTCAGGAAATGCATGCATGGAATGGAATAGACACACGAAATTCAAGTAAGCTCCCCCTTGGTGCAGTTGCATACATTCGTATTCATGTCTACAGCTTATTGTTCGTAAACGTTGCTAACCTTAAATCGTGCAGCTCTCGCCAAGAGGCCTGTTGATTGGGTCAATTTCTTAAATTTTTTCACAATGCAAGTCATTAAGCACTTTCGAATCATCTCGAACATGGTTAAGGTCATTTGTCTGTAACCAGCAATAGAACTGCATTGAATGACACACAAATTATTTAACCTCATTTCTCATTTCTCACTTGGTTATCAAAGAGAAGACATAAGTGATTCAATATCTAGACTTTTCTTCTCAAAGCCATGCATGGGAATCCGGGTTAAGCTGATGTAGTTTTCTCATTTCTATCTCGAAATGATAACTTACAGTTGTCCTGGCTGCATTCCACATTGCATCTCTGTACGCTCTGCCCCAAAATGTGTTTTTGAAATTTGCATACAAATGCTAGAAGCAGTAGCGGTGTTCGGATCTTGAACAGCCTTCACCAAATCTTAATATCTGAAAGAAAAACAGAGTGAACACAAAACCACCAATGTAAACGTAGAGAATACTTGTAACGCCCAAAGAACCTTCCCGTTCCCAGTTCGTACACATCTACTACTCACTCACTATATTTGGAAAATTGGAGTAAAAATTTAAAACTTTAGTTCCTCGACTTAAAACGACATTTTTTAAAATATTTTACACAGCATCGCAGCGAAAAACCCAATTAAGATTACTTTAAATGAAATTTCATTTTACAAAACATAAAATAGAGCAACTGATCGACACCTGTAAACTTCGGTCGACACTTGAGTTATCTCGGGTTTTTCAGCGGTCGACACTATGTTACTCTCGGGTCTTTTTGTCAGTCGACACTTCTACACTCATTTCAGAGAGGAGTCGACACCCGCTGTCGCAGGTCGACACTTTGATCCTCTCTGTCCGTGCAGGTCGACCCTCGCGGTCGTCACTTTTGCTAATTTTACATGGACCGGTCGACACCTGTAACCAGGGGTCGACACCTACTTCGGCTCTGCCCTGCGCAGCTCAAGCCTCACAATCGACACTCACCCTCCATTTTACACTGACCGGTCGACACCTATGGACTTCGGTCTATACTTTGCACCCCATAAACTTTAGTAGAATTTAACAAAACAATACGGTTTTGACTAAACGTTTAAAAACCATAAATTCACTTCTCGACTCAATTTACAAACCTGTCACGCACACCAAAATATTCAACCCAAATTCAAATCCCTCTTTTTTTTCAAAATAACCAAGTACGACTCAAAATATTTTATCACCCATACTTACACCCGCCATAGTCAAAACGACTCAACAGCCAACCCAGTCGTCCCACGAGCGTCCTCCCCCAACTGCCTACTAGTCCTACGCATGCTCGGGATACTCACTAGCTACTGCGTCGTCACCTACATCATAGAACTCAACTATTAGCTTAATGCTAAGTAAGTAATGTATAAAACACACTAAAAATAAACATTTCCTAACACATGCAATTTCTACAGTTTCGTCTCTATTTTCGTTTTTGTCTCTTTCTTACATCTTCTTTATCTTCTTACTATCGGGTTCTTCTTTACGTACTAGATCAATGTGACACATCTCGCGGTTCACCTCTCGGGACAAGACCAACCTCAATCTAGTAAAGTGACACACCTCGCGGTCCACCTCTCGGGACAAGGTCACCACGTAAAGCGGAGGAAGAGTGATACACCTCGCGGTCCAACTCTTGGGACAAGACCACTCAACCCCACCTTTATTATCTTCTTACATATCTTCTCGTTTCATTCGTTTCATCTCATCCTACTCTTTCACTTCGTAAAAATATGAAAATTAATTTTCGTTTCGTCTCATAAATTAAAACTATGATACACAATCAATAAGGCATAACATAAAATAAACGTGCAATACATCCTACGGTGTTGTGATGTAGACCCGAGAGCAAAACTCCTACTACATTACTTACCTGGCGTCCTTAGCACTCGCGCCCCGTATACGGCTCGCTAACTGGGAAACCTATAAAATCACACACTCATCAATGATACTCGTCTTCCCATTCGTAAGTCTCTAACGCGAAAACCATAAACCTTTCCTAAACCACCACTTCTAGCTAAACTCGAGATTCTACTCAATTTTCGGTCAAATTTCAAAAACGCATAACTTACCCAATACTCGTCCTATTTAGACAGTTCAAAATGCCACGGACTCCTCAGGACGTTTAGTTTCTAACGATCTCACCAATTTACCAAACTCACACCTACAACTTGGCTGAACAGAACTCGTTCCATAACCCGAGTCGTTCAGTTATCTACACACTCAATCTTCTTCATAAAAACTCATAATCTACTTTTATTCCTAGCTTAAACACTAACACGGGAATACAAATCAACTATAACCTCCAAATTTTGTATCTCCCTCCTGGGCTCACCCAAAATTCTCTCTAACTCTACTTTTACCGTTTAAAACGACTAAAGTACTAGCTATCTAATGAAAACTAACCAAAACTTACCGTTTATTGGAACAAACGAAGGAAAACGAAGGAGGGGTCACTGTTGTATTCCCGCGGGCGGGGAGAAGAACTTGGTAGAAGCGGGGGAGGGGATTCTTGCGCTGGAAAAGACACAGAAGAGAAACTAGTTTCCACTTTTCTGTCATATTTTATTTTATATAATAATAATAATAATAATAATTATTATTATTATTATTATTAATTACTAATTCACCATCAACCTTAACTCTTTTGATAAATCTACTATACGGTCAGTGTTCGGATAAAACCTTAAAATTTCTCATTGACCATTATTTATGAAGTAATCCTTTACCTAATGTTACAAACTTTTCGCCTTCAATTCTGACTAGAACATCACCGTTGACCGATACGAAATTCTGAAAAATTGAATTAACTGAAATTTTTTTTGGGTATTACAATACTGATAAGGTAATTCTCAGAAAGACTGCTCTTGACAGTTTTCTTAGCCAGAATTATCTTTTCAAGTAAGTTCTTAGGAAAGTTTAGAGAGGTCATAAACAGTCTCACTTAAAATCTAGTCTCTTAGACAGAATTCACTTACACAGTATAATTATACAACTAAATAAGCGGTACGAGAAACAATAGCTTTTGTCGATCCATAATAATTTCCATCTGTTGCTCGATCTAGTATTTAGGTATCGCTTCAAATGTTGCAAAAATCACATCCATGTATCTATGCACTTTTTTTCGACGTTGGCAACACCAACGAGATATATTCCATCGTTACTATCAATACTGACGGCTATAAACAATTGACCGGGACACGAGTCTTTCGGATAACAACCATTCAAACAGATAATAGAGCGACAATGTTGTAACAATCATGCCTTGTAAGCATTCATGCACATATACATTCTTTGGCATACCAATGAATCACGCCGCATTTTGTAAATATGTATTTGTAATGTGCTAGCTGGATTTGATCTACTGATTTCTGCTGTGTATGACTAGACTAACTTGTATTGTTCGTCGTCCATGCCTTCGTTAAGTGTTCGAGCTATGATTCTTGGTCTTCTGACAAAACTAGGTATAATGTTGATAATCAAATCATTTCTCACTGTCTCGATATTGGAAGAGATTTTTCATGTAAGTTGACTTTTGAACCTATTTAGATAATGATTTACCACTCATTTTTCTCTTACGTGTCGATTCTCAATTTTCCTCAAATAGTTGTAAATCGATCAAATTTTTTATTTGAAACGTAAGTTCGTCTTGCATCTTCGAAGCATGCAATCGCCGCTCACACTTGTCTTCACACTCAGCCATCAGTTGTCAATTTTCACTTTTGGTGAATTTGATTCTATAACTATTTTTCAAAGAATGTTCGACTATTTTCGCTTTAATTTTTTTTTAACTAACTATATTTTTTTAAATTTTTTCTCTTAGCGGTATGTTTTTCACCTCATCATCGTTCAAATTGACCAGTGTTCAAAGCTCATCGTTTAGAATTCTAGAAGTTGAATGCACTTCTATTTTTTTATTTTTATCTAAGTGATCGAATGTTTGAATATCACCATATGCAATTGTGTCGTGCACTTAGAGTTAGTAGTTTAAGAGTTTTTTTTTTTTAAAATTAATAATTTGAGGTTTGAAATAAAGTGAGGATGAAACAATTCCTATAATTAAACTTTCAGATATAAATAAATAATTAATTAATTCCCCAATATAATTGTTGAATGATAGTCTCTCGGAGATGGGGAGTGAGGGGCGCTGGGAGAGAGATGAGTGTCTATGGAGGAGATAGCTGGGGAAGGGAGGCGCGGTACAGGAAGAGGAGAGTGGACGATCTTCTCGTGGAAAAGTTGGATGGGTCTTCCTATAAGAAGCTCTCTGGAGGCAAATACGCGTGCCTTGTTTGCCGCCACAATCCCATTTTCGATACCCCGCTCATGCTCTCTGTATGTGATCCATCTTCCATCTTCTTTTTTTCTTTTTCTTTTTCTTTTTCTTTTCCATTATTCGGTTCGAGATATGAGAAATTATGTGTTCCTTGTTGTTGGTTTTATCTGAATATCATTCGTGTAAGATTATCTGCTCAATTTTCAATTGAGGGTGGATTTCCACTTTTTAATGTGGAAGTTAATGATTGATGATTTTAGCTTTAGAATAACTAAAGGGTTCTGTCTAAGACAGTATCGCCAAAATTTAAAGGCTAGAAATTGATTTCATGTAAGTTCTTTACTTCATTTGAGCCTAGTAGTTCTCTCATTCTTCCTGTTTGCTTGTAAAATTGATTAAAGTTAAATGAACGATCTAAATGGTCGCACATTGATCATGTGCTTTTATATTGTTAAGACGAAGCAGTCATGATAGTCCACGACATAAATCAATTACTATTAGAATTGTTGAACTCCAACTCTCTCAGTCTAATCCTCTGACCTC